>JAZHPH010000022.1:21539-42492 GCA_037356405.1 Nasonia oneida | reverse complement strand
TTTCTCTCTCTCTCTCTCTCTCTCTCTCTCTCTCTCTCTGCCTGCATATAGCTGCCATTCCTCTTTCTCTTATCATTTCAATTACGCGCGCGCGTGATACCGGTCGTTCCATATTTTATTGTACGTGCGAAATCGAAAGTATGTAGGAGAATCATTGCGGACTTTATGCAGAGCGTTATTGCAAGCAGATCCTTAATTTTGCGCGAGAGCATGTGTGCTCTGGAAAAATGTCGCGTCTTTAAAAATACGAGAAAAGGCGCGGCTCGTAAAGAGTCGCGCAAGTGCTTTGTGTTTACACCGCGAAGAAAGAGCAGGCGCACATCTGCTCGTGTCCGGCGTTGAATTGAACTTCTCATTTATATTTTTAGCTCTGCTCATCACATGCACGTTTACTGTTGATCTTTTGTTTAGCTATCGGTTGTGCATGTATTTAAACAGTTTGTTTTTGCACTTGTATCCAACCTTTTTTACTTGCAGACACACCGTCAGCAGCCTTCGCGCTAATCCTATGCGTATATGAGAAAATAAATATCACATTATTCCACCCGATGTATGAACCGTCTGTAGTTCGTGACGCCATAATTTATTTGATCGTCAACACCGCTTTCCTTTCAAAATGAAAAAAACTCTCCGAGAGCGCCATAACCGTTTCATCCGTTCACCTCGACAGCATCACGACAGCAAGAAAATCCTTCCCGCCCCAAAAAGCATCCAATCGAAGGCCGCCACCCTCATAATCTCCGCCCGATCCCGATAAATTTTCGCTATGCCATAAACACAGCGACGCCAAGCGAAAGAAAAAAATAGACGGGAAGAAAGAAGCCGAAAACAGGCAAGCTCTCGATTTACTCGTCGCTGATGCTGGACGCGTATAATGCATTCTCCCCTCAGGAGGCGAATTTATCGCTCGCCGGCGCGTGGCCCCGGTTCGTATCTCGAGTTCTTGCGCGTATGTGTATTGTGTGCCCGAGCGCGATTTGTGAACCGGAGTTCTGTGGCCCGAACGTACCCCATCTTTTTAGTCTCTCTATATACTTGCGGTATACTCTCGCTACGTAAGGCTCGCTGTCTCGTAGATCTACTGTTGAAATATTTGTGGGGGTTTAAGGTTCGGCTTGGATGTTCGAGTTTTTTTGCGCGCGAGAACAACGTTTTCAATTTACGGATTGCCTCGGGTTTGCAAGATTCACGCGTTCGAATCGGGTATATTGAATTAGCATTCTCTGATTTCTTCTTTCAATTACCAAACTGTTTTTCTTTAGGAATAAGTAATGCAAAAGCAGTAAAGACGCTGTTGTAAAGAAATCACCGAAGCTTCGCAGACGCAGCGTTCACTTTCTACGGAAAAAGAATAGAATTGGTCGCATCGCTCCTTCGGAAGGAACGCACTGCCCATCAAATTAGTCGGCAGGTAATGACGCGAGAATGATCTCGTTCGACCAAGAGCGTAACAAGTACAGGTGCGCCGGGAGAGTTCTGGCTCTCTCTGGTTGAAGAAGCAACGGGGGAGCGACGTTCTTTGATGTGTCGCCGTCGCCTTCAGGAAGTTATCAGCAGCCATTTTTCCACTCAAAAAGCTACAACGAGTAAAGTAATGAGAAAATCGAGACTATTCACACCGCGCAAACATTCGAGATCGACCTCTTGTTGCGGTCGCGTATAAAATGTATACGAGAGTAGCAGCACAATATCGCGTGCATGACTACTCGTGCATGCGCTCTCGATAAATCATACGTACGGCAGTGTGGCGCGGCGGCGGGGCATTCTAACGCCTCGAGCAAAGTATTGTCCCATAACATTCGACACAATGCGCATTAAAAGTAACGAGGAATTATTGCGCCGGCGCACACCTTACGCCGTGTATAAATCTGATAATCTGTTTCTGCACTCAGCCGAAAGCGAGACCAGCGCGAACGAACAAATAAATCAATCAATTTCTCCCACTCTGACACTGTCCCCTTCTCTCTTGCGGGCTTGTACACACCGTGAATTGTTGCGCGAATAAATGCAATTTTCTCCGCCAGACCCGGCGAAGTCTCTTAAATTGTTGTACAGAAAGCTGTTGCAAACATTTTTCCGAACAGCCGGAATTTTCAAAAACGACGAGACAAATCGCGTTATGACTGCCGATAAATGCAGCAATCGGCAAGCCCATTATAATCCCGACCAGCATCAAAGACAATGCAATCCACCTAATAAACTCAACGAAAAAGATAAATCCCCGCTTGGTCGCGAATCCCTCAGCCTTTTCAGCGCCTGCTCCATTCCTTCCTAAAAACCGCACGAATTCATTTTAAACTACCGGCAGCAGCAGCGGCGACGTCGAATACTACAAACGCGTGCGCGCGACCTATAGTACGCGATCGCACGCGCGTTCGGCTTATCTCCTATAGCGTGTAGCTATACACATTGGTGAGAGATTTATCGCGAACGCGGGACGCTTAATGGTCGATTATTTTCTTCTCCGCTTCCTCTTTCTCGTCACGGATGAGAGGGAATCGTGCGCGCGATTCGTCTCGAAATCGTCGGCGGGAGACGGATCGCACGCGGGATTTTTTTCTCCCGCGAGGCGATTCCGACGGTGCGCTGGTGTGCCGCAGTTGCCGAATGGCGGCGAAATTATTATCGACGCGCCATTTAGCTGGGATATGGCTTTCGATTATCGACGGCTGTGGCGCTAATGTTTTTATTTATTGAGGGGACAGATGGATCGATGGGTGGGTGGCGCTGGAAGATAATGCGGGTTTTCGAGGTCTGGTGGGTTCCGGTGGGACGGTAAAACGAGAGGAAAGACTGCAAAGTGCTGCAAAGCTAATACTCTATCTGTCTAAATAAGAGATAGAAATCTCTATTGGAAAACTTGAATGTGGTCTACTTGTACCAATATATTTTCACATACACACAGGTACATACATTTTTCGGAACGCGTTAGTTTTTGCTAAAAAAGTAATACTAATTCGCATACCCCGGGATATTATTCTTGAAGCCAAACTGTGATTGAATTATCGATATCGATATAATAGTACACAGCAATGACATTGGTTCTAAGCCCATATATCACACACGTCTCTCCTCGACAACAGAGAGCGAGTCTTCGCTCATCGTTAGCACACCACGCGGTACTTGTCATTCAAGCAACTATACACAGACGAGGGGAGCCCGACGACCTCCGCCTAGTCAGCCTGTCATCCGTTCGACGCGGCTTAATTTGAAAAGCCAAAGAGAGAGATGACGGAGACTAGCACAGCCCGGATGGGCAGCAGCAGCTCGCGTAGCTTAAACGCAAAGGAAAAGGTCCGCCGAGTGTATATAAGCGTTTGACACGCCGCCGCAGCATTTTTACGCGTCGCAGCCGCGGCGGCGACACGAGAAGGGAGTAGCAGTACGGTGTAGCTGCTACGGTCGGAAATTCTTGCGGTATCCTCTATGTCGAGCAGCGACCGGTGTGGCTTTATACTCCTTTTTTTTGTTTGCTGTTTGCGCCACGATGCGGCGGCGGTGGCGTCTGGAAAGTTTGGTGCAAATGAAAATGTAGCCTGCCTAATTGTTGGAGTTCTCGTCCGCGCGCGCGCTTTGCGCTTTGATATTAACCGACTCGTTATGTTTACGAAAATTTGCGACTGAGCTTGAGAATTTAAGCCCAGTCGCCAACAAGTTTGCATAATTTATACGTGGGTTTGTGATTTTACTTAAACAAATGTACGACGAGGGGAACAATTTTCAAGCGTTAATTAATTTTTAATAAAGCTCGTAAATACTTCAGCAACGCGAATGCGCAAAAAAATTTACAGGGGCGCACGTTAAAGTCCTCGAAATGCGGCAGATGCGAAAATCGAGGTATTTCCAACTCGTCGGTCGTGTATATACCCAGAATTTTTTCCGCCACGTAGTTTCGCGCTACTCCGCCGAGGCTTTCAACCTTAAAACAGTGCGGTGCGCCGCCTGCAGTACCGCGCTTCCAGCACGTGAAAAGAACGCCTGTTCGCTTTCGCGCGACGCTATTATTGCATCATAACAAAAACGCCCTAGCTCCGTCTGTCTGTCTGTCTGTCTGTCTGTCTGTCTGTGTTCCGCTGTACCCTGAGGGAAATAAAAATTTTATCGATCCCGCGCGCACACCCAGAACCGTGATTTTATCACGGAGAAATGCGCGTAGCCTGGATGCAGAGTATAATCTTGTGTTCGCATCGTGATTTACAAGGCAAATCGCGCGTGTAGATAAAAGGATATGATACTAAGGGATAATAAAGGCTCTTTCGCCATTACCATAATTAAAACGAACTATTCTTCAAAAACATCGCTTTAGCATCGCCTCAACGAGCCGCAACTCGCGAGGACAAACGGCCGACGATAAATAAAACAATCAAGTCTATCCGACCCTCAGCAGCGCGCGAGCGCGAGAAAAACACACAGTAGCTGCAGCAGAGAATCTACCCCTTTCAACTCGCCCTTAAAAAGGCGTAAAATATGACGAATGAAAAGTGCGGGCATTAATCACGAGCGCCTCTTTCTTCCCCAACTAGGTATACACAGCAGCAGCAGCAGCAGCAGCAGCAGCAGCAGCAGCAGTGCGTCCTTAAAGTTTAATGGGACAATGGCCGCGAGTCGCGAGCGTGAAATTGGGAATAAAAATTTTTCGGACCCGCGACGTGCCCGGCCAGGATTAATGACGGCGGCGCGCGGTCCGCGACCCTCATAAATTAATCCGCTGAATTTGCTTCCTACGTGCAGAGCCCCACCGCCGCCCGCACTCGTTCCCGGGTATAATTCCGAATGCAAACTATCCCGGAGCAAGGCTAAAGGTAGAGAGGGAGAGAAAGCCCGAGGAAATCGAGACGCCCGACGCTTTCCGTTTAAAAGTCCGTAAATCTTCGTCTCGCGCTTCCGCGCCGCGCGCCACTTTTCTTTCTTTCGGGCTTATGCACGCGCCGCTGCTGTGTGTTTTGTTCAAAGTTTGTGTACTTTTTTAAAAAAATGTTGCGAGTAGGTATTCTCAACGGTGAAAAATGCGGTTTTCAAAAGTATTTCTAAGGTGAAAGACCGGATGCATGGAGCTTTTTGAGGTTTATTGGAAAATGACGATCGGAGAGTTAACAAGCCAAACGCATAATTCTTATTTATACACAGAAATAATAAATTAGGTAACTTTTTATTTGTACTTTGACCCAGTACTTGGACATACCTATATATGTTCCATATGTTCATTACAGTTTACAATAAAGCGAATATCTGAATTAATTTGGCTAAGAAGATAATATCATAAACAATGCTAATAAAATCATCTTTCCTATAGTATTGATTGATCTTCTATCCTTAGCATATCATAATGGTGCGGACTCGATGAAAATCAAGTCGAATCACTAAACGTCCACTTAATAGAATCATCGTCCGAATGAATAATCGTTACCACATCGTACGGCAGCTCGCCGTCAAAGCGAAACGACACCATATACTAAAGTCTAAAGTTCGCTCGGTGATTTATCATTAAATCGCCAGCGCGTCTAATGACGCCTCAAAGGAGCTCGAGGCCGGTCCGAGCTCTCCATAAAAGGCATAATGGCTCCTTATACACCGATGACCCAGTCCTATAAACGAATAACGCGTCTCCCCGTACAACCCGTGTAGCAAGAGAGCATCGGCTTTGTCAGAGCCTCGTAGTCGTCCTCCCACGCGAAGACGTTTCCCTAATCAAGTTGTTACGTCCAATTAGGAGCGCGTCAGCAACCGGCCAACCGAGAGAAACTAACTCGAGCTCCCTACCATACCGATAGGGGGCTACTGCGACAATAGATATATTTACACGCAAATAATTCGTTTCAACGCCGCTTTTCTCCTGGCGTTTGATAACTCGCCCGCGGCAACTCGACTCAATTAATAACCCGGCAATTAGAAGCCATCCCTCAGGAAGCCCGACAAAGCGGCAGCTCCGCAATATCTCAACAGCGGGGCCGGCAAAGGAGAATCAGCCCCACGGCGGTAGCCGCATAAAGGAGAGCAATCAATTTTTCGGCGTAAGTCAGCACACGAACACACACACACACACATACATGCAAGCATCTCGCTAGGCGGCCGATCGGCAAAGTAGCGCTTTAAAACTAAACGCCGGCAAAAGAATCAATTATCCCCTCTCGCGCGCAGTCTCTCGAGCGAGCGCTTACAAGAGGCTCCTTTGTGCCTTTCCCGGGCGTCTGGAGCTTGTTCTCCTGGCGCTCCGCTGCTGCGGATCGTCGCCGCCGTGAATTTCCGACAATCGCGCCTGGCTCCGCTCCAAAAGACTTTTCCGAATTCTTTACCTCCGAGAGCGAGAGACGACGACGTCGGCGGCGGCGCTTCAGGGAAGGAAGGGAGGGACACACTCGTGAGCCGCCGCCGCTGCTGTCTTTCGCGGCTCGATTGCAGAGCTTTCGTGGAAGCGCGCAGTGTGTATAGATATGTCGGCCGAGGCTGGAGAGCGGCAACCCATCGAACCCATACACTCGTTTTCCGACTTATTTACTACGCGCCGACGCGCGCACGTGCTCGAGAGGGGAAGAGGCGCCGGCGCGCGTTAATTTTGGCAAGAAGTCGGCCGCCGCCGCCGCCGCCACTGTCGATCGAGTGCTGCGGAGAAAGTTCGCTGCCGCGGGGCTCGTTTCCGGATTTTTATGCCCAGCTCCCGAGAAGAACGTTGAATCATTGGTTGTTAATCTTCCGTCTCTTCTGCGTGTGCAGGGAATCGTTACGCGGTGTTCAAATCAAGCGAAATTATACGAGGCCCGACAGTCGAGCCTTTGAGACGATTCGAAATGCACGCGCATAAACTTCGAGCTCGTAAACAACGAGGAGCGGCTCTCGTACTTTTGCGCAAAAGCTGGAAACATAATATGTATGCATCTCTCTCTGGCTGAGCGCATCCAGCGTACTACTCTTAAAACGCGCAAAGCCCTCAGTTTGGCCATTATTCACGCGCCTGCCAATCCCGTAATACCCCCTGGATCGCAATAAAAACTTTAGCCCTCCCTCCGGCCTGAAGCCGTAGCAGAAGAGAAGGAAGTGTGAGTGAGCGGGCGAAACACATTCGATTAATACCCCATCGCCTTTCGGAATCTAACTTTGAAAATTATGAGTCGCTCGCTCTCGCATAACCAATGACCCACTTCTCGCAAAGTTGCCGCGGTCGCTATATGCGGCCCCTGGGCGGTAATACCTTAACACCCGATATGCACATTTCGAATTCCGAAAATACCCTCGGGGGATTTCGAAATCCGCGAGGCCTCAAAGCGTACCCGCATATGCGCGCGTTCCGATACAGCACGAGTAGCTGCTTTTTTTGGAAAAAAGAAAAGGAAGGGGGTCAACAATTTTGTCCTCGATTTTTTTTCGACGCGATTGCCCGCTGCATATCGGAGAAAGAGAGATATTTTGGTCGCTCGAGAGCTTTTTCGGATGCGAGCTGATAGCGCGCGCTTTGAAAGTCGCTGAATATTTAATTACGATCGCGATATCGCGCGAGCGTATGGATTCGGAAAAGGTTGAAAATTTTACCAAAAAACGCTGTCGTGACTTTTTTATTTGTTTGGAGTTCAGATATCGACTCGTCCCTAGCAGCTCCCGAAAATTCTCCCTCTGCAGGCGGCGGGACAACCTTTGGGTAATCCGCTCGGGTAATCTCCCGAGACACACGATTCTTCTGCTCCTTTTTATTCGCGATGGCACTGCCACAGCGGGAGTTTGTTGGAGTTTGTCCGGGGGATTAAGCCGGCGATAATTGACGTGTATACTCACCACCGAGAGATCTAATTCGCTCAGGGAGAATCGACTCTTTTGGGGCGTTCTACAATCACCTAAATCCATGACGTACGTGTGCCTTCTCTTTTCTCGTACTAATTTTGCCATCAACGAATATACTTCTTTGGCAGACGTTGCAGCTTTATATACGAATCTAAAAATACACAAACTTCGAAAATAAAGTTTGTACTCGCCTCGGCGGCGCTTCATACGCTCGGCAAATACAATCAGCCCGGCACATCCCGGTATATCCCGCGCGCCGGAATTAAATTTCTCCCGCCCCTGCAGTGTATCCTGCACTCGATCTCCCGAAGCAGCTGCAGTCCGCGCGCCAAAATGATTTCCGAGGCTTTCGAGGCTTTCCAGCGCGAGCCTAATCTTTTTAAAGCCCTGTGCGCGCCTTTCTCCGGCCCCGCGCGCTCTCGGGGCGGCTTGTTTCGAAGTGTTCAGAACTCGCGATCCGCGCGAGCTGCTAACTTTTATCGGGGTCAGGAGAGGAAATTTTGCGGTAACACACGACACATACCGGCGAGTATATGTCCTTCAGAGCAAAGAACTTGCCGGCGGGAAAGGAGTAACGAGGTTACTTCAGCGCCTGACGCACTTGTTGCTCGATTGTTGCAATTAAGCGTGTTTGCTGACTTTGAGGGCGCTTTTCAACCTTTTTTTTAATCTGACTCACCGGAAAAGTATCCGTTTGGAAAGAAAAATTGATCGGTGATGTACACGTACCTGTAACAGAAAAAGAATCAGGTTGTTAATCATTGGAAGAAACCATCTTACGGGACCATATTATAAGCCAACAGTAAAATAAGCTTTTCATTTTAAAATTAGCTCCCGGAAAAAGTTTAGTAGCCGAGATAGGCTGCAGCTGGCTGCGGAATCAGTGGTCTGATCACGTCCTCGGTGATAACTACAGCAGCAGCAGCAGAGCGGTCTCAAGTGGGAGGAGAGAGGAAAATAGCGCTGATAAGAATTTCGCAAACTTTCATATCTCGATCTCTCTCGATCAAAGATACGCGCACTTGCAATATCGCGTATCAGCGATCCACCGCTCATTATTATCAATTGAGCGCATTCGATGGGTATCGTTATTTTGATGTAAAACACACGCTCGGCGACTTTCCAGGGCAGTCGGTTCTAAATTTAGACTCCGTATAAGCTCGAGTACTTTCCTCAAGATTACATAAAATTACGTTACGCAAGGCTCGAAATCGCCCAGAGAAACGATAATCATCTTATCACTCGGAGCCTCTAAAAATTCAAGCGCAATCTTTCAAAGAACACGGCGACTACGAGCGCGAGCGGCGCAAACAAAGTATGTCGACCCCGCGCCCATGCACACAGCTCCTGAAAAGGTCTCGAGAGCTCGGGCAAGAAAATTGCTGCACCTCTCTTTCTCAGAGAGCATCGACACTCTCATCACTATTATTATTATCGGCGGCGGATGCGTCAATGCGGCGTCGCACGTATAGCTCGATCCCCACCTCGCGACCTTTTCCTCCTTTTCTCTCGTCGTCGTCGTTGGCGCGGGTCGACAAATTGAACTAGGAGCGGAATGACAATGAAACTGCAAGTGCACGCGTCAAGTCACTACCTGACGCCGGCTTCCGGCCCTGGGAAATAAAGGAGGGGAAAGCTGCTTCCCTTTCGCGCTGCAGCCGTGACTATAATTGGAGAGGGACGATAACGGAAGCCCGCGGCCGAGGGGAGTGAAAAGAGAAGAGAGCGAGTGGAGGGACTGGGATTTACGGGTTTACGGCCAGATTTTTGCGCTCTTTTAAATTTTGTAAGGCGTCGAGCAGGTGTCATGCTGCGCTCGGTGTCGCCCCGTTGTTTTCAGGCTTTTTTCAACTTGAGCTTGCGTGGAAAAGTTTGACGAGTTTGCCACGGTTCTCTATGCAATTTTCAATTAGACACCCTTCGCGTGTGTACAGTTTTTGAAAGAGTTTTACCTTGTCTTCAGTTTTCATAAATCCACCGGAAATATAACGAGTAATAGATCGATACTTTAAATTATTCTCAGCCGTACAAGTATACACGAAAAAAAAGTTGAACTGCAGGAAGACAGTGAAAAAGCTGCAGCAGCAAGGTTATGAATGGCAAGACGAATAAAGAACCCACAAGAAGACGAAGATATAATGAGCGCCAGCCAAGCAGCATCATCAGTAGCAGCGTAGGAAAAGAAGGGCACACGTACACTCGTCTCTCCTAGGAGGAAGGCACGCGTGCGTCTTACGCTTTTCAGTCGACTCATTCACGAAGTTGCGTGACGAGCTTCGTCGCTCACGAGGGCTGATTTTTTTCTCCGCCGTTCCGGTCTCATAAGTGGCCGTGTGTGTGTGTGTACACGCGCTCGTTCATAAGTCTCGCTCTCGCGATCGCGTGCCGACGCTTCCAGGGCGAGATGACGAAGCCTGCAGCCTTGTTTTCGCGGCTTATCGTTTTTTCGCGAGTCGGCCGAGTCTAGGGTAATTTATGGGCATCGGTCGGGAGATTATTCCCGAGCGAAGATTTTTTTTATATTGTAATGCATTGACGGATGATCGCAATGAAAGAGCCGCAAAAGCCGTCCATAAACACGCCCGACCATTATACGCGAGCGAAACCGAAACTCGTCGTCGAGCAGCTCTCGAGCGAGCCGTTAAACAAGCATTATACCCGGGCTCGCGCACGTGATTTACACGATCCCTATAAAACGTCCCATACCAGCATTTAGTCATACGCGTTGCGCACTGTACTCTCGCTGCAGCGTCGACTCAATAAAACATTGAAACGACGAGAGAGAGAGAGAGAGTCGCGCGACCGCATTACCGCAGCAACGCCAACCGTAGAATGTCAAATTCGACAGAGCCGTTTACGCGACAACTGATCTCTCGCGCGCTCGCCGATCGATAATTGGAAAACTTGGCCGTCGCCGCGACGAGCGAACAATAAAAACTCGCGCGCGCGGCCGCTTTATTAATTTATACCGCGAGAGCCGAGACTATAGCTCGTTTTATAATGGACTACTCGGCGCAGATGGCAAATAACTTTGCGCGCTCGGACATTGTTCACTGGCGGAAATTAATTTGCTCGCGGGGGTTATTGTAAAAAGAGTCGCATCGATAGTGGGCTCGAGCTCCCGAGTGTTTTCCAAAAGTTTCTCCTTGCAACGAAGAGATGATTTACAATCCGTGTGGATTAGGTGTACGCGGAGCTCTGATCCAAAGTGAGCAAAACTATGATACGAGATACGTATATTCCGCTCACTCGACGATCCTCTCTTTCTCCGCCGTCTCTCGAATAAGAAAGGAGCTGAGTATTATATGGACAGAGGGGAAAAAGGCTTAAAGATGGATCTCTCGTGGAGGAAAGCGGGATGCCGAAAAACACGGCTAAACGAAGTTAGAAAGAGAGAGAGAGAGAGAGAGAGAGAGAGAGAGAGAGCAAACGGCTCGCTCATATAAAAAGGAACAAGTGGCGTATAAAGGAGCGAGAGCGAGTGCAATTGCGCCCGTTATCTTGGCATCGATCGACTTATCTCGCCGCTGTACCAGTTTTCTCGGAAACTCGATCTTCTCCTTCGGCAAACTTGATTTGGCCCGAGTGAGTTTAGCCTCTCGTCGTCCTCGTCGTCATCTCTCGCGTATGTCTCTAATCTGGACGATTGAATCGCGCGCCAATAAAGGAGAGCCCCGAAAGAATTTCGCTGCCGGCGCCTCATATTCTTGCCAGCGGCCTGCTTGCTTACTTCTGAAGAATGAGGGGCGAGAGGGAGCCAACCGATACTCTCTCTCTCCGCTATTGAGACTACTACTGGATGGATAAGTCAATCGAAAGATACGCTTAGTGATGGAATCATTGGCTTCGATGTTCTGGCATGTGTCTCTCGCTTCCCTGTTTTTTTGCTTTGCTATGTTTGCTCGCGCAGCATGAGAATCTGTCAACCTACTTGCTGGAACAAGGACGTTGCTCACGCGTACACAAAGCTCGATTCAATCGCGCATTTTCGATAGTGATCCATTAAAACCTTAGTGCCGCGCGCGAGCAGCCAAATAACGCGGCCATAACGCGATCAGCAGCTGCATTGGCGCAGCGGATCGATGCAAGCTAGCAGCCCCATCTTCCTCGGCCGAGCCTCTTTATCCGCTAAATCCCGCATCCCTCTATACCAGCCGCCTCTCGTACAAGTGCAATTATTCCCGGCCGAGCGTCAATTAATTCCAGCAGCTCGAACATAACGAAGTCGCTGCATCTCCCTCCTCTCTCCGACTGTCTGTCTGCCTCTCGCTACTGATGCTGCTGTGTTGGTCGTTCGCTGGAGGCAAACATCCCAAATCACATCGGACTCCATCGCGCGGATTCTGCTGTTGTCTGTCTCTAAGCTGACGCAAACACGAGTTGCCGAGGGATTTCTTCGCTGCTGCTGCTGCAGTGGAAATGTGGATGGGGGCGAGACAGTCGAGTGCGCACAGCATTCACGCTTGCGAAAGTACTGAACGACCATTTAACGAGGAAATATTTCAGTGAAAAATCCGCAACGACCAGAGAGTCACATACTTAATTCGAGAGAGAGCCGAGTGCTACGTATGCGAATTATGCGAAACAAGTGACCCTATTAAAGCGGCGAGTGGCAATTCAGCGCTCAAGTGACCGAATGATTAATTTTTCCGGAGGAGGCCCGAAGGTCAGATGTTCACTCTCGGCCCACCGCCTGCCTCTCGCGTCGCGCTCGACTATTTTTTCTACAGTCCTCTCTAGCTCGGATTTCCAGTCAACTCGGCTGTAACGCAAGCACACACCTGACCTATTTTCAGCCAGCGGCGGCAGAGAGCGGCTTCGCGGCACGGCGCACCGCAAAATTAAAGGCTAAGGTTAAAGGCAGTGTAAACGCGTGCGAGCATAAATAAAAGTTTGAGAGACTCCTCGCGGCACACGGGTAATTCGAGCGAGATTTTTTCTCCCCCTGAAGAGTCGCTTTCGTCCCGAGAATATACACATACGTATACGTGCAGCGGGTGAGTGTCTAAATAACGAATTAAAAAGTGCTCGAGAGATTTCGCGCGTTGGCCACTGCGCATAGCCCGGCGCGCGAGAGGGAGAGAGCTGGTTTAAAATTTAACCCAGTTAGTTCGGATACTGGATATATGTATAAACTATACAGGCGCGCACTTCGCTAAAAATGTTTCACTATACGAAACTCATTTTTCACGTGTCAGGGGGCTCTTTCATTCAAAGAGCTCTCGCGCGCGCAGCAGTAGCAACAACTGGTAATTTCCGCGCTATGCGATACCTTTTCTCTCTCTCTCTCTCTCTCGCTCTCTCTCTCTCTCTCTCTCTCTCTCTCTCTCTCTCTCTCTCTCTCTCTCTCTCTCTCTCTCTCTCTCTCTCTCTCTTCCGTCAAAAACCAACAAGTCTCTCTGTATACGAGACACATCATCCGAAACCCGTCATCAGCATAACGATTCAGCACCTCGTGCAAAAGGACATAGGGCGAGCTCCTCTCGCGGCGCAAAAAGGCGTAATCGATTTCCGCATCTGGTCGATTTGCATAATTAAACGCAGGCTGCGGGAAAGGTGAGCTCCATAAACTGCGACGACGACGACGAATGGTCGCCGCGCGTAATAACGCAAAGTGCAGCCGCGGCCGCGGCGGTGGCGACGAATTGCGGGGGGAGTGTAAAGAGAGAGTGTGTAACCGAGCGCGGCCGAGCTGCAGGAGTGTATGTATATAGTGGATGGGAGCGGCTGCGAGGAGGAGGAGTAGGTATATACTGCTGAAGGCGGCATGTGTAATTATGGAAAATTGTCTTTGTTCGGGGAAGGCACTCTGCAGCCGTCTGGGCTATACGCATGATTCTGAGAGAGAGAGAGAGAGAGAGAGAGAGAGTGACCGGTTGCGACGATGTTGGCTCTCTCTGTTTCTCTGACGATGCGATGACCGCTAGCTGCCCCGATACTCTTACGCGTGTGTGATGTGTGAGTAGTCTGTAACATGCGATCGGTGCGAACAGTACTTTCTTTGTTTATCAGAACGCTGACATCTTCATTTGTTTTCGCAGAAAAATGGGAGTGCATGTCTCACCATGCTTGACCCTTTCTACTTAGCATAACTATTTTTATTGGAATAATGACTAAAACAAATTTCTGTGAATTTGGACGTGGAACAAATTATTGAAGAATCATTATCAGTGTACTTGAACATCCAAATACAGCCACGAAAATTATTCAATCGAACGTTAAGAAATAAAAGTTAAACATTATTCAATAAACTTTCAGTACTGATGCAGAGCTAAACCGACGTCACATTCCAATTAAGTCTTCCAAAGAGCAGCAGCAAGAGAAAAAAGGAATAAATAAAGACGTAGTCGAGGCAGCTACAGAATCAATCGAAGAGGGACTGGAGCTATAGCGCACACCGAATGATTGTCCTGGTCGGACGAGTGGCGCCGGTAATGGGTAGAGCGCGAGCGCGTTCATTGTCGGAAAGCGGATATCCATTTGGACGGACTCTGCCGGGCATCGGCTTTACGGCAGAGCACAGCAGGAGCGTTCACCTGTCGACGTACACCGACACACGTGCGCATCTCAATATACCCACACGTGTATACTTGCCTATAGCACTATATTCGCGGTGGCGGCCGCCTCCTTTAGTCCTTTCGCATTCGATCTGCAGAGTGCGAGCACAATAGGATGCGTGTGCGGCTTCGAAGAACGATTAATCGCTATGGCAGCCCGTGTCCTTCTGATGTGCCTATACAGCTGCTGTGTAGTGTGCGCTGCCATTGTGCGCATTGAAACCTATCAATTCAAGGATGTTGTTATTGTTTTGACGTCGATCGGCATACACACGCGACAACGTTGACTGATTCGCTAATGGATTTTACAAAGAGCGCGTGCCAATCTTTCTTCTTTTTATTACACTGGGAAATCTAAGAGCGTTTACGTCGCGCACTCATAATTATGTCATTAATTGTATATTTCCAAAAAGATAAAAAATTTTTCCGCCTGATACAGTTTGAGGCGTTTTTAGTGGTTTTTACCAGGCAACCAATCTTTAATTAAGTGCTTCACAACAAAGCCCATGACTTTTTTAAGATAGGAGAATCGTGGGCGATAATCACACGTCTTGGGAAAATTCGTTATTTATGCATGCCAACGTCAATGCATACAAGGAATAAAATTCTTCCTCAAAGAATAGAGAGGAACGTTAATTTGAATATCACTATTTTTAACGATAAACTCATTATTTCAGCGGCGACGAAGGAACTTGATTAAAGCAACATGGGCCCTCCCAAAGCGAGTAATCTTATTAGCTACCATGCACTTTCAATGCATAACAAAAAGCCATTCCAGCCGGTGTGTAGCGCTCGCGTCTTACAAACAACGATCCATCCTACTAAAATGGGTTATACGGGCGGGCGCAAGGAGGAGGCAGTAGTAGCGGCGAGCAAAGCCAGAGATGACGCAAACGGCCGCATAAACGCACCTGCGTACGAGCGGACAGGTGAGAGCGAGAGAGAGAGAGAGAGAGAGAGAGAGAGCGACCAGTGGATATATAGAGACAACCATATAGCGAGCAACAGGCCGCAGCAGCAGCAGCGACACTCGCGTACGTGACCCGTCTCGCGCAGGGGCCGACGGCGGCTGCTGCGCTGCATATTGCCGCGCGATGCTCTGCGGATCGATTTTGCCAACGCTCTGATGGGATACAATGAAATTCGTTGCCGCTGCTTCCCGCAGAGGATCATCATGCTGCTTCGTGCATAATTTTAGAGGTCACTCAGACTAGCTGCGATTGAAAAATGCCGCTCTCTACTAGAAAACTTCCACCGATATCTGCAGATTAAGACACGCACCTGCTTCGATGGTAAACAAGTTAATCGAAGGCCGTATCTCTCGTTTCGTATAAAGAAGTATTTTCAGTCGTAATCAACGTGACAAAAGTTTCCTCGATAAACACGTCGTGTGTCCATCAGAAATTCTCTCGCTGTAGCAGTGACAGAGATCAGCGCGCACACAAAGAAGAGAAGACACGCGCGAATCGAAAAAAAGGGCCAAATTGGAAACCGATATAGTAGAACAACAGCAGCGGAGTCGCGCGTGGAAAACAACAAAAACTTAATTGCCTATACATTCATTATAGGCCGTAAAAGAGACCATAGCTCTCCAGCATCGTACGAGCGGAGCCGGCGAGCGTCCTCCTGTCTTTCGCTATTCCCCGGTGCTATAATCTAATTGCACGAGCAACATTATCATTCATTAGGCGTGCGATCGAATGCACGCCCCGTATATAGTAGCCCGCCGCCGTCGCACCATACGCTGCCGACGTCGTCGCTGCCGCTGCTGCCTCTCCTATATGTATGCGCCGAGTATTAATATATATATACAGCCGCGTTGGGAATATCCTCTGTTTGCGGGATTGACGTCTATTGTTGCGCGCTCGGCGATAACGTTCTGCGAGGTTACTGCAATCCCTTCTAGCTCTTATATTCGCCTTTGCTATTTTGAAGCTTTTCGTTGCGAGAGAGCCGTGCGCATTTTTGGCTCGTGCTGCTAATGGTGGTCGACGTTAACATTTGTGTTTTCTCGAGAGAGATTAGATCGACGCGAGAAAAGTAATTAAAAGTGAGTGGCTGTGTACTCTGGCCGCTATCTCCGCTCGATCTCTAGTCAATTACAATCGCGCTCTTTGCTCTATAGATGCATAACATAACAACAAGATTACGACTTTTTCTCCATCCGAGAGTAGGAGAAGATAACACGCCGATTGTTTACCGATCGCGCTTGTTTAAAAACGCTTCGATTACACGCTCTTCGCGCATGAAGAAACTCAAAAAGCTGCGGCAGCATTGAAAAAATATTTCCTCTCCTTCCACGACGACTATACCCGACGACTCCGTTTCCGTAAAGGCGGCGCGGCGACGGAGTACGCATAATGTGCGCTAATCAAGATTGACGCGATACCGCGCCGCAGCCCGTTCGCTCGAGACACAGTGAGCGACCCTACTGCAGCCGGGAAAGTGTTTTTCCCTTCCCACTTGCTGCAGGCCTGCCAACTATACGCTCTGACAATGGACTGCCACGGCCGCCGCGATGGCGTTTCTCAATTTATCACGATAAGGGCTTGTCGCTCAGTTGTCGAATTTTATAACGCGCTCGAGGCGCGTAACGAGCCTAATTCGAGTAGCGCGCGGCTTCTCTTTGTATATTTTTTCTCCTCGCGGCGGAAGCGGCTGCTTAATCGGATGATTCCTATTACTTTTAATCGGGAAATCGAAGCAGTAGCAGTCGGAGGAGATATGGGAAGGAATAAAAGTCTGCGGATATTAATAATTCTATTCTCGGCGTGTGGCGCGTGTAAATATTATTCATGTTTTTCGCGTCGCGCTGTGTGGATTCTCGTCGAACTGCCAGTCACGAAAACCGCGTTTTCCAATTTGGCCTTTTGAATAATTACAGAGATATGACGCTCAAATTTTGGACACGCGGATAAATAACGAGTGTCAGTTGGGTATTTACATCACATCCGAGCGATGTTTCGTACACTGAAAAATTTATACATTTTTCAATGATTCTTCTGGTGAATAGAAAATATCCTACGCGTTTCATTTCTCAAACAGCGCGTCATTGTTCGCGCTTGTTGCGAATATGCAAATGCCGTTTCTCGCCGCACAATCCAATCAAAAATCCATTTAAAAGCATCGAGCTCGGAAAACAATGCCGTCGATATAGTATTTCCAGCGAAACAAAGGGCCTCTCAGCAGCAGCCGCGAATTACAGCAGCAGCAGCAGCACTCATCCCCTATATAGCCGCAGCGTCGCGCGCGAAACTCGAAACGCAAGGGTGTAGGTACGCGCAAACGCGTATATCCAGCCCCGACAGCGACGATATCGTGAAAGCAGACACTCGCGCGCGGCGGCCGTCAAAAGTAGCTAAGCGCGACACTGAACCGCCCCGCGTCACAACATAATATGCATATCGCGTGCGGACGTGCGCGTGCGATTGTCCCGAGGGACTCGCATGTGCGCCGGTATACACAAGCGCTTGTGCGGTGAGAGGCGTCGAAAGACAGAGGCAGGGCCGACGACACGTGGGATAGGGCATGTGCGAGAGAAAATTCCAGCCACTTTGATAAGAGACTGCGTTCTGGCGCTGCGGCTGCATGTTATTGTCGCGTCGATCGCCGTTGTTGTGGATCTGGGTTAGATTAAAAACGGTGAAACGTTTATCAAGTGCTCGTTTTTAGGACGAATGAAGTTTACAATCGCATTTCTAGATAACGTTTTAAACTCCGTGAGCTCGCTGTCTATCATAACTGAGATCATTGCGTACAATGTAAGACAAATTAATTTTGAGATTACAATCGATATAAAGCGACGGAATTGTTACAACTCGATATGTCACGGTTTCTACGTCCAGTCTCTGTCAATTGACGCGAGCACCGCACTGAATGTTTTCATGCACTTCGTTTAAAAATACTTCAGATATCTTCAGATATACATCACGAACCTTCCCTAGTAGAAAATTTACCCTATTTATAGGCAGAATTTCTTATCAAAATTTGTTTAATTTAAGTACTATCAGAAATTTGTTTCAGAGCATTTTCAGTAATTTCTAGATAAACCTCATTTTAACACACGTCGACCAGAAGCTCTTCCCAGTAATAGGGTCAATTTCCACAAGGGTTTATCTCGTTGCGAATAATACTATAATGGAATATAATTTAAATACATTATAAAATATATGAAACTTTTGTAAGACTGATAAGATAAGACGCGTACGGCACGTGTAACGTGAGGGTACAAAGAAAAAAGAAAATTAAATGTTCGATAAAGTGATTTTATTTAAACAAGAAAAATAGACATATCTCTGCATTAACCAATCAAATCTTGCCTCTACGTAGTTTAAAACACAAAGGGGTCATCATTTTCCCAAGAAATACGACGATAATAAATATGAGCGGTTTATTCAATTCACCGTGATGGTGAATTCGAGCTCGAAAGCTTCCCAAACCCGAGACAGCAATGTAGCCGAATTAATTTACTCGGAGCATATAGCCAGCTATTTAAAAATCCGAATCCATTCCAATTCCATTCAGAATATATTATAAAACTCGCAGTGCATCAAGACTGTCAATACCGTCCTAAAATACGAGGAGAGCTTTCAGCGCGCATATCCCAAGCAGCCATTCTGCGGTCAACTGAATGATCCTCTGGAAATTCGCAGGGGGATATAACCTCTAGCACACACGTGCCCCGTATATCTTTTGCTCTTTGTGCCTCGATTGCAGTCGTATAAGCTCTCCTCTGCGGAATGTATATAATTTTCGCGCGATGATATTCCGCCGCGCTCTCGAGACTCCGGAGGGACGCAGCACACGTGAATTCAGTCTAAATGAAGGTCGTATTCACTCGTTGGCCCGAGGTGTGTGTCTTATGAATATTTTGGCTCGTCCTCTTTTTCGACGTTCAGCCAGATCTCTTATTCTCGTGCTGCTTCTCGTAATGGACGAGAACTGCGGTGTGCGAGTAATTCCGCTAGGGGATGATGATAATCAAGAGAGCGCGGATGAGCGGATTTTTGAAATGTAACAATACGCGGACGTAGTGAAATATATTTCGTATTTTCGGAGATCTATTCAGTTTGACATAAAATGGAGCTGATGAGTTTCGTACTATATTCAGCGGCTACTGATTACTCTGCGAAAACGCAGGTACGATCATGAAAGATAATACAGTTTGTCGATAAAATAGTTCTACTTTACACAATATGAGATATTCTTGCGTGTTTCGCACGAAACTGCTAAACCTATTTGTCCTCGGATCCGAATGCATAAATGACAAACTCTCGTTTACCCTCCAGAGCCCGTCGTCCGCTGGCCGACCGCAAAACCAAAATAATCCCCGTTAATACAAACTCCGACCAGCTTACGCAGCCAAATCCGAGGTCCATCGCCGGAGCCAATCGCCCCCTTAAAAAGTAGGAAAAAAAGAAACCCGCCCGGTAATACGGATGCCTGCGTAATCAGCCGCAGAGTATATTTAACTTGGTGCAGCCGCGAGCGCGATTTGCAGTGCCGTAAAAGGGCGTCGGATGTACCCACACACACACACACACACACACATCGGCTGCAACGTCACGAATGAAGAATTCATCGCGCGGACGCTGACGGCGCGTCAATAAACTGCAAATTCATTAGCCGCATAATCAATTATTCGAAAAGCGCGAGTGCTCGCAAATGCGGCGAGCGCGAGGCGGAAAATCCACTGCCGTCTTTTCGTCACGTCGCCCGATGACGTCTGTGTGGCAGCGCGTCTATAGCTCTCCGCGCGCGTGCGCGGATGCAAACACAGAGAAAAATAGAAGGAAGTGCTGGATGTGAAATGTTTATGAGAATGTCGCGGAGGGGTCGGGATTACTCGCTTGATGCTGAGAGCGTACATGTTGCGAGCGAGGCGCATCGCGCTGAGAGATGCACTTTGGGGTCGAAGCTTCTTTTTGTGCTCGGCTCCAGCTTCGATTCGCTAGTTGAATTATTCTGCGCCGGGAATGTATCAGATGGAGAGGACAAGGATAATACGCAGAGCACTACAAGGCAGTCGCGCATAAGAAAGGCAAATGACGTAAGGGTCCCTCGTCACACGTTCGTCTCTCGCCTGCAGAGCCCCCTCGTATCCGGCTCTCATCGATAGCTTCCGCTCGTCAAATATCGCGGTCGCGAAGAAGAGCGGCGCATAGTAAGATAAGCCGAGCGGAAGGAAGGTTTATTCGAAATTCAAGCGATGCACGTGACCTTATTCGGAGTCATCGGGACGGCGACATCTTCCGACTTGCGGCGGTTCTGCGTTCGGATCCTTCGACGTGCCGCGCGCTACGTGCACCTAATCTCCTTCCTTCCCCTTCCCCATCTCATCCCTTTCTCCTTCTTCCTCTTCCTTCTCTTCTACTTCTTCGGCTTTTGCACCTCGTCGGTGCCTGCGAGGGTGCGAGGGTGAGAGAATGTCTCTTTGTATCTGGTGAACAACGAGAATTGAATGCATAGTGAAATCGCAGGGATGTTTTATTGACCTACCCTACCCCAGCCTACCAATTTGGGATATATATATATATATATATATATATATATATAAATACGCATAGATGTATTTTTAATAGCACTTCTCAAAAATGTTAATTATATAAATACAACCCCCGTAGTTT
>JAZHPH010000022.1:0-16549 GCA_037356405.1 Nasonia oneida | reverse complement strand
ATATATATATATATATATATATATAAATACGCATAGATTTGGGATATATATATATCCCAAATTGGTAGGCTGGGGTAGGGTAGGTGTTTTATTGCGGACTGAGATTGTTTGAGAAAATTATCTGATGCCAAATTGTTTGTAGATCTGCTTTTATATTGCCTTTATCGTACTTTGAATATCCGAAGTAATAGAAGTTGTAGCATGAGCGACTCAAGCAAGATGCCAAACGAAATGCCGAAAGAACTTAACGATCACGTGGAGCGACGAATAGCATCATACTAACATGTTCTAAAAAGCAGTTATAGCAGGAATGGCAGAAGCAGCAAGCCAAACAAAGCAGTTTTAGCGTATGAAGACGCACCACTATATCTAGACTCGGCGCGCATATTGTTATTGGGGGAATGGAAAAGTGCCCATGCGCCATCTATTGTCGCTTACCACAAACTCGGAGAGATTATAGGCGTGACAAAAGGGCCTACTGCGTATAAAAAGTATATACTACATGTATAGTGTATTTGTAATAAAGATGTTTCGTAGATAATCGTCAGCTTCAAACTTTTACTTCAAAATAAGAGTCTCTCAACAATGTAACAAAATGCATCTATTGATATCACATTTCCTCAATTTTAAATTTTTGATTATTATTATCATTATTATTATTATTGGTCTATTTCCACCAGTCAAAATTCAAAGAATGTAACTAATATATCTTTTTCAGAGTAGGATGGTGGCTCAAATTTAAGTTCTATTTTCAACGGATCTATATGACATCAAAAATTTATTTGAGAAACAGAATCCTCGCGTTACTGCGAGATTGTGCTTGTAACAATCATATTCATAATGGAGAGGCACTTCCCAACTGAAGCCAGATAAAACTTCAATGTTAGGAGTGAAAGTTCCTATGGAGATGTACTAAGTTCAAGTTCAAAAGATTTCAAGTTCTCTCTGTCTAGCGTAATCTTCTACGACACTTTCCGTACAGAGGCGGAGCTGAATTCGCTTCAATAAGAGTATACCGAAGAAGTTCCGAAACTTATGATATCCCACTCGTAAGTTCAAAGAATTCTCAAATTCGAAAGCAGCAGCTACTATAGTATCGACTGCCGGAGACGCGGGCAAAGCTCTCTCCGTGAAATTTGCGCATCCAACTCTCGAAGACAAACATCACCTCCATCGCGCGCTCAAACAGCATTGCTCATACAAAAGCAACACACGCGCGGATTACCGTTTGTTCCCGCAACAAAGCGAGCGCGCGTTTGCTCAGAGAGGAATCGCGAGGAGGCTGGAGGAGGAGGAGGAGGAGGAAGAGGCCGAGAGAAAACGCACCTTTTCCGCGAGAAAATATTCCCCTTGCGCCGAATACTCACCTCAGCGACACACTCTTTATCTCCATCTCCATTTCCGAGACCCTTCCTCCCTCTCTTTT
Source organism: Nasonia oneida (assembly GCA_037356405.1). Classification (NCBI taxonomy): domain Eukaryota; kingdom Metazoa; phylum Arthropoda; class Insecta; order Hymenoptera; family Pteromalidae; genus Nasonia; species Nasonia oneida. Next base: position 15,123 of record JAZHPH010000022.1, on the reverse strand, counting down.
CTTCTCACCCCCGCCGCCGTGTTTTCAGTCAGCGGAGCCTAGAACAACGTCTCGCGCGTTTTACTCCTAACCCCCCTCCGACGCATCCCCGTCGTCGCGTTCTGTGCCATTGTATGTCCCGGTCCCTTTCCTTCTTCTTCGCTTCCGTCCGCGACGACGGGGCTGCTTTCTCACGCTCGCCCCGTTTTCTTTGCGCCGCTCAAAGGAACCTGGGGAGAAAAGCCGGCCGACAAGAGAGCGAGAGAGATTTTATTTTATGCAGATGTGTACACTCCAGAGTCGCGCCCCCTGAGCTTCCGCGACAAATGCACCTTCGAGAGAGGAAGCGTCGTTGCTCCGCTTGCTTTGCATTGCTTACCTCGTGTGTACCACGCGCCGCCTCGTATGTTGGAGACTTTTTCCCTCGCCACAAACCGCCGGTATATGCTAATGTCATTTTTAGATAAACTCGTATAGAAACCAGAGCTATCGCGCTGCGGTGTTGTAATTACGCGGACTTCGATAACTCGCGGGAATTAATTATAAATCGAATCGATACATGCTGACGCGATTTTTCGTTTCGATTATCTGCTATAGTGGTTTTTTCGCGGTACGTGCGATTCGATACGGCTGCCATTCGCACCCAAGGTTAATGAAATTCCCACTCGTCGCTCATGAGCACTAGAAAGGATTTCGTTTCCATGCGCAATTCTGCAACGTATCGAATTCACTTAGAGGAATATGATAACGCGAAGCTGAACAATAATTCAGATGGAGTTTTTACGTCATTCCTCTTGAGAGAGCACGGGACGTTATCGAGAGCAGTGAAACGTACAATGATGGATTTTAAAATTCACGAGGTGCAGAACAAAATGTAAATCCGACAGCGGCTTTTTTTACGCTTTAACGATGAAAAACAAAATTATGACCAAAACTTCGACGCGTTTTATTGGCTCTTGTTGCGCAATTCCACAGGCAAATGGATCAGTAACGGTCGAACGTTAAAAAAAATACAATGCCCTAGGCATTAATAAGTTGCTCGTACCCTCGTTAATAACGCTTGAAATGGCCTTTCACTCGTAAAATCATTTCGCAAAAGAGTTTCGACCGCGCGCGCGGTCGAAACTCTTATAAGGCTTGAATTATATAAAGTCGAAAATACCATTTGCATAAAGCGGTTTATTTTTATACGCATGAATTCTATGGAATATGAAACTCGAGGCTGGTTTATGCTCCGATAAACAACGATTGGGATGGTAATTAGAAAATATATCCGCCAGCGTATCTGCGGAATGTGTAAAAAGCGTCTGCGGCTGTTTTGCTTGACCTGAAACGTTTCGTGTGTGCAGTGCGCACTTTCATCTGAAATAAAATCTATCACTATTGGTGTATAATAAGTTCGAAATCAATTTACCAGAGAGCGTATTTCTGCGCGTGGCACAACAATAATTCATAGATCATTTGTGGCTGTTAGACGACTAGCTTGATTTTTAACGTCCACTCTCCAATTATGGACACACGCTATTATATTTTTATTGAAAGTAAATCATACACGAGCTAAATGAAAAATCTCCGTGTTTAAAATTAACGATATTTTGCACCGAGGTTTCGCGCTAAATGAAACCCAACTAAATCACAAACAATTTATCGCGCCTATTCTAACCGCGCGCGCGGGCAATCAATACCCTCCGAAAATCGCTGTCTCTCTCGCAGCTCACGAATCCGCCTCGCGTTGCGCCGCTCGCTAATTGTTCTATCCCGCAGTGCATAACCCGCGCCTTTCCTTTCTCCTGGCGCACACAAACGGACGCGGCTTGACACGCGCGCGTTTATCATTTTCCTCGCGGCTGCGCGATATAAAAGTATACCTCGCTAGGTTGAGCGCCGCGGCCGTCAACAGGCGATTATAACCTTTTTTTGCAATAATAACCAGGCCAGCGGGCACGCGATCGGCTCGCGATACGCCGGCATCGGAGAGAAGAAAGGCTCGACGCCTCGTGTGATATCAAGTGGGGATATGCTCGAACACATTGTCCATTCGGTTTACTGCTGCTGTTGGTATAATTTTTTTCCGGAGAGTCCGACCGGTTGTGTAGCTGCGGGTTTTGCTCGGTCTCACGCCCTATCGGGGAAAAACTTTAATGACTTCGATTGCGGGGAGCAAAAAGGAACTGCGGAGAGCCGTATAATTTTGAAGTATGCATTTATACCTTCGAATCGAGAGAACCGTGTGTTTACCATCGCGAAGAGGTGTTGCTGGAAAATTCGTCATCGGGGGACCATTAATCAATTCGAAATCGCGAGAGCGCATGCATATTACGGGCGCGGGGGCTTTGTTCGACTGCGAGTAATTGCGCGAGGTTTTTGCCGCGAAGCACGTGCGACCACATGTTTTTATTAGCTTTGGATTTTTACAAGGGCCGTTGATGTCTTAATAGAGTTGGCTGTATGACAGTGCAGAATATTCTGTATATATAATTTTAGCGGATGCAAACATCGAAGTTAATTGAGTGCGCGCACTATTGTTATACTTTATCAAGGAAATTTAATTACTTCGCGGCACATTTAATGAATTTTCAGGCAAGGTTTTACGCGACTGCGACGTTGATTTGCGAAACCTCTCGTTACTTTAATTTTATTTGAGTCATATTTATGTTTTTGTACACCGGTTACATTCGATATTATACACAGATAAATAAAAATAGAAAGTTATGCTGTATTCACATTTGTTAAAAACGGTTGAAGGTAGTGGCTTATGCTTGTCAAAATAAAATGAGTTAATTTATAAGGCTCGCCGGCTAATGATCAGCGAATGTTTGAAAACTCACTTTCATTTTTACGTTTTGTCTAGGCTCCTTGGTCCGACAGTTTCCCATTCATCATCCCGTGTAATTGATTAATAGAAGTTAAGAATGCGAATCCAGTTATCGTAACTGGGTAATTAATTAATTCGAATGATTAATTATATCCTTGTTGTACTAAAAGGCCGCTAAATCAGTCGAGCGGCGGTGGTATTTTAAAAAATTTCATCCACAAAGTCGACCTACACCGGAGTATCGCATTTCCAAGGGAAAAAATGTCAATTTGAACCTTCCCGCGCTCCGTACCTTTCAATATACTGTTCAATCGCAAAACGAAAAAAAAACAAATCTCGTTTCCGTCAGTTAACGGAGATAAAAACGAAGCAAAAGTCAAACCGCAGATTAATATCTCTCTCTTGAAACCGTCATCGCGGAAAAGGCAAACAAACGTTCTCCTAAAAGGACCCACGCGCACTCAAAACTCAAAGCTTCAAAAGCAGAATCTCTCTCCTTTGACAAGCTTTCGAAATAGGCCAGTAGAGAAAAAAAGCGATCGCTATCCGTTTGCATTCGAACGAAACAAATTTTTTCTCTTCGACGGCAGTGACGGCAAAGAGTTTGTTCCCTACTTCTCTCTTTTTTTTGCGCGAACGCGAGCGCTGCTCACGGCGCTGTATTTGCCTTTGATATCCCAACAGTCGGCGCGGTGCGAGTTTCAAATGAAACGCTCGGTTGATATTCAGTCGTCGTTACCGCGCATACAGCGTTTGACAAACACGAGGGGGTCCGGGGCATTTTTCGCTCTACATGCGCTCGCTCGTCCGGTAGCCTCTGTCCTCGCTTGTTTTTTTTTTCATTCGGATGAGATAAGCGAGAGCGAGCAGTGGGTATTAAACTTCGCGGTGTACTGGTATTATTGAGCTAGTTCTTTTATTGGATCTGAAGAGTAGTAAAAATCGTGGTGTTAAGGGAACGCTGCGCTCCTGGCGGATTTTCACGTTAACTCTCCCATGATCCCTGAGAGGCTGTTTGAAAAGTTGGGAACTACTGGAGTACATTTTACATTGATTGAATTGATTAAATGAAATAAGCAAATGTCATATACCGTAGTATGGATGGAAATCTTTGGGGATCTTGACTATTTTACGTGAAATTCTGTAAAATCAGACCAAATCAGAAAGCAGTGAGTAGCGGGTATGAGTATTTCAGGTGATCCTTCGCATGCATAATCCATTGAATTAACGAAAACTTATTGTAAGCAACGAATTTCAAATTCGACGAACTAACTTAAAAACAAAGAAGCGTCGATTTCAACGCGAGCACTCTGATGGTGATCACCGCAAACACAAGAAATAACACAGTACTCGCACGTCGTCCACTCGTAATTACACACGTTCATCCAGAAGCGCTTGTTCTTCTTTCATACATAGGTACTCGGTTATGCGGACTGTAAGCGTGACCAATCGTTATGCGGAGACTCGTCTCTTCGAGCGGAGGCTTTTGCGAGTTTCGTTTTTGGGGAGGAGCAAGCCACTCAGAAGCAATTCCACGAAGCGTGTATTTATCTCGAGTCGCATGGGTTTCACGCTAATGGACGACGTTTGTGGACTTTTACTTTGTGTTTCGGGGACGGGCCGAGCGTTTGACAGATTGATTTAGTAATTACGTACATCCTAGCGTGAAAACGGTTGCCGTTTGCTCGGTTTTGAGAGAGAATTTAATCAAACTAATCGCTCGCAGACACACTTTTTACACATCGGATACAATATGCTAGGACTTAATTGCAAAAACAATTAGCCAACTCGCAAAAAGGTTTAAGCTTTAAAATACCGAGTATCGATCTTTCTCTCTCCAGCAGCAGGAGCAGCGTCCATTATTTCCTCGGCGGTTCTTCTTCTTTCCTACCCCCTTCACTTTGGGGATTTCGCATAGCCTCCGCTGCAACGCGGCCCGACGTTAATTGTGGTTCGCATTAGAGCCATCCGTCTTGAGACGCTACTACCCCATACACACCGCATCCACATCGTTTACACGCAACTCGCAGTAAAGCGCCACTGCAGTGTGGTATATACCTGCCGCACAGGTGCGCTGCTCGCGGCTCAATTACCCTCGGAGCCTCAGCAGGTGAGCTGCATCGGCAATACTCCTCGCGTATGTGGACATATATACGCAGGGCTCTGCGTATTATATACATCTCCGGGCTAAGTCATCAGGGCGTTACACATACTGGAATTGCATAGCCAAATCCAGGTCTTTATATGCACGAGGGACCGACGTAAGCCGAGATAAACTCGCGATGGAGAGCGCGTATTCATCTACCAATTGTTTTAAGCTTTGAGGATGGACTAATGAATTTAAATAAAGAAGCTCCGATGGAGAGAAAGTGAGTTTTGTTCACCATTGGAGGCCAGCTCATTTCTGAAGCAACAAATGGATTTGCATGCATATTCATGCAGGAGCTTGGCTCTATTTTCATTGTTCGAGTGATTTTTAAGTGACCTACAATCTTCGCTGTTTTTCGAACTCGAATAAAGCGCACCGAGGGTTGAAAGTAACACAGCAAATAAGAGTTATTACTTCTGAAACCCTGATGGAGATAAAACTGGAGTAAGTCCTTATTTACACGGGCACGCATCCGAAAATGGTACACAAATGAAACCAGTCAAGTAGATAGAATGTGATTTCAGAGCAGCATCGCAGCTCGCACATATAGAGCCAACGAGGCAGTCGTGCGGATATGGCATGCTACGTTACGCCATCCGATGTTTGTTAATTCGGCTACTGCTACGAAGCTCGTGGTAATACAGTCCTGACGCGATCGTACATTTAATCTGACGCTTATATCATGCTGGGGGAAGAAGCAGCGACGTACTACTAAATTATTTATCACCACGTACATACGCTATAGATATGCGACAAATAATATCTCGATATACGTATTGATGACAGAAATTCTCACTAGGATGCCTGTTTAATGATAACACGATCGTCACTCAACGCATAATGGGAATGAATAAACTCCATTTGCCAAAACGCATCTAGTCAGAATATTGCTTAGCAATAAATATCCCATATTTATGGATGTGTAACACTGGACACGAACATAACATAAATTCTATCGCTATAACGCAACGCACCTACGATGAAATTTTTATAACAGTTACAGGTTTCCGTGTGCGTAGAAGGTAACTCGTCGAGTTAAGTCGAATTTATTTGCACACCCGCAATGACGCCATCAACGCCCAAAAGTGGAGAGGAGAAGAGCCCGTTGGCTCGCCCACGTAACGTACAGGAATAAACAAAATTCATATAATCACGGAATAAAAGTTCCGGAATAAAAGCCGGGCAACGGCTTCTCCCAAATTGAATCATAAAACATCAATTCCAGCGGCATAAAGAAAATCTTCCTGCGGAAGTGCGCCGCGCGCGAGTTTCCATGTAAGGGTCGTTTCGATTCGATCGTCGAGGCTCTCTCCCTGCCGGGCTATAACGGGCTCAGGAGTATCAGCGCGCGAGAGGCCCATGTACATGAAATATACGCGCAGTTTTTCGCTTTTCTTTCTCTGGGACGTAGCTCTGTGCACGCGCGCGCGCGACTATTTTGGTATTTTATCCTCGAGGCTTCCTTTATTTTCTCGTGAATAGCCCGCGCATTGTCTCAAATTGTCTCAAATTGTAATCTCTGATATAAGAATTGAGAAAAATTACAGCTATATGCTGTTTATTTTATTGAGAATATAGTAAAAGTTATTCTAAAAATCGGCTATTTACTCTCTAAATCTGAAAGAGTGAAAAATTACTCGAATTAGAGGCAAAATTTAGTTACTCTTTGCAAAGAGTGACTCAATTTTGACACGAAACGAGTGATTTTTCACTCTTTCAGTTTTAGAGAGTATACTGAGTCAATGATTTTTTCATACTGGCTGGAGAGAATAATTTTAAACTAGGTGAAGAGAGGTGCGTTATCCGATCGATAATTATTTTCTGCAAAATAGAACTAACTCGCCGCAACGTTACATTTTTAACCCTGCCGAAATCAAGTTACGGTGGAATTACGTTACAGTGAACCATGAAGTCGAATTTAAAATTTCTAATCTCGTTATGAGTATTGTCAGGATTTTATCAAAATTCGATTTCTGAGCAGCAATAAACGCGTTAAGAAGCGAAAACCACAAGTTCGCAATAAATCCATACAGCGTTAACCTCAATCCAGTCATCCCGTCGTCCCGTCCAATAAACACGCGCGCGGTCACCAACTTCTCGCGCGTAATTGCCGCGATTTTTTCACAGGCCTCGGATAATCCGAGCGGCGCGGCGGTGGCAGCACTACCGGAAGGATTTAACGTTGCAGAAAATGTCATTAACGAGGCTACGACCTTCTCTCCCTTATCCCCCATCTTTCGCGTCCGGCAAAAACAAGCGCGCGCTCGGAATCGGAGAGGAGGCTTTAATATCCGTGATTTACGCGAAAGCGCGTTCCGTTTTTTTCCCCGGCGGTTCGGGGAAATTTCGCGCGACGAGGCCCGCCGGCCCTTTGCCATGTAGTTTTTGCGCTCGCAGTAGTTTTTTTCGGCAGTTTGTTTGTTTGCTAAAGGGAAGAGTAACGTCGGCTCGCGGAGTCGGAGTAATTAATTCGCGGATGCGTATGTGGGCGCGCGAGAAAGGAAGGGAACATTTTTCGCGAAAAATTTTCGCTTTACGGCCCAGTTGCTTTTTATTGACTGCGCAATGATAATTTGTTAAGATTTTTATATGGCAATCGTTAAGAAGCCTTGGCTGCGCCCTTTTATTGTTTGTTGAATTATTTCACAACTGATCCAGATAGATTATTAGTTGAGTGTAGCAGTTTTGGACTTATTTGGGTTGTTTGTGGTACTTTGCGAATCTGCATACCGAATGCCGAAAGAAATTCAAACAAATTCATGCGAAGTGATCACAATCATATTTACATGTTCTAAAAAACAGTTGTAGCAGGAGCGGCCGAAGCAGCAAGCCAAAAAAAGCAGTTTCAGCATTGAAGGCACACCACTATATCTAGACTCGGCGCGAGTATTGTTATTGGGAAAATGAAAACGTGCCCATTCGCCATCTATTGTCTCCTGCCAAAGACACAAATCGTTAAGCAGTGACGGAAGAACTCGCGAGAGGGACACTTTGATTTGGTAATCGATATCGCTCCTACCAGTCAACACGTACGTATGTGTACATTAAAATACATTAAAACTTTTAAAGACTTATTATTGTAGGAAAAATTCCTATTGAAAATTTTTCAGAGAAATTTGATTAAAATGAATTTTGTATAACTGTACTGTCAATAATATACCGATGGCAAAACATTGTACCTATAATATATCTACCACCCCTGTGTAACTGAAATTTTCACTCCACGTTGATGAATAATAAAAAGTTTCGAAAAATCGTCCTTCTTAAACGTCCTTTTTATTACCAAGCGTTCCAGCATAATACCGCGCACAAAAGAGAGACAAATAATCGTTCGACGTAAGAACCATTTTTTCCACTCCTTACTTTCTAGAATTACGAGGGGCATTTCGCCTCCCGTAACGACAGAGTCCTCATCTAGCTCTCTCTCTCTCTCTCTCTCTCTCTCTCTCTCTCTCTCTCTCTCTCTCTTTCTCTCTCTCTCTCTCTCTCTCTCTCTCTCTCTCTCTCTTTCTCGTTCTCGTTCTCGGTGTGTACACCTTATATCCACACCAGCGGCAGCAGCAGCAGCGAGAGAGAACAAGAGAGCGCGACTCCCTCGCGATTGCTCGCAGGTGCACTTCGCCGTGAAATCGCCGAGTAAACTATTACCTTCATTATGACGGCGACAAAACGCGGCGGTGGCCGGAAATGACGTTAACAATCGCCCGCGGTGGTTTCTTGCTTCTTGCGCACCGCCGCGACCCCTCTCACCTCGTGAAGCGAGAGCCGGTTCGACGACATTTTTAATGAGAATGATCAATCCAGGCTTGATTAATGAGCAATCGTGCGCGTCGGGTAATGCCGTCGTTCGATGGGCCATGCCTCGAGAGTTTGCGCCTTGCTTTTTTGCGAAGTTGAAGAGTGTTTTGAAAGGTGCGATTGGTTTTACGTATATAGGCGCGCGGACCATTATGTGCGTTATATATTGAGCTCTTATACTGTGAAATATAATGGTGCGAAAGGTGCGCTGCTTCTGTGCGGAAGGGATTAAATATTTAATGTTGAATAGGATATATAATTATTCGAGCACGATCCCCTCCCTCAGTGCCAGAAATTAAAAACTCATTTCCAGCTGACCTATTTAAGCTTCAAAGTTTAATTTTATACATTCTGTGTAATACGAATGTTCAGCGAAGCTATATTGATGCGAACCAGCTTTTGAAATTAACGCTCTCGAGCTATATCCACTGATAATAAACCCGCTCGACTTTTTGCCCCGGATCTCTCAACTTCTGATTCGGTCTCTAAATCCAGTGAGCGGAAACAAGGGCAGATATTTGTTTTGCAGTTGTAAAACCCGCTTTTCGCCGGTATGTAGTTTTAATTCTGGAATCGCGGCAGGGCCGCCACCTTGATTCGTCTTATTGAAAAACTTTGCGCTGCGAAATTACTCCAACTTTCTCGAGTCAACAAATTTCGGTAACTCGTACAAACTGAAACTTTAACCTGCTACGCTATGAAATAAACCTTTCGCCGTGTTTCGTCTCCTTGTGAAGTCGCAGCTTTCGTTTATTTCAACTGTGCACGACTTCGACACTTTCCACTGCGCGCACTCGAGACGAAGTTTTCAGGTCATCTGTCATCGCAGTGCATCAAGGTCGCGAGACGTGCTGCTGAAAAAGTTGAAAGCTTGTCGTCGCCGTTATTGCTTCTAGCTCTCCGAGGTCGTCCTAAGAAGATACCGAAGCCCCCACCCCGCTGTAATTCGCAACTTGTAGAGAGACTATTGTAGAAGCTCAAACGACATTTATTTTCGACCCTAGAACTAATTATATCATGTAGAAGTCTACTTAATCGCTAGATTAACAGTGTTTAGATCCCCGACATCCTCTTTGCGAAAATCCAGGATCAAATGTCCCCAAACCGACAGATTCTCGAGACTTCATTGAAAACAGGCATCACATCGCTCATCCAGCCTATCATAGCTCAATCAAACCTGGCAAATCAGAGGAACGACCTTATACGGCTCATTCGCGAGCGGCGAAACACGCGCGCATCAATCGTCCCGAAATCCCGGCGTTTTCTGCCAAAATGATCCTCCGGCTGCCGTCCAGCAGCAGCAGCAGCAGAGAATGTAAACCCACATCCCGGGCGATAACTGCCACTGACCTGCGCAGAGCGTGTACACCGGGGAGAAAAGCTCGACAGTATCGACGACCAGCCCCCGTCTGCGCGCATATTATGACGTAGCGTGACGCGCTACATCACCGTTACGCAGAGCATCCGGACGCAGTAACGCCTAGGACGCGTGCGTGTACACATTTCGTGGGCCACATGGGCGCAGCCCCCGAAAGGTTCGTCGCTACGGGGAAATGTTTATGGTTCCGTATCGTCGACGGCACTGCAGCATCCGGCCGTCATACGTCGCTCGGCTAACGCGACGTACCGTATACCACGTGTGTGCGTACATGCTATAGTGCACAGCCGCGTATGGCCTATATATGAGGGTAGACAGTCGACAGAGGCAGTGATGCGCGGGAGAGCGCCGCGCGTCAGTTACATTGTCGCGAAATTACGTCGACCGCGGATAGACGCGGGAGGAGAGGGGGTTGCGCGCAGTTTCGGAGAATGCCTGTGGGATCCTCCGTCGCACTGGGTTATGAAGGTGCCTATACGCGACTTACTCGAGAGAAAATCGACTGCGAGTCTGCTGCCGCCGCCGCGTCGCTGCGGTGACGTGTGGAGAGACTTGTCGAGAAAGTCAGTCGGGAGATGAGGCGAGAGGCGGGCGAGGGGGTCATTAATTAAGGCTTGCCTGTGCGAGAATCGAGCAAGCCGTGAAATTGCTGTAATTAGGACATGCTGTTTATGAAAGCGACGTGCTGAATTCAGCTAAATGATTGCTGGATAAATCTATTACATTTTTATCTACGATGAAAATATCTCTTTCAGCGAAATACTGCGGAAAATGTTAGTGCGATTTTTCGGCGTTCAAAGAGAAATTCAATCCGGTCTATTGCAAACAGAATCCACAGCCCCCTCGAACGTTTTTCAATTAATCGCGTTAACCAGAGGTAACAGGCGCTAAAAAGCCGAGCTAACAGCGCGCATAACCTCGAATCCGATAAAACAAACTTTCGAAAACAGAGCGGCTCGGCTTTCAAAAGAGTATCCCCGCGTCTGCCACCCACACCGTCGCCCCATCTGCAGCGCAGCAGCAGCCGCGTATAGCTACGGCAAACAAAAGCCCATTTCATTTATCCATCTCGTTATCCGCTCAGCGAAGCCGCGCAGCAATCGATCATCGGCGGTAGCAGTTCGCGTCAGCAATCAGCGAATTATTACTGCTAATTCCCTCATTTCCGATGCTCGTGGAGAGGTGTTTCCGCGCCCGTTATAGCGCTTCAGCTGCTTCCGCGAGAAACATCCCGTGAGCGACGCGCGCGAGGATGACCTCGGCTGGGCGAACCTCGTTTATTTTTCAACGGAATTCGATCAGCCCAATATCTATTGCGAGCATTGAGAGCACGGAGCGAGCTGTGAATTGGCATAGTAAAAATTTCCAATAGCTCCCGCTCGCAATTAAGACGAAAATTCCGCAGAGAGGGCGAAACAAAAGCCACGAAGGGAAAGGGAGAGAACAGTACACAACAGCTCTTACCTTTTGCAATGGGCGTGGTGATGCAGATGACGAGCGCGAGCTGCCCGATGAGGCTCATCTTCCTGACGGCTGTCCTCGTCATCGTGGTCGTCGACGTCAGCATCGTCGTCTTCTTCATCAACTCTCGACAAGCACCGTAACGCACATTTAACGAGCTCTCCCTCGAGCCCCGAGCAGCCCTCCTCCGCCTCCTCCTGTTCGATTGCACTCCCGACAAAAGACTGCTCCTATATACTTATATATAGGTACAGGCTGTACAGCGACGGCTATCCCTCCCGACGACGAAAACAAAACACTCTCTGTTTCTATACAGTAACGCGCCACTGACGACTCTCTACGGCTGGATTCCGCGGAAACGAAAGGAAAATAACGATCGAGCAGTTTTTGCTTCGTGAGAGAGAGAGAGAGAGAGAGCACGTGCACACTCCGACGAGAAATAGTAACAAGATCGACGCTGCGGAGGGGCGAGGCTTTTTTCAGGTGCAGCGAAGTCGATCCCGGCTTGCCGTCGACCCGCAGTTTCGCCGGTACTTCCACGAGACCGCTGCCATGCCTCTTCCGCTGCACTTTCACTCTTCAGCTGATGCACTCTTATATCGTCCCGCCAAAAGCGACGGCGAGGTTAGGACGGCCGCACGTTTTATCCCTCCTCTCTCTCTCTCTCTCTCTCTCCCTCCCTCCCTCCCTCCCCCTACTCTCGGCGGGTTTGTTTTGCTCGGCGGTTTCGCCCCGAAGATTATAATATGAGGCGCGGGTTCGTCGCACCCCGGAGGAGGCCGTCGACCCGGCGAAAACGCGCGTCACACACTCCGCGAGGACCACGGGCTGATCGACCACCGCAGCGGAGCGGAGAGCCGCACACCGACCGGATGGCTGTACCGGATCTTCACGTGGACACCGCCGAGGCTCCCGCAGGTAAGCGAGCGGCGGTCGTTTTACGTTTTTGTTCGTTCACTCTCGCGTTCGATCCCAAGGGGTTTTCTCTCCTCTCAAACGCGGAGACTCTTCGCTCAATAGCTCACAACAGAGAGGCAACTTACGGCACACTCCCGAGCAGCTCCCGGGGTCTCTCCCGCGGCTTAACCTCAATACACCGGCCGACTGGGAAAGGGCGTGAGCCGACGTGTCGCGCGCGCGAGAGGTAGACGCACGGACGGTACTTGTAGAGAGAGAGAGACAGAGAGACAGCTAGCCAGAATTCGCGGAAACGCGCGCGCTCGCGGCGGCTGCTGACTCGGTAGTGCTGCTGCGCCGCTGCAGCCGTGTATCTAGGAGAGAGCGCGAGAGGAGAGAGCGCGCCCGACATACACAGTTCTCTCGCTCTGCAGGGGGGTCAACAGTGGCTGCGCGGACTCGCGCGCAAAAAAGACCGCCGGCGCACGGAGGAGAGGAAGCGCGATGTAATGTCGCCGCTGCTCTGTTGTGTTTCGGGGAGAATGAGCTGGTGTGCAGATGCGGCGATGGATCGCGGACAGCGAGCAGGTGTAAAGCTGATAAGGACGCGCGCGGGGAGCATCGGAGATGAGAGCTTGCCGGATGAGCTGGGCTGGACGCCGTTATGCTGCCGCTGCTGTCCGCATGGGTGGAGGTGAGGAACGTTCGGAAGGAAAGGGGTGGATTTAGGGCTGCGACACGCGTACGATGGCTCCTCGGCACTGTTGGCCTGCGATTTTAATCGGTTCGTTTCGAAATCGCTCTCTGCATCATCTATCAACTTTTGCGGGGGACGGTCAAAATACATACTGCGCTTCTCCATTTCGTACTGATGTTTTTAACGATGATATTTTTGTTCACGACGTTGACTGACTAAAATCTGAAAAGCTGAATTTATGCACTGCAAACGACGATCGATTCACCGAGTACCAGCTGCTATTCGCACGTCCTTACAAACTACCTATGTTAGTACCGAACGACACGTGGAGGGATCGACCTCGCGAAAATCGAAAATCGCGACGGCGAACAATCAGCCGTATCCACCCCCCGACTCCGTGCTATACGCGAGTGTCGCAACCCTAAAGATCCTTCGCCCCCGCAGAGTTCGGCGGAGCCGCACGAGTAGTTCCGAGGAGGAACGAGCGAACGGCCGGGCACGCAGCAGTAGCACATCCCATGGACCACGCGACGGAGCAGCTACTCCCTTCCACCGCCGAACTCCCACCCACTGTACTAACCCGGCGACTGCTGCTGGGGATAGCTCGTGCGCGCACGAACCGACGGAGTAGAGGGGAGTGAGCGCTTTTTCGTGCCGAGAGCGCGCGAACCTGGACCGCCCGAGGCACGTCGCAAGCCGGCCAGCGCGTTCTCCGATGCAGCGCCGGGTAAATACCTCGCGGCCAGCACGTCTTTCAGCGGTTCAAGAGCCTGCCTCGCTCGATTTTTCTCCGATGCCAACGGTTTTCTTCAGAAACGTAATGGTCACGCGGTTCTGGGCGTTGGGGGAGTTATTGACGGGCGATGCTCGATGGCCCGTATTCGAGTCGATCCTTTCATGAATTTATAGCAAGCAGAGTATTATTGAGCAATGTTGTGGAAATTAGTTTTGGAAATTCGGAATGCAATAGCTTGATCAATTTTAGGAAGATAGTAAAATATTCTTTTACCTTGTAGTTTCCATGCAGCTCGGAAACACTTTATCAGATGCAATCGTATTCGCCAGTAACTCTGCTCGTGACGTAGGGAAACCGCAGCAAACCTATAATACGTACATTCACCGTCAGAATTAAATTTAGGGCTGCATAAAATGACGAATAATGGCGTACTTTATGAATGTTCTGCATCGTAAAAATAATAGGGATCGCAAAATGAATTATTAACCTGACTCAAGAACTTTGCATTATCATTTGTTTATTTTTTATTTAGCATCTGCATCAAACAGGCTCCTTTCACACATTTGAAGCTCGTATAAAAATGTCCATTGCAATATTGCTTGACAAAACTATGGCGCAATGGATCATCTAACTCCATACGGGTTTAGCCAAAAAATTTGAAAAAGCTTTTAAATGTTTGAGAAAATATATAAAATTCAAAAAATGAACTTCTAAAGTAAATAGCGCACGATTCAAAGTGCTATAAGTATCCATATGCCTTTTCATAAAGTGCAATTCAAATTTTAGATTTTATAAAATACATCGAATAAAATTGTTATACTCTTCAATCAAAAATTGCATGGTGGAATATAAATATATAATGAGGCATTCTTTCCCAACGTTACACCCCTGCTGCCCACTTTTTATTTCATCTAAAAATTTTCAAAAAAATGTTAAATTTTGTAGAAAATTCTCAGCTTTCGAATGGCGAGTGGCAAAATCACCAGTGTTAATCGGATTATCCTGAAAATTCAAAAAAACCGTAAATTAAGGATGGAAAATTTATTGTAATGGCATCCTACTAATTCTGAAGTTGCTATACGAGTATTATCCAATAGGTAACAGCCTCTTTTCACTATAAAATACCTCGACGAACCGTTCAAATGGTCTCAAATTGTTTCTGGAAAAATTTGGATCCTGAAAATAGAAAAAAAAATGACAAAAAGTTGTTCTT
>JAZHPH010000021.1:2175546-2255416 GCA_037356405.1 Nasonia oneida | reverse complement strand
TTCCAATTTTTTTTAGGCTTTTGAAACTTTTTTATTATTAAATTATGCCAAAAAATATGTTTTCGACCCCTAAAAAATAGGGGATGCCACCCTTACTCTTCAAATCATCATGAATTACTTGCTCTTGTTGTAAGAAATGACCTCGAATTTGTTTCGTTAAAAAATATTTATTTTAAGGCGAGATATTCAGAAAACACGCTTTTTGGGGGTTAAATTTGGGGGTCGTTTTCACCCCCTAAATACACTTATGAGCCGATAAGAAAAAATACGTGTCTCTTATTTTCATATGTACTACAACATATCGTAAAATCATTGAAATCGGTGAGGTCGGGTTCGGGTACCTTCCTTGTTAGTCGGTCGTTGAAGCAGAATTGAGCATTATAGAGTTGTATAAATTTAAAACTTAACAAATTCCTATCAAAGCCATATATGATTGTGACCAAAGTAACTTCGTACAAACTATGACGCACTCGATATGTTACTTGCACTGAAAAAAAAACACAGCCATTTTAACTGAACTCGCACCAGTAATCCGTCATTGTACGAAGACTCGCCAAAATTACCGTAGAGTTCAGCAGTTTTAAAGAATCAGTTCGGTCGTTTCTGCTGGTGTCCCGCGTAAGCGACCAATTTTACGAGTCGCGGCTCGCCAAAATTACCAGTGGCACACCGTTAAAACTACCAAACTTTACAGCAGAATCGACTGTGTTATTTTTCAGTGTGCTAAACTTCAATATATACCCATATGGTTTGCAGTGTAAATTCACTAAGGTCCAAACTTTTATGCACCGACTTGTTATTAGCAAATTAGGCCGTTATAAAAAGATGCTGTAATGAGCTCCATAAGTTACACTAAAATCATTAACATATATCGTGATATTTTGTACTTGTAATCAGCATAAGGGTGGTACAGGTGGTTTTTTAGTATAACTTACAGAGCTTCTAATTTTATCCGCTACGGGGTGCCACTTTTTCGATTGAGTTCTCAATTTAAAAATAATTAAAATCATAAACGCGAGTCTGCGATGCATACCAAAAATTGATGCAGTCATATTTATCAAAACAATGTAAGTCAAGCAGCGCATTCATGTGCACGCTATAATACTACAGTTACATAAAAAGCTCGGTATTTTAATTCTGCAATTTCAACTTATTACAGCACGAATTCGATTCAGGCAAGCCACTATACATGCGCATTCCGTGCAGCCAGCCTCCATAAACTCCGAAACAAAAAGCGGAACAAGGAACTTAACTGCTAGGAAAATCTATTATATCAATAAAACGTATTACGCGATTAGTCGCAGAGTGGGAGCGCAGCGGCGCTCTCGCCCGGACAACCAATTAAACGGAAGCTCCTCCGGGCCGTGTATCCCTTGGAATTGAATTAAAAGAAACAAAAGCGGCGGTAGCGAAAAAATCGCTCCAGCGACCGAGAAAGAGAGCAAAGGAGTAGGAGGAGGAGGAGAACAACACGGCGCTGGAGCAGACCTTTTTTCTCCTCGCGGCGGCGCCGTATAGCAGCTATCGCTTAAATTTCTATTTATTTCGGGCTATACACTTCCGGGGGGAGAATTTTTTTCTCGCCGCGGCAAAGAGAGCAAGAGAGTCGGCAAGGCGAAAGAGACTGGAAGAAAAAGCACCGGCGACATACATACGCGCGCGCCCGCTCACCGCCGGTTTTCCCATATACGATCGAATATAAAAAGGCCAAGACACGCCTAGCGTCGCGCATTTTCGCGATAACGCGTCGTCGTCGTTCGCCCGCTCTACCATGGATCGACTCGGGCTTGCCGCACACACTAGAAGAGACGGAAAGAAAGCAGCAGTAGTAGCAGCGCCGGCCGATCGACCGACGGAGAAGGAGATAAAGCCCGGGCGAGATATACAGTGTGCGAGTTGTCGCCGCGCATGTGGCCGCCGCAAGAGCGTGTGTGCGCGCGTAGCCGTGTATGTAGCGTGGTATACGTGTATACTCAGGCGAGGGGAGCTTGCAAGCTCAATTTTCCTCCCCGGCAATTCGCCTTGCACAGGCAGCAGTCTGCTCGGACTTTGTCCGCGTTAAGACGGCGACGGCGGCGGTGGCGGTGAGCGCGGGGGCCACGTTGCCTGCGTCGGCATGTATGCGGGGGGCTTGAAAGCTCGCGCGCCGGGAGAAAGCGAGATGGACGAAAGCTCTCTCTCTCTCTCGCTCAAGCTTACTCGCCGTTATACGGCGCGACTACGGGGTAATAATAGCTTCCGTAACACCATCTTAACCTCGCGCGCGCAGCTTCTCTCTCTCTCTCACTCTCTCTTGGCTCGAGTTTATGGGGGTATCGTAAAGGAGCCGACTATGTGTGCCGAGTTGCTTGTAGGTAGGCGTCTCGTTGTATGTAGAGAGAAGCTGTGGGAAGCGGGGGCCAAAAAGGAATAAATTATTAAGGCGAGCAGCGAGAGCAGCATCTCCTCTGCGCAAATTATAATTATGTTCGCGAATTTATCTGCAGATGGAGGAGGAGGGGCCGTGCACGAGGCTATGAGTAATGCGAAATAAACTGGAATAACGATCGCGACTTTGCGTCGCGGTACATAACGACGTCCGAGGTCGGCGATATTTCCGCAGTTTATTTATGGATGTAATCGCTCGCTGTAAATTCACTTTTATTGTCGGCGGAGCGTTTAAGAAAACAGCTCAGCTCGCCGGCACGGCGACGCGGCGTCTCGCGCGCGCGCTCAAAGCTCCACATTCTCGGGGGAATACAGCTTGCGGCCCGGTGAAAAAGGGAGTCGGCAGTCGGTGAAGGTTAGAGCAGCGCGGCAAATGCTGAATGAGTAATTGCGAAAATACTGAAAAATTCAGAGGGTCGCGCGAGCGCGCCTTTGTCCGCCGGATTTTCTCGGGCGATCCCGCGAATTATTATTACACCTATTCATTTTGAAGCATCGCTCTCCGCCTCCCAAGCTCTCCCCTCGTACTAAATAAAAATCTCGCTCTCCCTTTGCGCAAGATGCTGGCCAGCGAACCGGAACCCCGACGAATGTTCATTGTGCTCGTTTCTCTCTTTCTTCTATGGGCCGGGCGCGTGGCGCGAAGAAATCTACAAATGCCGAGGCCCCGGGCGAGCTTGCGCTGCATGCGGAGAGAGGTGCCTCGGCAATCGCAGTTTTTGGGAAATGCCTGTTGTGTTGCGTGGCCGCTGCGGCTGGAAGTTTATCTTGCGCTACTATACTGTTGCAGCGGTTCTACCGCAGCACGCTTCGCGAACCACTTAAAATATTTCAGTCGGACCCTCTCACTATCTGTGGGCTGTACCGAAGTTGGTTATGGTTGCCCGGGAATGTGTTTTAGAATCGCCGCTGCGCGAGAGCATAATATAACTGTAGCTATCTCGCAATGTATGAAAGTCAATACGTCTTTGGCTCCAAAGATTTTGGAATCGAGAGCGCGCACTGCGCACCGAAAGTTTTGATGAAAAACCGATGTCTAGCAGTGCACTTGAGAGGGAAAATTCAATTTTTTTTTTCGTGTATATATCTGTTTTTTGCGTTATTCAGACAGTTTCGTGCGTTATTTGAGAGCTTTAAGGAAAAAAATTGAAAACCAATCAACAAACTGCAAAAGCTTATATATTCTCGCGTATCACTGGCTCCTATATAGTTTGTACAAATCGAGCGAGCAGCAGCTGAATTGCAGCGAGCGAGGGGAAAAAGAAGTAAAAGAGCCCAGGTATAGCCATAAATTGTCTTTATCGCGCTTCGCCGATATTTCACATTAATGCCGAACTGAAATAAAACGTCTCATAAAACGAGAGTTCAAAACAATCCCGGAATCGGGCTCGCGTATACCTCTTTGTAGAGGTCGATTCAACTTTTCCAAAGCACTCGACGCGCTGGGAATTGCGAGCCATATTCTGCTAGAGGAGAAGATAGCGTACGAGACGCGTTGCCCCGACGAAGATGCAGAGAGAAGGAGATAGTGTGAAACGAAGAGTTAGTTATACCCTAGTGATTTTTCGGCAGATCGATCGTCTCGGTTTCGCGTCTTATCTTTTCCATCAACCGAAAGAAATGACAATTTTTCTTCAAACAATATGGGTATTATTAGCTTGGATAAGAACAACCTATATTTATAATATGGGTATTATTTGAATTTAAAGTATTATCCGAGCAATGGCAAACGCCTAAGTGGAATACAGAAAATATTATATCATAATAACTGCTCATATTTTCATAGAGTATACCTTTTACATTACAAATACCTTTTCACATCTCGGCTTCTTTTATTTCGTAAACAAACACTTTTCTATTGTTGGTTTTATTAACTAAGGTTTGTTAGAAGTCTAGCAATTAAAATAACAATCGCCGCAAGCTAAAAGTCTCAAGTTCTTTATTGCAATTCAAAGGCGGATTTTTCCGATACTTTAGCTTACGAACTGTAGAAAAAAAGTTCCAACGGCAATTTAAAACGTGTTACGACATGAAGTGATGATGAAAGAACTTTACACTTCGAAAGTTCTAATTAGGTAGGTTGCTGGTTAAAAAAATGCTACACAAAAG
The DNA here is from genome assembly GCA_037356405.1 of Nasonia oneida. Classification (NCBI taxonomy): domain Eukaryota; kingdom Metazoa; phylum Arthropoda; class Insecta; order Hymenoptera; family Pteromalidae; genus Nasonia; species Nasonia oneida. The sequence goes on along the minus strand of JAZHPH010000021.1, from coordinate 2,250,880 downwards.
GATAAAATAAGAATTTATTGGGCGCGAAGTCAAATCATCGTAGCCATTTACGTAGGAATATTGTTGTGTGTATTATAAAAATAAATTAAAATTCAGACTCTCAGTGCATCTTTGCAAATGGGTGCCTTACCAGAGTAAACAATCATCCATAGTGACGGGCTTTGATCAGATGGATCCCTCAGAATCCTATATACTATGATTACTGAGAACTCGTTTTTGAAATTGTATAGCCCCTCTTGTCTCGTAGTTTAGGATCTAGATATTGATTGAAGTGACGTAAGATAATGCAATATTCAAACATACGATGAGATAACTCGGTAGAATGCGATTATATTATGCTGAGATTCAAAATACAAAGGTACATTCGCGCTTCTGCATCTTTTGCCTGGCCATATCGGGCCCTTACTACTTGAAGCCATGGTAACGGCCTCAAACAGAGAATCATTCACAAGCGGAGGGACAAAAGCCAGCCATGCAAAATCAGAGGAACGGAATGCATGCACCGGTATCGAACGCATATCGAGCGAACGTTGCTCCCAAAGGATCAAGCTATCGAGTTCGGAGAGCGACTAACGAGTAACGAGACAGCGCCAGAGCGAGAAAGAGAAGCAGCATCCGGAAGTCGAGGCTGCAGCGCAACATAGCAACACGCTACTATGGATATACAGCTGTACGTACGCGCGGAGAGTGTAGAGTACACGGGTACAGCATAGAGTCGTTGGCCACGATAGGGGCGGGAGAAGGGGGGGGGGCAACTCAAACCCAAATTTTCCCAGAACTGCTGCTCTGTATGGAGCGCAAAGAGCCTCGTAGAGGGGACGGAGAGCTCCCGATAAGCCGGATGCAGTGGAAATCAACGTAGCCAGCTAACCCAGTAGTGCGCGCGCGGACGTTATATGGATATGCAGGTATATAACCCGGTCTCGCTGCGTGGCGTGTTTGCTAATATCGCGGACATGTCATATCCGAAAGCCAAACACTCTCGCGGACGATAGCGGAGTTGCGCTGTGAGCCCGAAACCGATGGTACGTGTGATAGTTGCCCGTCCATTAATTAGAATCCCATACTCTTCCGAGTTGTGTTCCGCCCGCGCCTCCGATGTTGCTGCTACTGCCGATGCTGGTGTCGCGCTGCGCTTTCGCCACCGGAGACTGCGTTTGCCTCCCCCGTGTTATTCTCTACTCGGACTACGTGTTCCGCTCACTCCCATTCCCTCTCTTTCTCTTGTTTCCTGTTTATTCCCTTGCCCCGACCCCGTTTCGCGTTGAATGTAGGCGAGCGGCGGAATTTAAAATTTCTCATGACAAAAACTTTTACATTGATAGTCCTAATCCTAATGTTTAAAGGCAAAAACAAGCAAAAAGAAAACAAACGCATTTTTCTTTTTTTTTTCAATACAAATCAAAAATAATTGTTCACGAGATTGACGCTCGGGAAAGAGTCAATACTCTTTCATTCATTATATTCCATTCAACCACACCTCAAATGCCGCACGCAAACATGCCGAAAGGTATAAAGCGTGCGCGAGGCAGTGAAACCTCCATTACGCTGTTTAACGGGGCTCGCCCAGCGCTAAAGCGTTTGGAATTATACGTGGACCCTGCCTCGTGCTCTCTCCTTTTCGTTGTGAGTCAGCCACGTGTGGTTGTATAAACTTTGCTACCTGGTAAGTTTTCACTGCTCTCTAGGCAATTTAGCGAAAAAAATAATATAACTTATCTTCTGCATATGTAACGAGCGATTAGCGTACAAATAAAATCACGCCTTCGATCATATTGGCCTTTCCGTCGCATCAGGACGCTTTTGTTGCCTCTTGTCGGCCAGGGCAAGCTCGTACGTTGTCCAATATTGCATCGTCGGTCCCCGTGTTGTGTATTCGTCGTATACACGCTTGCGCTATATTCGCGAGCTTCAGAAAATTAATTTTGCGTCCCGGTCGGTTGGAGATGATCGCTCAGCTCTGTTACCTTTGCGGCCAAGTCAGCGCGACCACAGAGACTCGCGGGGCAGAGCCGGCGCGGTGTTAAAATTTAATCAATTCCGATGCCGTTATTGAAAATTAACCGCGAGTTGCGACGGCCGGGGGCTAAAGCTTTGCGCTACACATGCTCCGCATTCGGGCTGCGCGCTGATTCGGAAGTTCGACTGATATTTCCATCTGAATTTTGATGGCCTGCCTCGCTCCGGCATATTGCGGCATGACAAAGCGATATCTCTTTTACTTTCAGAGAACTGTAATCTAGTTTTGGAATCAATTAGTTGATGGAATTTATTTAATAGTTGATACTGTATTTCTTTGGTCAAATGCATAGCTAATAAGTAGAAAATCCCAAATTAGGTCAGACAACAATATATATTGCTCTTGCAAAGAGTCTAGTCGCTTTTTATGAACAAGCGTTTCAATGGATGATTACAATTAATTGAAACAAAATGAAGAGATTCGTAATTTTTATCGAAATTTACTGCTCGTACACGGCATCAACAAATATCGGAATTCAGCTTACACGAGGGATGTAGTCAATCAAACGCGCTCGTCTAATTATTTAGTGCTCCCGCATACAGTTTTCTCGCGCGATCGACGTGCGTGCTGGCGTTAAATTGCACTTTTTCTCGGCTAATCCTCCGGGAATCCTGCCAAAAACGTGCTTCGGTAAACAAGCGACATGATTTCATCTGGGGCTCTGCACGCTTGCGCCCTAAAAAATGATGCATGCCTACACAAGAAAACTTGTTTAAACTTCGGACAGGAGGCGGATGCAGGCGCGATTGAAATCAAACGCAAATCGCACTCGGGTAGGGCAATTAATGCCAACGCACTCTGTTAATTCGAACACATCGCTTTGTTCCGAATTATTCGAAGTGATCCATAGTCCACCCCTGTCATCTATGCGGTAGAATATAACATCAATGTGTTGCTTTATATCGTTAAAGTCCAGTGATGCGGCGATATTGCGATTAGATTAGAGGCTTTTATTGGTCGAATTAGGCCCTCCATTTCACCGCAATGTGTAAGTTTATTCGTAAAAATTTGGAGAAAGGCATTATAATTATAGACATAAAATATATTTTCGTAATACTCATGAAACGAAATGCAACAAACACTTTTTTACTAAGAGAACACTACATTGATATTATTATTATTCCAAAAAGTGGGATAAAAGCATAAAAAAAGAAGATTGATTAAAAATAAACATCTGCTTTAATTTTTATTTTAAGGTCCCCAAATAAAATATATTCATCAATGTCCTTATAAACACGTGGTTAACTATACTATTGATACCTCAAGATCACCAGAACGAAATAAGTATTAATAATTTGGTGCTTTAAAATTGGTGTCTGGACGAAAGAGTGATTTGGACAGAATCAAATAATAAAACTTAATATCGAGTCAATGTAGATATATTGCCAATGAAGATATATTGGCAATCAAGGAACTTACAACGCCGATAGTACAAGAACATTGATCGCAATAATGGTGGATCTCGGATCGAAGAGCAAGAGAGGACTGATGCGCATTGATCAGTCTCTCAGCTCGCTTGCGCGTCTTATCACTAACTTGCTGCTACAGTTATCCACGCCGGCAAGAGTCAAAGAAACCATAGAAAGATAGCCGAGTACGCGGAATATAATTCAATTAATATTGCGTTAATTGTACGCGTATGCGTATCCATGACGCCTTCCACGGTTTCGTCGGCGCGACCTGAAGCCACGGATTGACTCGTTGGTCTGCCCGCGCTGTAGTGACCTTCAGAGACGTGGAGCAAGCACCCTGTGGGGTCTATGATAGTCTAAGAGTAGTTAGACCACCCTCAACTGGGAACCTGAGAGCTATGGATGCACTGCCGATCTACGCAAGTGCCAACTAGCTGCAGAAGAACGCCTGCATTTCTAATCTTTCTTGTCATGGTCCTCATCCTACACTCATTTGGGCTAGCAAATTTGTATGCACAAACGCTGTAGGTTTTTATAATCCTAAAATGGTGCAAACATTGCACACTTTCACAATACAATGTCTTTATATACATTACGTAACACAACTACGGACTGATTTCGGAAAATAACAATACGATAAATATTTACGAGTGGATAAAATCCTAGAATCAAATTACAAGCAGAGCGGAAATGAGTTACGTTCATAAATAATAAACAGTAAAATAATACCCTTTCCTACTTTATCATTTGAAATTGTAGGAAGAACATTTTCGCAGAAGAATCAGACATTTGATCTCCAGAGTCGCATTTCGCATTTAAAGTATCCAGTTTCCCGACGGCACAGAATCCGACGAGGCGAGGAGAAAAAAATTCGCGTAAATCCACGGTCAGTTACAAGACGACACTCCACCACAGCAACTCGTCGCCTTCTTGTTAAAAAAAAGGAGACAAAGACAGAGGAAAGAAGATACCAGATAGGTCTATAAGAGCCTGGCTTTCGTCTCTGCGGAGAAAGAGAGCAAAAAAGCGCTTGGAAGACCCCGAGGAACTGGAGCGAGAGCAAAAGTGCGTCGCGGCGCGGAAAAGTTTCGGCCGCCATGGCAAAATGAAGAAAGATCGGGAAAAGCTCGCGACGCGCTAAGGAGTAAAAAAGCGCGCAATCGAGCGGGCATCTCTCGGTGGTTCTGATACTTTGTTTGCGCGACAAATCGCTAGGGGATCGCGGATTGCCGGTCTTCCATTAAATTTCTGCTCGCGTTGAAGAAAGAAAAGATTCGATCCGAGTCTCGCGCTCGAATAATGGGCGAGAAGTGTAGCTCCCGGTATAAGCGGGGTATAAGATGCGCGACGATCCCTTCGATTATACCAAGTGTACTCCGATATTGTGTACAGTGGTCCTGCAGCTCTTGTTTCGCGAGATTCGTGCCATGCGAAGACGCTGGTGAATCTCTCGTCTCGAGAGAGGATTCCTCCGATCGCTGAGCGGCGAGTGGTAGCGCCGATCCGGCTCGCGATTTTTAAAAGCCCACTTGCTGCTGCCTCCTTTTTCCACGAGAGAGGGAGAAGGACAGGAAGAACCACTCGTGTACGAACACGGGGAGATACTCTGACTTCCTTTCAAACTCAACTAGGGTGCCGAGAGAAAAATTTCGAGAAAGCCGATGTCGAGAGAGAAAAAGAGCTGAGACTGACACGAGGGGCCAGCGCAGACTTTTATTGTGCAAAATACGGAGGAACTTGTGGTTTTACGGGGTATGGCAGCGATCCTTGTCTTCCGTAAAGCTCTTTAGTCGCTGAACGAGACGAGCGAGACCGATTTTTTAATTTCTGCTTAGTTTGGCTGTCGAACTGCTAGGAAGCCGGATAAAAGCGATGTAACAAGCGAAAAACCAAGCTAAAAATTGAACGTTTTTTTTCCTCTATGACGATTATTTTTATTAATACAGTATTCATTCTTGTGAAAAAAAAATGTAATTACGATGGTTAATATCGTATTATGTTTTAATTTTCTTCAAGGAATCACACCCATAACATCCAAATTGCGTGTGAACTGTAAAAAATAGAAAATCAAAAACCGATTTTTGAAAATCGAAAGGTTTTTCGCTGTACATTGAACAATGATTTTCTTCAAAATAATTCATAAAGAAGTACAATTTGATCGTAAAAATCAAGATGATTAAAAAGTATGAAATGTCTTGGCCTTTATCCAACGATTTCTACATATTTTCATATTAAACTATTCTGATGCAAGAGCATTTAAGAAACCTATAATAGAAATGAAAATAAGATAATTTTAGATGTAATTTTATAAATAGGTTTATAGTATATTGCGTAATGTGGTGTCTGGTTATTAATAACGCGAGTAAGATAACGCGAGATTAGCGGGAGTTAAAGTCGACGGTGCTGGAAGAGACCATAAGGCGGAAATGGAAGCAAAAATCATTACAGAGCTAGAAAGTGCCTTCCTTTAGCCCTTCCCTGTTGCACGCCTACATTTTTTTTCAACAAGTGCATGTAAATGCTTATAACTGACGAAGCTGTAATTCGAAAAAGGGGTTTGATCGGAAATTAAGTTTTAATTGAAGAGAGAAAAAATTAGAGCGCCGAATTACCTTGATTGTAGCGAGGTCAGAGGTCATCACTCTTTTCTGGGTCACTCTTCGGGGAATTTCCCGATTGCTTAGTGATTACATCATCTCTGGACCGCCACTCTTTTTCACGTCAGCTTTTCGGTCTGAGTCCTAACATTCGTCAGACGGTTCTTGACCCATAATTCCTGATTTTGAAAACCTCCAAATTTCCGCCCAAAAAACCACCTTCACAAAAATGCAGATTTTAAAAACCATTACTTTTTCTGTCAGGGCACCGTGGATCTCGCGTAGGCAAATTTCTGAGATCATAGACAATCACACATTGATCCGGTGACGACTCGATGAGCAAGTCGAAGAACAATTTTTCTACTTCGATACCCCCCCCCCCCTCCCGCCCTCTAGCATCGCTTCACATTATAACAAAATTAAAATTATAAATAAAATGTATGAGAATAGACATAGTGTTGAGAATATTCTCGACTGACACCAGCACCGTTTTCGAAACTTCTATAATGTTTCAAATCGCAGTTCGCATTCGCGAAACATCGCGATAACTTTGGGCTCTGATTTCCTCTTACATCAGCCGCGCTTGTTTTTGAATAGCAACTCGACTTGTGATAATTGGTCTTTCTTAGTCGCTATTCTTATATACTGCAGGCGTCATTGTATGTACATATACAAACTATTCGCCCATGATTTACAATGCCCTTTTTCATTCATATTAGATGAATTGGAAATCTCACTTGATTAAAATCGCCCATCATCCAGCTTAGAAATTTCACTCAAAATTAGACTAAAATGCTTTAAAATTAAAAAAAAAACACTTAGTTTTAGATTCTTTTAAATTTGAAAACATTTATAATTCTAGAAATTGCACCCTAAACCCATAGAGTTCATTACACCGATGATTGAGAAACACTATTGAAATAAGCATTTTTCTATTCCCTTGAAACTCATAAAAAGGGTCTATTTTACTTAAGAGATAATAAATTATGATACACCATGCGCAATCAGTTATTTACACAAGTAATGCATTAATTTAATGTTTGAACATCTTGGCACTTACAGTTCCCTTTATTACAGTGCAAATCATATCAATGATTCTAAATTTTGATATGTAACTAAGATAACACAAATATTTTAAAAAGTGAAGAACTGAATACGTGAAATTGAATAAAGAAAACATAGTGATAGAATATTTTTATATAATTTGGTATGATTTTGTATGATAATCAGCGAAAAGTTTGACAAACTTTCTTGATAAAAACAATAATTGAAAACACTATCGATTAGAATATACTCAACTCCGCAGTCAAGAAAAAATAATTTTCAAGCCATGAATTAAAACACAGCCCGCCTAGAACACAAATCTTGGTGCACATAACTAATCAAGAATGAATTTGCCCAGCGCGCAATAACATACGTCCTCATATAAAGTTCATGGAGCCTTATGAATCTAATTTCCGAGGCCAAGTTGTGCAATATCGCGACTGGAAAAGAGAAACTTTTTGTAGTCCCTGCGTGCGCTTGCTTACGCACGCAAACGCGGAATAAGAAGCAAGCAACGCCGTGAGAGAGCTGCGAGTTATGGAGTCACTGTAGCGAATCAGTTGGGAGTGAGGGAACTACTGCCGCGACGCTTGGGAAGTTTTCCGACGTGTCCTGCTTAGAAAAGCCAGAATTTTTCCTAGATTTTCTGGATTCCCAACAATAATGGTGCACGCGAATGAGAGGACATGGAAGATGTAGCCCTGAGCCTCCGTTCTCAGGTGTTTGCGTCGCTCTTGCTGATAGGTTTTAATTTGTCGACGATCGATTTGAAATAAGATTTGGAGAGGCACGCTATTTTTCTGTTTTATATTTATTTTTGTAAACTTTATTTGTCAGAAAATACCTAGACCAAACGGTGATATTCTCAAACGATTTGAAATGCATTAAATAACTAAATAATAAGATATTAAAATAGAAGAATGTGTACCAAGGGCGTAAAGTAGACTTTTTTAGACTGAGTCTGGAGATTTCAGTAAGAGTCGAGGCAAGTAGCCTGAGCCGAAGGCAAGGGCATTAACGAGCCGCAGACAAGTACTGCAATATCCATACGAGGTCAAAAAGCCCGCTCAGCTCTTGGTGCACACCATTGTTTTTGTAACGCATGTATTGATTTCCACGTTTTTTGTGCCTATAAGCGGAACTAAGGTGACTTTTGCTTCCTTCCTAAGAAAGCCTTGTAATAGCAGTTTTTGGAGTTTGTGTTTTGTTTTTACACGTGGAAAGTGTGTTTTGATGCATTTTTAGTCAATAAATAGTGTTTTTGGAGAATGTCCGAACGGATGTATGTATGTGTGTGTGTGTGTGTGTTTTTTTATATGGCGTAGGCAGAGCAAGCTCTGCACAAGTGGCCCTCCGACACCGGATCCCCACAGGTACTATCGTTGAACAATACTTTCGTAGGGCCCGTTAACTAGCCTTTTTTGGCTTCTCCTTTGAAGTTTGACATTTCCGTACATCCCCCATCCACCAAGGTGATTAGAGGTTCAGGATCAAACTCGTCTTCTTCATTCTGCATCATCCTGCCGTCTTCTTCCTTCTGCATCGTCCAGCCGTCTGCTTCCTGCCGCATCGTCCGGTCGTCTACTTCGAGCAGCATCGTCCGGTCGTCTACTTCGAGCAGCATCGACCGACCATCCTCTGGACAGGACAGACATCTTCCTTATACTTTTTTGGAAGAACTACTTTAATTTTTTTTTAAATTCCTCCCTACATCCAAGCTCTTTCGGAATGAGATCGTTGACTTCGTCTTCGGTTAATTGAAAAAAATTCAACTCATTCACGTTCGCAACTATAACCGAAAAATTGCACGTTTCTACATGTATCAAATTTTCAAGTACTATATTGAGGTTAAGTTTGCTGAGGGTTATGTATACTTACACTTAAAAACATCCGTTAAGTAGCCGAGCTCCCAATCTTGCAAGTGTTTCTTCAAAATACAAATAAAAAAATACAACAGCATCAACCGGCCATCCTCTGGACAGACTCAACCCCGACACCTACGTTCCTCTGCATCGGGTGAGGGAGTCTGGGCTCAACTCAGTTACCTACGTTCTTCAGCATCGGTCTGAGGAGCACTTAGAGATACTCAATCCTAGCTCCTACGTTCCTCTGCGTCAGTCCAAGGAGTGTTTTGTATAAATAACCTAGTGACCTTCGTCTAGCAACAGTTTTACTCAGCTGCTTTGCCTTGTCCTTCCCTTCTACTCTCTTCGTCCTTTCTAACCTTCTTGATAATAGTCCTTACGTAGTTGTTTACTGCGCACTAGCCATCTTTAGACGCTAGCATAACTGTCATCATTGACTCAGGGGTCACCCTAGTCTGAAGGTAACGCTTGACTTTTGCTTTAAATTTTTGTTTGCTCTCAAAATAGATTACCCATTCACGTGTCAGCACATCTGGTCATTTTACCAGATATACGTGTATAAGTTTGAAACAGTTAAAAAAACCTGTGCCAGTGGAAAAATCGCCGATTTATCTATTGAACTTGACAAATGTAAATAGATTTTAGAATTGTTTAAGGTATTAATATTTTTATCATTTTAATTAGTAGTTGATAACTAATTTTTCACGAAAATGGATCTTGAAAATGAAGTCATTAAATTAGGCTGCGCCTTATACAATAATATTAGATTAAGTAGATCAGATATTCAATTTGTTTTCACTCTAATGAGTGATTTTATTAAAAATAAATACAATCCTAATCTTTTGAATGTTTTAAGTTCTAATTTACATAAAGCTGTTGACGATGAAGTCAAGGAAGAAATTCGAAACACACTCAGGAAAAAAAATGATCCATTTAAAAAACACAACACAGAATCAAAAAGATTAAATATATATAGCAAACTGAACATGTTTTTCCACCCTGAAAGTTGTTGTATTAAAACTATTCCCAAAATTCATTTAAAGGGTGCAAAAACATTTTTGAGAAAAAAGATATCACTGAACTACATCTCCCTGTTAAAAGCTCTTTGACAATGCTTCTATCCATGGATAGGTTATTCGATGCGTTATTGTCACACATGCAATATCTTAAAGCAGAAAAAGATGTGCTCAGTAATTTTATCCAAGGTTATTTATGGAAACAGCAGCTAGCAAATTTTGAAAAAAAGATGGGATTGCTTTTCCTTTTTCTATTTATGTTGACGATGTGGAAGGAGGAAATAGGCTGGGTGCTCATAAGGGAAAGAATGAAATCGGCGGTGTATACGGAACTATTCCGTGTTTACCGCCGAATTTTGCTTCGAAATTGCAGAGTATTATTATAACAGATATGTTCTATACAAGAGATGGGAAAAAATACGGCAATCTAGATATGTTTGACAAATTAATAGACGAGTTAAATGAATCAAGAAATGAAGGCATTATAATACGTGTTAAAAATAAACATTATAAAGTATATTTCATTACTAGCTTAATAGTTGGTGACAACCTCGGAATTAACAGCATTACAGGATTTATTGAGTCATTTTATCTGACGCACTGTTATCGAATCTGTAATGCTGGTCCTCACGAAATAAAATCATTACCTCGAGAAAATATTTCTTTATTACGATCTAAAGAACCATATGAAAAAGATTTACTAAGTTTTAATGCTTCAGGTACAGGTATTAAAGGCATGTGTTTTTGCAAGACTTTCACGTGATTGGAAATGCATATGTCGATGTCATACATGATGTATTTGAGGGGGTGGCTAACTATGTCATGGCGGAAGTATTATTAAAGTTAATAGAAAAAAAATATTTTACCATACGTCTTGTTAATTACATGTTAGAATCAATGAATTTTGCGTTTGAGTCGACTAATTTACCAACTATTTAATTGATATTGAATATGTTAGAAAGAATAGAATTTTGAAAATGTCGGCATCAGAAAATTTGTTTTTTACCCGATATTTCGGGTTGATGGTAGCGCAAAATGTACCAAGAGACGATGAATATTGGGAATTATATATAACGCTTCGCCAAGTGATTCACATTCTAACCTCCCCCGCAATATCAGAATCGGACTTATACAGCTGGAAATGTATATAGAAAAACTGAACTCGATGTATTTGTATTACTGTGGTGAATTGAAGTACAAGTTCCACATGTAAACACATTCTGTACGACTTATAAAACAAAATGGACCTGTAATTAAGAATTCAACTATGAGGTTTGAATCACACCATCGTATATTAAAAGCAATTTTACAAGCTTCTTCGTTGGAAGTTAATGCGTTAAAAACTATTTCTACGGGGTATCAATTGTCGGTAACGAATTTGGCTTATTCTAAATATCAAAAAATGTATGTAACTTATGGTTCAACCGTTCAAAATTTTAACGTAGATGCTTTATTTCCAAATGCTAAAATTAAACATTGCCTAAGTAGTGTTGAAATCAAAGATTATACATATAAGCCTGGAACTATTATTGTAGCTGAAATTGGCGAGGAAAACCCTCAATTTGGGGAAATACTTGGACAGCCTTAACCCCGACACGGCTCAGTGACCTTTATCTAGCTACATTTTTATTCCGCTGTTTCGCCTTGTCTTTGCCTTCTATTCTCTTCGTCATTTCTAACCTTCTTGAGGATAGGCCTTACGTAGTTGTTTACTGCGTTCCAACCATCCTCCGATGTCAACATAGTTGTCATCATTGACTCAGGTGTACTCGCTCCATTTGGTATCGCGAACAGTCACAGAGAACATGCCCCGCATCTTCGTTAGCGTCCAAACAAGCTGGGCAGTTCAGACTGTCGTCTAATTTAAATCGGTGCAGATAAGCCCGGAAGCATCCATGCCCGGTTAAAACTGTGGGAGGTAGTAGTTGACCTTTCCATGTTCTCTTCCAGTCCAATCCTTTATTTTTGGTATAAGGCGATGTATCCATCGCCCTTTGTCACTAACATCCCATCTTGTTTGCCATTCGGCCATTGTCTTCTTTCTTGCTGCATCCCAGATCTCCTTCTGAGTTTTGTCACTTGTTCTTCTTTTAGTTTGAAATACTTCCTTACTTTCCATCGCCAATAGGTCAATCGGCGGCATACCAGCAATAATGCACATCGCATTGTCCGATACTGTACGGTAAGCGGACGACACTCTTAGTGCACTTCGTTCGTACACAGTGGTTAGCATTCGGGCATACGATTTCACTTGCATCGCATCTGTCCATATTGGGGATCCATATAGCATAATCGATGTGGTTACACTGGTTAAGAGTAACCTTCGCTTCTGACTTGGGCCTCCTACATTTGGCATCAATCGTGATAGAGCAGCGCCGACTTTTGCTGCTTTATCGCTGACCATTTCCAGATGTTGTTTGAAAGTTAGTCTTGCATCGATGGTGATGCCCAAGTACTTGATGGTTAGTTGAGAAGCTATCTCATGTCCATCTACCGTCAGTTTAATTTCCTCCATCTTCTTCCTACTAGAGATAAGAATAACTTCCGTTTTGTGGCTGGCTAGTTCCAGACCCGTCAACGTTAGCCATTCGTGTATTATACGGGTCGCCTCTTCCGCTAGTTCTGTCACCTCATCTTTATGTTTCGCTACTACCACTACTGCTATGTCGTCAGCGAAGCCCACGACTGTTGCTCCTTTAGGTAATTGTAGGCTTAGTACCCCATCGTACATGATGTTCCACGTCAGTGGGCCAAGCACTGATCCTTGGGGTACGCCTCCTGTAACTTTACAGGTCTTGGTACCATCCTCCGTGTCATATAATAGGATTCTGTCCTTCAAATAGTCGGATATCATTTTTCTTATATATAAGGGCACATCCTGTTTCCGAAATGCTTCGTGTATTTCACTCCATTTGGCCAAATTGAATGCATTTTTTGACATCCAATGTAACTATGGCGCAGTACTTCTTTTTTCCTCCCTTCCATCCTTTCCCCTCTATCGCTGTTTGCGCAGTGTCGATCACTAGGCTAACTGCGTCCAGGGTTGAACGATTCTTCCTAAAGCCATATTGGTGTTCCGCTAATCCATCTTTTCCTTCTATAAAATGATTAATTCTGACGCAGATTATGCGTTCCAGGATCTTACCCTGACAGAGCGGTCTGTATGATGAGGAATCCTAGGGTGGTATCTTTCTTTTTGGCAGAAACATGAGTCGCTGTTTCTTCCAGTTTGTGGGGAATGTTCCCTCTTCTAGACATGCATTGTACAAGTCTACGAAGACCTCTGGATGAGCATGGATGGCATGCTTCAATGCAATATTGGGAATGCCATCCGGCCCTGGGGCCTTGTTGTTTCCTACCCTTCTGCAGGCGGCTAACAATTTCTTAATCTGATCGGTGAAACAGCCTCTTCATTCACACCTCTTTCGATGACACTTGGCTCTTCCAGTTGCCTCGGGAACAGCGTGGTCACTACCCGGTGTAATAGTTCCGGGCATTTCGGAGGGGGTACGTAGCTTCCTTTAATCTTCTTCATTACTATTTTGTATGGTCGACCCCAAGGGTCCTGTTCTACCACATCCTGTAGTTCTTTAAGGCACCGTCGCTTGTTTTCGCGGATTTCTTTTTAAGCTTCCTCTTAGCGTCCTTCATTTCTTGTCCGCGGGCATCTACTATTTCCTGGCCTCTTCCGGTTTTATAGTATTTCTTTCTTGCTTGTTGTTCTCTTCTTCTGGTCCGGTGACACTCGCTGCGCGCACTCTCAACCTCTTTGTCCCACCAATATACTGGTGGTTGTCTACAATTGGGCACTCTTCTCGGCATGGCCGCGTCACAGGCTCGTGTGATATTACCCATGACCTGTTCCGCCTTGCTGTTCGCCGTCCCCGAGAGTTGCAATTCTTCCAGTGCCAGTAGGAACATCTCCTTATCATAATCCTTCGTTTTCCAACCGACTATGTTGGTCCTTGTACTCGCGCTGGGTCTCTGCTCTGATTTTCTTACCTCCATTATTATGGCCTGGTATTTGTGTAGTGTTCACTCACGGTCCACTTGTCAATTGAGCCAATGAGGCAACTACTAACAAAGGTCAGGTTTACAATAGATCCTGCGTCTCCTCTTCTAAAGGTGTTAGTGCTACCCTGATTAACTAACACCAAGTCCAGGAGAGCAAATGCTTCAAGCAGTACTCGTCCTCTTTGGTTAGTCCTTTGACTGCCCCACTCTACGGCCCATACGTTAAAATCGCCTGCGATAATTACTGGTTTTCATCCCGCAATATCCTGCACGAGTCGATCTAACTGCCGCTCGAACTGTTCGCTCGGTGCGTTAGGCGAAGCATAGCAGCTGTATACGTGTATTCCTACGTGTATTCCGCTATCTTTGCACGAACAAATCCTTCCTCGCTGGTCAACATTTTTTCCTGGAATGCCACGTTTCCACATGCCTAGATCGCTGCTCTGCCAGTGTCGTCTGTTTCCCACGATGTCTCGTCCAGAGCCCTGTATGGTTCACATATAATGGCTACGTCAACCTCCGTCTCATGAACGTACTGGTTAAGTAAATTCTGTGCTGTCTCGCAGTGATTCAAGTTCAACTGCACTATCTTCATTATCTTCGTTTCTTCTACTTTTCTACTGCCGCTCAGTATACTGGGCGTAGCGACCAGCAGCATGGACACTTTTCTCTGTTGCTCCTCTTTCTTGGCAGAGAACGCAGCTCGGTTTGTTTTTACAATCTCTTGCATTATACATTTGTTTTTTTCGGTTTCTCCAACCAGAAGATGACATTTTTCCCGTAGAATTCCCCATATATGCATCAATACACGCAAACCACAACACGACTCGTACACTCGTAAATAGTACATTGTACAACAAGGGGCGAAAATGGGCTTTTCCAAGCGAGGATGATGTTTGAGCACGAGTGGTAGTCGAGGGCGCCGTAGGCCAAAAGTTTGGAAAATTTTGATATTTTGGAAATTGTTTCAACAGTTTTTAACGATTTAAAGCTTTAGTAAGGAGATGAACAAAAAAATGAATCGAGCGGCTCGATTTCCGATTCTCCGATTATTGTAGGCTCGTTCTACCTATATAGGGGGCGAAAATGGATTAATTGATACATGTATTGTGATCAGGGACTCTCGCTCTACTTTTTGTGTGACGCTCGGAAAACCCCATTTTCGACCCAGTTTATAGGCGCCGAAAATGGTCTTTTTTATGCACGTGTTATAAAAACTCTATTATCGATCTATTTCATAGCCCCATTGGAAAAATTAAATGGTAGTATAAAGTAAATCAGCGTACAATTTTGATACAATTCAGTACGTTACTGTATTCTTGTGTACGCTGACGTACACTCACGTACGTTTGCGTACGTTTTGGTTACGATTCGAACATTTTGTACAGCATTGTACAGAAACGTACGTAAACGTACGCGAACGTACGCGAATGTACGTGATCGTAAAAAAAACTACTAGAATATACCTTTACATACAGTGATGTACAGATTTATACATTCTAGGATTAAAGCAACCATTGATAATAAAATATTTTTTTACGAAAACGTACCGAAACGTACGCGTTTGTACGGATATGTGCAAAAATGTACTTCAACGTACGCGTTTGTACGAATATGTGCAAAAATGTACTTCAACGTACGCGATTATACGGACATATGCAGCTATGTACGAAAACATACCCGATTGTACGACTATTTACAAAAACGTGCGCGACTGTATATATGTATGTACAAAAACATGCAAAAATGAATAATATACACAAAGGAATATAGGTGACTGTCAGAAATAATTTAATTTATATTGATTGTCACACAAAATACTTTTATTAAAAGAATATAAAAATTTTTTAATTAGTTGACATATTTTGACATAGTTGCTTTGCTCAAAGAACCTATAAATAAATTATTTTTTATTTTCATTAAAATACATGGTCTGTAAATGTCATTATAAATTATTACATACAAATCATTTGTTTGCGGTATTCGACAGTATTTTAAATGTTTAACGGATACGTCCGCATTTTCGACAATACAAGTATTATCAACATTAATTTTTTTATATAATATAAATACATTATTTGTATTATTATACTCTATTTTGCAAATTCGTTGTATTATACCAAAATCACCATCTCTCGTTTGAAAGACTGAATCATCAGTTTTTATACATTGATTATATGTACAAGACGTATAACGACACCCATTGTAAATAATTTTATAATACTTTAAACATTTACTTATTTTTGATACGTTGAACAAAAGTCTTAAATATAACTTTTCTGAATTCGAAAGTTTATAAATCTTTCCTCATCCTAATAGATTACAGTTCTGAATTTTTTTTTAAATTTTCAGTCTATTATCATTGCATATATTATTAAATATATTTCGTGTATCATCTGAAATATAATTTCGTCGTGCTAGTAAAGGTATTTGTTGGTATATTATTAATCTATAAATAATCTGTTGCGCAATGCGATTATTACATTTTTTTTTTTTTTAATAATAATCTATTTTCATTTTCAAAGTCAAATGTGCTATTAGCCTATAAAGGATCCCAGTTTTCTACAGTATCTTTTAAATGTAACAGTAAGTGAACATTATAATACATGTGCTGTTTGCCATATAATTTTTCAAAATGATAAACAAATTTTACCAGTAATATTCCAGCTGTATGTAACAATTCAGGAGTGATTGAATGCTGTAATAATATATTCATGGCTGATACAAAAAGCGCCCAATGATTATAATACTTGTCTGGCAGAATTCCTCGTAAAGAAATTAATGAATAAAATACAAGCCAGCTTAACCACTGTGATGCTTTCCATTTATGCCTTTCTTCAATGTCTCGTGGAGTTCTGGCAATATATGATGGAGGTCTTATAGACAGAAATTTTTCATTAATTAAGTAGATGTTTGCTGGGGAGCCAATATAATAATCTTCTTTGCTATTTGTCATGATTAATGTCATATGTGATTCTGTGACTCCTAGTAAACAGGAATGCATAAAATCAAGGACCATACCTTTTACCAAATCAAAATGATGTAAATACATTAACGGTGATGGGCCTAAAACGCCCATGACGTCAGATTTGCCATTTTCATTATTAGCTACTATCATTTGTCGTATTATAGAATTATCAGTACGTAATGTCGGTGGTTCGTCAAGCATTAGATATTTTCCGATACTATCTACTGATACAGTAGGGTGCTCACAATAAGTGCAACCGTAGAAACCATAGAATCTTTTCATATTCAACACAGAGGCAC
The DNA here is from genome assembly GCA_037356405.1 of Nasonia oneida. NCBI lineage: Eukaryota > Metazoa > Arthropoda > Insecta > Hymenoptera > Pteromalidae > Nasonia > Nasonia oneida. The sequence goes on along the minus strand of JAZHPH010000021.1, from coordinate 2,233,645 downwards.
GAGCCGGAGAATCAACACAACATCCTTAGGGAAACAACTTACTAATCACATCCTTGCCATTAAAATTCCATAGAAGTCCTCTTGTAGATAATTCATTAGCTTTATCGACAAATGGCTGAAGAAACACGTTCATATCTGGCTTTTTTTTTGCCACCCATAATCCAATCAATACCATACACTTTCTTCGTAAATAATATGGAATTTCATGTATCATCATATATATTGACCATATCGTTACTTTGGAGCCATCCGAGGATTTACAACCATCCGTGTTGAAAGTATATGAAAAATTGTTCGGATTGCCTAATAAATTAGGATTTCTAGCATAGTCTTCGTATTTCGCAGCGTCAAAAATATCTTCTAATGCATTTTCATTTGTTTTCTTGCGATTGAAATCTCTCTTGTAGGGCTTGAAAAACGATTGGATCTTCAAAAAGTCTTCTTAACTGCTGTGCAGGATCAATTTCAATACAAAATGAACCTACACATGACGACTTTATTCTTGCACCACAAGGACAATTTATTGTAAAATTCGACTCACTGCTCCTTTTTAGATATGTGTTACACTTAATTCATAATATATGATTAGTTAGACTTTCATTATTAACATCAAGTAATTTCGAGTATTTTGTAACAGGAAATAGTTTAGCTTTTAATATATAGTTGAATAAATAGTTTAATATATAGAACTTCAAAAATATCCAGAAGAGCCATCCATGTAAGCGAATGTTTCCTGAATATAGTCATAAATAATAATAATGCTTCAGCAACATTTATACCTGTACAATTACAAATATTTTTTTTAGCTTATCATTTGCTTTGTAACTTGAATAATTTTCTCGTTTTTTCTGAAAAAAAAGTTTAACTAAGTTTAAAGTAAAAATGTTTTTGCGCTCCTATACAATTATATTTCTATCTATCCTTGGTAGAAAATTGAGTAGTAGTATATAGTATCCGGCTGTCAGCTTATAGGTATATATAGCAGCACATCAGACGGTATACTACAAGGCAATACCTAACATACACACACTTGCAAAAGTATACGCCCCATATATAGTACAGGCTGTCTGCTGTGCTACAGCAGACATCACACAGTTTTCACATTCTCAGTTAATGTTAAAAATAAATTTACTATCTACTGACTTAAAAAATTAGACATAAAACTTAATTACAATGTAAATAGCATGATAATGACAAGATGGAAATATCAATGGGAATAAGTGACCTCATCATTGGTGACTGAACACATAGATACCGCTTTTTATACTATTTACACAAGAACAACATATTCTGAGTGTGTAATAACGATTACGTAAATTAAGATATAATTATTACCTTAGTAGCAGGACCTTCATTAATTTGTACAGGTGGTTCAGCTGCCACTTTGACTAATGGTACGTACATGACTTCCTTGGAAATTGGGTTATATATTATGTCTTGCATAGATACTGTCTCGACCTCGTAATCAGTATTAATTGTATTCAACGATTCCACCTATATTGTACATACATATATTATAATGTTGCAAAAATAAAGATTATAAAGGTATCTTATGCACACAATCGTACATCAAGTAAATGCTTTTTTGCAAAAACGAAGTGTAAAAATAGTTTATTGGAGGTTACAGAAGGCACGGTTCGGCCGACTCAGATTTGCGTTCTCCTTATGACGTCAGTTTACGCATTTTATATGTATTTGGCCCTGTTGTGTATTTTTACAAATTAATTTGCCTCAAAGTTTGAAAACACTTGTGTACATAGGAAATAAAATAAATAAGCTGATGCAGACGATGCAGTATGCACTCTGCACTAATACGCGGGAAGGCGACACGCGCGTGTAACCGAATTTGAGTACTACACTGGTGCACAATTGTAAACATACCTATATTTCTGCTCTCGATCGCACACGAAGAGAAGTGTTATAGGAATAACAAACGTTACTCTTATTTTATATGAAAAAGAGAAGTATAGATAACACAGTAAATGTAAATGTTTATTGTCTAATAACCAAGGACTAAGTAATATGTTTCTGGCCAGGTGTGTAATACGTTCCGCGTTCTGCTATATCCGCGAATTGTCGTGTGTGTGAAATAGCTGTGCTGTGACATATATAGATATAGCAGTGGTGGTGAACATTGTAAACACTGTTGTACAGGTTATCTTTCTGTTTCAAAAACAAGATATTTATTTAACGTGTTTAATGTAAAAATAAGTGAAAATGAGTAATCAATCAGAAGGGACACATGAATCCCATTCTTCTGAAGACCAACCTCATGCGTACATTCATATACTACCTGAAAAAACAGGGGACAAGTATGAGCGACTGACAGTGCTTGTCACAGCTTTAAGAAGATTTGATTACCAGAAGTATGTAGAAAATAAGAACGATTTCAAAGACAAACAATTAAAATATAAGGATAAAGATGGCAAGAAAAGAAAATGTGTTGTGTTGTGCGCAGGAGGTATATTAATATTACAAATTATTCAGATATATACTTTATTATCCACATACATTTTCTAAATTGAATTCAATTGTATCTATATTTTACTGCATATAACTTTGTAAATGATTATTTATTCATCTTTATTTATTAGATGATTTACCATTGCTGGAACAGAAAATTGCTGCAAAAAGAGGTTTCGTATACCTGCTACCAAAACACTAATTGGCAACGGCACTGACACTCTCAATGATACCAGTAATTTGGGAAATGATATCAACGGCTTTAACCTTGATGAGATTGAAAATATTGAAGAGGGTAATGCAGCTATCAAACGTGCTAAATTAGCAAATAAGGTATATATACATAATATTTACTTATTTAATTTTTGATGAATTTTGTTGAACTTAAGAAATATAATAAGGGATGTAAACATTTATTATATTTTATTTTATTAACATATTTAACCTTTCTATAATTTATATAGAATGCCAAAAAATGAAAGGTCAAGCGACAAAAGTCAATTCTGACACCATTTTGAATAAGTATCTTAATGCTGTCGCAAACTCCCAGAATAAAGAAGATTTCAATTTAACTGATAATGAAAATGTTGATGAAGATATTGATAATGTATTGTCGTCAACACTAAAAGAAATTGGTAATACTCCAAAGGATCGCAGCCATGCATTGAAATCTTTGAATTCTAATAATAACAACCGCAAACCTGATGATGAGAACAACAATTTAGACCAAGATGAGAATGGTATACATTCAAAATTTTTAGCCGGCATAAGAGGATACAAGCAGCAAACGCTGTTATTAAAAAAAAAATTAGATGAATCTCAAATTGAAGTACAGCACTGGAAGAGAAAATATGAGGATCTCGCCAAACAAACTGCTGAAAGACAGACTGCACAAACAGGTAAACATATTAGAGCTAATCATGACTTATAATAAAAAAGTTGTTGGAAATGTCGACATTATTTCATTCGATTAGCATGCTATTTGCACGAGGTTGAGCTGGATCCCTGGGGGCGAATGTACCAAGTGGTAATGAAAAAGATAAAGGAAGGTTATATCCCCCCTCCTAGAAGTCCGGAATTGCTATATCGTAGTGTGACCACACTGTTTCCCCTTCAACTGGAAGTAACAGCTATTCCTGAAGTGGAGGCGAATGACGAAACCATTGCAGCAACACTACAGAGGAATTACTGGCTGCATGCAAAGGAATTACAAGGCTGCATGCAAAAGAATAACAAGGCTCCAGGCCTGGATAGCATACCCAATATTGCATTGAAACAAGCTATACAAGCACGCCCCGATGTCTTTGTGGACTTGTACAATTCATGTCTTGAAGAAGAGACGTTTCCTAAGAACTGGAAGAAGCAACGCCTAGTGCTACTACCAAAAGGAGATGTCACCTGGAGAAGCTTCCTCATACGGACCACTCTGCATGCTGGACACCCCGGGTAAAATCTTAGAGCGCATAATCTGCGTTAGAATGTGCCAAGTCATTTAAAAACCAGGCGGACTTGCGGAATATCAATACGGCTTCATGAGAAAACGCTCCACTTTTGATGCCATAAGCTTAGTAGTCGACACCGCTAAAACTGCAACAGAAGGAAGAAGATGGAAAGGAGGATCCAAGAAATACTGTGCTATCATTACACTGGATGTTAAAAATGCGTTTAACTCAGCCAGCTGGGGCAAGATACAGGAGGAAGGTGCAACAGTTGTAGGGTTTGCAGATGGCATTGCAGTAGTGGTAGTAGCAAAGCAAAAGGAAGAGGTGACGAAAATCGCTAACGAGGCATTAAGTATATATAATCCACGATTGGCTAAAGCAGACTGGACTTGAGCTTGATAGCCATAAAACGGAGGCTATTCTTATACCAACTAGAAAGAAAAAAGAGATAATAACGCTGTTAGTGGACAGACACGAAATAAACTCTCAACTGACCATTAAGTACCTGGGAATCACCATAGACGCCAGACTAACGTTTGAGCAGCATTTTGAGAGGGCGAGTAATAAGGCAGCAAAAGTCGATGCTGTACTATCGCGACTAATGCCAAATATAGGTGGGTCAACGCAGGGCCAAAGATTACTCCTAGCCAGTGTAACTACATCAATTATGTTATATGGTGCCCCAATATGGGCGGACGCTATTTTGGTGAAGTCCTATGCACGAAAGCTGTTAACAGTTTATAGGAGAAGTGCATTGCGGGTCGCCTCTGCCTACCGAACAGTATCAAAAGATGCAGTGTGCGTTATTTCAGGTATGCCGCCTATTGACCTCCTAGCAACAGAACGAAAGAATATATACGAAGAAAACCGGCGTGGTGACAATGCTCAAAAGGAAGTTTGGAAATCCGCAAAGGAACAAACCCTAGCTGAGTAGCAATGACGATGGGACTCCAGTGGAAATAGGCGATGACGCACCGCCCGTATACCATGTATAAGGCTGGACCAACAGACGACACGGGGAAGTGAATAACTACCTTACGCAGTTTTTGAGCGGACATGGGTGCTTTCGAGCCTACCTACACCGCTTTAAGATAGAGGATAATCCAAATTGCCCAGTATGTTTGGAACTAAACGAAGATGGGGAGCATGTCTTCTGTAACTGTTCGTGATACGAAATGGAACGAGAAAAACTCGAGCGTTACCTTCAGACTAGGGTGACCCCTGAGTCAATGATGACAGCTATGCTAGCGTCAAAGGATGGCTGCAGTAAACAACTACGTATGGACTATTATCAAGAAGGTTAGAAATGACGAAGAGAATAGAAGGGAAGAACAAGGCAAAACAGCTGAGTAAAACTGTTGCTAGACGAAGGCCACTAGGTAATAGAGACGAAACGCTCCTCGGACTGATACAGAGGAACGTAGATCACAGAGTTGAGCTCTCACTCCCCTGCCCGATGCAGAGGAACGTAGGAGCTAAGGTTGAGTACCTCTAAGTGCTCCTCAGACCGATGCTGAGGAACGTCGGTAACTGAGTTGAGCCCTGACTCCCTTATCCGATGCAGAGGAACGTAGGTGTCGGGGTTGAGTCATAAAAAAATACACACACACAGTCATCTTCACAGATCCTCTCTTAAAAAAATGATGGCCTTTGTTGTGAAGCATTTAATACGTGATTCTGATTGGTTGCTGGTTGGTTGCCTAGGCAACGAGATCAGAACCGCGTTTTAAATTCATAACCCTCAAAACAGTCATAACTCATAACCCTGGTAGAAATGTTTAAGGTGCTTGATATGAAATGTAGAAACCTTGATAACAGATAAAATATATGTAATAAAACTAGCAAGAAATTTTAGTAAAAATTAATCATTACCAAGAGTGTGTAGTATTACAACATGTGTATTGAAAAGTGGCATCCTAACCTAATCCCTATTTGAAGTAGTAATAAAGTGTGTGAATATTATTTAGTTTTTTTTTAAATGTCAGTGAGAAGTTCAATTAAAACAATAAAGAGTTTGAAGATATACTGTGTCTCTGTGCCCAAAGTCGCCCTCGGTGAGGTTTGAGAGGTTAATTTAAAGAAAAGTTCAGTATCCGACTCAGTAAGTTTAAGTCTATCATTATACAATGCTCTTTGAATTATAAAAAGGCCACTAGACGTGTTACCTAGAAATATGTAATCTAGATGATTCTGATTTAACTGTTTTCGTTCATATTTTTACATCCAGCGAATTTTTTAATTGAGCAGGTCAAATTTTACTTATAGCCAGTTACGCAGAAACTACTATCCCTAGCACATTGTATTTCTGGTTTCTAGCATATGTTTACATGGAGAAAGTGATAAATGTTTTGGCTTTTTTGTCAAGGTTTTAGGTAATTAGAATTTTGACTTTTAACAGTTGTGAGAGATTTTGAGACCGATATATGTTTCTCCATTTTTGCATTTTTTCTCATTCGAAAACTAACAGGTCTAGAGAGCTCATATTTTGCATATAGATTTCTTTTGTGATTGTGGAAAGATATTTAAAGTTGAATCAACGTTAACTGAAATACTTTTGTTTGAAATCAGAAGTTTTTCAGTTAAGGTCGATTCAACTTTCTTTCTCCAATTAATAATCATTAGTGACACGGTCGCGCCGCCGACTAAATAGGCCAAAGTTAACATAGCGTATTTTAAATTGTTCATTCGAAAAGTACGAGTGTGAATGAAGAATGGGAATGTGTGAGTGTGTGGAATTTTAACGATGAAAGTATTTTTCATTATACGTGCACGAAAAAGGCTACTTTTTCCTCCCAAGGGAGTAGTTTTTTCCTTACTCTGCAGCCTACCTGGTGGATGTTGTGTGTCTATATAACTATTTTCAAAATATTTGAATTTTTCAAAATTTTCAATGTACTATTGTTTTACTTAAGTCCTCGAATTTTCCATTTCTTTCATACGCATGATAAGTGGCCTATTCGTGCACTTATCATAAAAAGTACGGTGTGTAACAAGGGGGAGTGGCTTTTTCAGACTCTGGTGATGTTTTGAGCACTCGTGTCCGTCTCGGGCGTCCAGATGTCGGCGCCAAGTGTTAACCTACGTTTTCACACAATAACTTTACACTTTCATCATGATCGTAAAAATCCCTAATTCTACACTTCGCTTATTACTCGAGAATATAAATCGTATAGACGCGATAATCCTTTATTCGACGGAACACAATACAAAGAGATAAAGAGATAAAGACAGCGATCCGGAGGTAACGTACGCGAGATAACCTTTTCGTTCGCGAAACCGAACATGGAACTGCCGTTTACCCGCGGGAACACCGGGTGAGGTTGAAATTGAGGCACGTCCGTTCGGGAGCAGTCGGGGCAGGCGAGTGCCGGCTCGAGCGCTCGCGGCTCGCGGCCGCGACTCTGCTCTCCCTAGCCGCCGTACCGCGCGCGCGCTGGTTGGTCAACGCGTCGCGTCCCGACGGCCCGCTCGCTCGCAGCACTATCGGTTCACGCGCTTTTGCCGAGTCGCGGTCGCGCATGCGCGCAGATAGCCCCGCGGACATGATGTCGAAGCAGATAGCCGCGAAATTCGAATTCTCGTAGAACACAGACAGCCTTTCACCTGTCTTACGGTGCGCAGGGCCGACTTGAACGCCCTATCGAGGTGAAAGGTCGCTGCTGCTGCGCCAACGTTGCTCGTCGTCTTCTCGCATCTCTCACTCACGAGTCGGGGACGTGCGTTGTCCTTTTCGTCGTCGCAGCCAATGCTCCTCCCCCGTCGTTCACTAAAAAAATAAACGACGCACTTAGACACGTTCACTCTCTCATTCACACAGGGAGCCTTGAGACACTGACCGCGTCAAATGTCGTTGTTACACGGCGAAATTTTGCCGCGTTACAGTACATATGTGTCAACCAAATTTTTTCTCCACTACTACTCTCGAATCGGTTAAAATGATGAGCTAAAATTTATTATTAAAATCGACTATATCCTCACTTAGAACTGATTAAATTTTGGGGACGATTGACCGACTTGCTTTGTTTTTATTGATATATCTGATTTTTGAAAAACACATTCTTTCTCAAAGGACCCCGGGGATTTATACGGAATTTTGGTTCCCTGCCAAATGGGTTGAAATTTCGATATATTGTATATCATCTCCCGATCATAATTCCTATGGGCCCAAATCAGGAAAATGAGCCGTTTTCGAGAAAATAATGATTTAATGCGCCGATTTTGATGAAGGTTAGAGAGGCCGAGCGTGCAAGTTCAGACGGTCGGCAGGCGCAACAAGTTATTGTTGTTGTTTACCTAACCCCCGAGATGAGTGAACGGCAAAAGTCTTGATTTCGGAGCATCTGCTGCAGTTTTCTTTCGCTTATTTGCAGCGAAAATTCAAAAAACTTCGAGAGCTGTCTTTTTGGCGCAGCTGCGGCTGTCTTTCCACGCTTTTCCGGCCTTATCACACTGACAAACGGCACGAGAAGCACAATCTGCGTCGAGACTCGCAAGATAAGGGTTTTTTCAGAGCGAAAAGTCACGCTGATAGTTCTGCGGAAAGTACCGCACAAAGTCCCGCTGATAGTCCCGCGGAAAGACCGGCAGAAAGCTCCGCAGAAAGTTTCGCATAAAGTCCCGCTGATGGGCCCGCGACCCCCTTACGGATCACTGGCTTGTCGCGCCGGGAAGGCCCGAGTTCAGGAGTTTGCGCAAGTGAGCTCCTGTTCCGCCAAAGTGATCCAGAAGTGTGGGAACGTGAACTAGAGCGCTGGATCTGAGGCCACCGGGCGTGACGACCCCGGGGTTTTAAGTCCCAAGCGATGAGTGATGTCGCTTGGCCCGTAAACCTTGCACCGTCTTCAACAACCTTCGCGGGGCGTGGCGTTGGTACGTTGACGGTGTGGGGAACGGGGGCTTGGCTTAACCGCCCGGCTGCGAGGTGGGGTCCTCTATAACCCCCCCCCCCCCCCCCCAATCCTACGTTCAGGTGACTGGCTATGGGATGAATGGCTCCTGGGTGAGGAGTCCCAAGCCCACCACCCCCCGTTGGCTGTGGCGGCTGACGGTGTGTAATTGCCTTACTGGGGTAGAGCCGTAATCCCGGTGGACTGCTTGTATCGTGCCATGTGATTGTTCGCTTCCCGTACGGCTCCGGCAAATAAGGGAAGCGGTAAGAACCAGATGAAATGTCTCTTAAAAACCAAGCCTCGAAAATATTTAATGATAAGGTGAAGGAAAAGAAAAAGAAGGATCAAGAAAGGAAGGGAGCTGAGCACAAACGGAGTAATGAAGCAAGCCCTGTGAGGACAGGAATAGAGCGGGAAACACCTCCCCATGAGCGCTCACGCTCACTGCTCAAGAAAAAAGATTGCGACTCCTGTACGTCTTCGAGCTCTGGCTCTGAGGATAACAAGGAGGAATAACATGGCCCCTCCTGGGCCATGCGCCAAAGATCTTAAGACTAAGGAAAGAATCGGGTAAGAAATCAGGTGAGACATCAGGTAAGGACTCAGACAGGAGTATGGGCTCGGAATTAGACCAAGATAATGGTAAGAAGGAAAGAGGGGCACTAAAAGTTAAAACGGATGTTCTGATGATCGTAGAAAGAATGGAAATGGGTGAGTTGAAGTTGGGGAAAAGGAAACCGGATGCAGTGAATGAGAGTGACGGAAATGATGAACCAAAGAAGTATTATTTAAAGGAGGAAAAGAAGGGGGTACAGGATGAAGTGTTGGCAAAGAGAGAAAAGAGGGAGAGAAAGATGAAGAAAGAAGTAGAAAGGAGAGTACTGAAGGAAGCTGAAAAGAAAAAGAAAGAAGAAAGGAGAGCATTAAAGGAAGCTAAAGAGATAAGAGAGATAGAGGAGAAGGAGAGAGAAGAAGCGGAAAAGAGGGCGTTGTTGCAATGAAAGGCATAATCGGTGACGGAAAAAAGGGACTAGTGTTGAACGCGCAGGAGGACGAATTTAATGATGGGGAAATGATAGATGTGGACTTGTATAATTTGGAAAAGGAATTAGGGAATGAAAGGGAGTTGGTGAAAAAGGTCCTAGTGAAAAGTAGTAAAATACCGAAACCAGAGGCAGGTAGTCTACACAGATGCATGGAGAGGTATGAAAGGATCATAGGCAAGATAAGCATGGAAAATGAGAGGTTAGCGATGAGGCTGGATGGACAGGAGAAGGCAATGGATAGGAGAATGAGCGAAATGGAGGGGGGAATAAAAGAAGTGGAGTCTGGATTGGATGGTAGGATGAAAGGGATGTTTAATAACATCGAGGAGAGGTTACTTGACATGTGTGGAAGTGTGATTGAACGAATGTTTGGGGGTATGAACCCAAGTGATGTGAGAGAGCGTGCTCAACCCGGGGCAGGCAGAACAGGAGCCCAGGAGAAGAGTTACGCCCTTATTGTAAAAGGGGACAAGGAGAAGCTGACTAGTATGGAGGTAAAGCGACATACGGTAGAGAGTGCAGGGGGAGAGAGGAACGTAGAGGTTAAGGTTGATGAAAGATGGAGGAGTTGTGGTGGAGGCAGCGACAGAGAAAGATCGGGGGCAACTGGCGAATTATCCCCTGGGAGAGGCTGGTTTGCGCGCTGTGCCAAAACGGATGTATCCCAGGGTGATTGTTTACGATTTTCCTTCGAAGGTATCTGACGCCACCCTTCTGGATGAACTAGGGTGTAAGAATTCGGATGGGTTGTTAGATAAAAAGGATGTCGGGGAGAAAATAAAGGTGATCAGAAGAGAAACGAAAAGAGATGCGCAAGTTGAGAATGTTGTACTGGAATTGCCACATGAATGTAGGGATAAACTGCTTAAAAACGGACGTGTGTATGTGGGATGGAGATCTTATAAGGTGAATGTGTGTGAAAGAGTACAAAAGTGTTATGGATGTTTGAGTTTTGACCATAAGCTGAGTAACTATAGTGTGCGTAAGGTATGCTTGATGTGTGGTGGGAAGGACCATCTGGCCAGGGCGTGCGGGGCATCGGAGGCCTGCATCAACTGTAAGCAGAAGGGCAGGCCGTCGAACCACTCGGCGCTCTGGACTGGGCGCCCAGAGTATGAATGGAGATTGAATGTATTAGGGAAACGCATAAATGGCTAGTCAGACTGAAATTATTGATGGTATAAATGTTGGAGTGAATGAGGAAAATGAATGTTCGAGTATGAATGTTCTGCAATACAATTGCCAGAAGTCAAGTGGAGTAATGCATGATCTGGGTAATGTGGTGCTTCGGGATGAGATACAAGTGGGTCTCCTCCAGGAGCCGTATATTAGTAATGGACGGGTCTGTGGGTTGTCTGCGTTGATGCGTGTTTTCACGAGCGAATCTGGCCTTGCCTGTGTGGTTGTCCCTGATAATAAGTATGAATGTATATTAGTCGTAGAGTGCAAGTTTGCTGATGGTGTGTGTGTGTGTGGATAAGAATGCACTGAGTATCTGGAAAGAATTACTGTAAGTATGAATGGTAAATGTGTGTTGATAGGCATGGATGCGAATGCCACGTCCGACCAGTAAACGTATGGCACAGTAAAGCCATGGGCCGGGCGTAGAACAGTTTGAGAAGAGGTGAGATTTTGGGAGAGTGGATTGTGCAAAAGAGAATACATGTTTTGAACGAGCCCTCCGAGGACTACACATTTAGTGGGGCCCGTGGAGAGAGCGACATTGATGTCTCTCTCTTCAAAGGGCGCTCGTATGGATGTGAATGGATATTGAAGAGTGAATGGGATATTAGCGACCACAACTCGATTCTAATAAGAATTCGGGGGGTGGAGCATTGCAGGCGTATAAATGATAGTTTGAGCAAGAAATGGAATGCAAGAAAGTGTGACTGGGGTTTGTATGGGGGAAAGTTCGTTTCTGTTGCCGAAGACCACGGTTTGGAAAATTTTCGTGGTCTTGGTGCCATGGATAGAGTGGTACTGCTGCATGAGTGGATTGAAAAGGCAAACGATGAATGTATGAAAAGGCTGAAAGGGGTTTTGATGAGAGAAGGTTTAGTATGGTGGAACGAGGAATTGAGTAAGAAGAAGAGTTAGGTAAAAAATAACGTAAGAAATACCAGAAGGAGAAAAAGAAAGGTGGATCAAGTGTGAGAGAGAAATGGAAAGAATGGAAGAAGTGCGTGCGGGAATACAAAGAAATAATGAAAAATGCGAAAGAGAACAATTGGCATGAGTTTGTAAGCAAAAAGAGTAAGGATAACGTGTGGAAGGTGTTGAATGTATGCATGAGTAAAGGTGGTAGTAATAGTTTGAGTGTGCTGAAAGTTGGAAATGAATGGATGAATGACTGGACGGGTAATGCAAATGTGTTAGTAAATGAGTTCTTTCCTCCTGATGACGGCATACCTTTCCAGGACGTGGAAGCAAATGAATGCAATGAAAATGGAATTAATGAAGTAAATGAGTTTAGTATGTTAGAGTTAAATTGTACCGTTCGGATGATGAGTATGGGTAAGTCCCCGGGGATGGATGGTGTTACAAATGAAATGCTAAGGTGTGTAAGTCGCGTGATTCCCGAATACCTGAAGTGTGTGTTTGATGGATGCTTGAGTGAGGGCTTCTTTGCTAAACAATGCAAAGAGGCCAGAGTGGTTGTTCTTCTGAAAGGGTTAGACAAGGATAAGACTGACCCAAGGTCGTACAGACCACTATGTCTGCTTAGCGGCTTGGGGAAGGTCTTAGAACAAATGATAGTTGCTAGAATGATGAAGTGTATGAATGGAAGACAATATGGGTTTGTAAATATACAGAGGATGTATGGGAATCTGTGCGAAGGGATGTAAGTGAAAGTGAAAGTAAATATGTGGCAGGTGTGTTTGTGGATTTTAAAGGTGCGTTTGATAATTTGTTGTGGTGCGTTATCTTAGAGAAGTTGAGTGATTGCGGATGCACGAAAAAAGAAATAAGAATGTGGCGGAGTTATTCTGAGAAGAGAAAGGTTTGTACGCGTAATGAAGTAGATGTAGTATGGAAAGAAGTAAAAAGGAGGTGTCCTCAGGGATCAATCTCGAAAACCGTGTGTATGAAGTTAAAGGGGGGATTGATTATGGAAAATAGAGTAGTGCACGTAATGGACGATGACAGAGCATTGGGAACGTTGAAATTCGTGAATGAAGTGGAATACTTGGGAGTGAGATGAAGTTTCACGTTCATATTGGTAAGTTAAGAGAGCGTGTATAGAAGATAATTGGTATGATGAGAAGAGTATTGAGAAAAGATTGGGGCTTGAGAAAGAAAGCTGTGAATGTGTTTGTTAAGGGTATGATTGTTCCGATGGTGATGTTTGGTGCGAATGTATGGTCGGATGAGTGAAGAAAGAAAAAAGTGCGAAAGGAACTAAATAGATGCCAGAGAATTGTTCTGTATGCATGCGTGAGAGTCTGTAGAACGGTCTCCACGGAGGCCATGCAAGTAATTGCGGGTTCGCTTCCGTGAGACCTCGAGTGTTTAAAGCAGAGTGGTTGTTACAAAGTGCGAAAGGGTCTAAGCATGAATGAAACTTATGAGTGGATGAAAGATGTGCGACTCTCGGGTCGGCGAGATTACTTTGAACCGAGTCTGAGGGTCTGCTACGTATTAAATGGGCATGGGAATCTCAATGCGTTTCTCTTCGCGAGAAACCAGCATGAGACTCCCAGCTGTGTGTGTGTGTAGGTATGAACGGGAAGATTGCAAACAAGTAGTGTGTGAATGTGAAATATATGCTGCGTTTAGGAACCTGGACAGTATGGGTATTGTTGTGCGTGATAATGTGTATGACTTTAGTAGTGTGCTAAGTAAGAAAGAAACGTATGATTGGTTGTATGAATTTGTTCAAAGAGTGTATAAAATGAGAGAGTCAGTGAAGGCAAGAAGGAATGAAGAAGAATTGGCCAATGAAGATGTGAATGAACAGTGAATGACCAAAAGAGTATGGCCACAGTTGAATGCATGGAAAAGTGCAATTGTATATAAGATGAGTATATGTGTGAAAGAAAGATGTTTGTTTGTGTGAATTTGTTAAAAGTGCGTATGAAATAAGAAAGTCAGTGAAGACAAGAATGAATGGAGATGAATTGGCTAATGAAGATGCGAATGAACAGTGAATGATTAAATGAGTATAGCTAAAGTTGAATGTATGCAAAAGTCTAACTGTTGGGGGATTGGCAGGGCACTCGTACCTGGTTAATCTTTGGGCTTGGCGAACCTACGTACCCAAGCTGGGTTGCCGGTTGCGAGGTGGCAAGACCTCTAACGGCCCTCATACCAGAGGCTAAACTGACCAGAGCTGCTGCACCATTTGTTCTAAAAAAATTGCTATCAGATGAACTGTACAACCATTTGTTGTTGTTTGTGACAGCTATCCGTCTACTTTCACAAAAAGATCCAGTTCCACGTTTACCTTTGAAATATGAAATAATAGAAAATGTTTCGATTAGATTAAAAACGAGTTCTCTTGTAGATAACCTCAAAATTTTAGTTTATGAACTATAATGCACAGTGTTAATATAAACCTCAAAAATTTTCATGTCGCTTCATACTAAAATTTAAAATTTTTTCATATTTATATTTACAGGTTTATGTTTAAGATGACTTCGTTGAAGCCTCATACACTTGTAGAATTCATAACTCGAGGCAAAAGGAAGAAACAGCATTCAGTTGACATTGTACCGTCAAAATGGATTGAATTCAACAGATCAAGAAATAGAGGAACTACTAAATTTTTGTCAGTAATTGAAAACGAGGAAGATGGGAAATTTCTGCAGGATATAGTTAAGAATCTTGGTAACCCTCCAGACTGCTGGACAATATACTCTGTGAATATTTTAGGTGATGCAGGTATGCATAATAATTAATTTACTTTTTTGTTCTATCGCAAACTATTCTATCTGAAAGTTTAATAGAATTAAATTTTATCTACTTTCTTATGCTATTCATTGGGATGTAAAGAGAACGAAGAAGTAGTGTATTCCAAAAAATCTATTGTTGCTATAAACTTTGTATAGTTATTCAGTTTTTTAATAGTAATAATTTCAACCTTGTAACTGTTTCTGCACTAATATTTACGTACATACAATTCTATGTACAAAATCATTTCTTGTTTATCGACATAAAAATTCTTATGTTAAATAGTAGATTAATTACTATAAGGTTTTAAATACTGATATCTGTAAACGAAATCTGTGCAAAAACAAAATGCATGTATAATATCAATCACTTCAAAATAATTTTTTTTTATAAAAATTGAAAATTTGTATATGATCTCCAATTCCATATTAGTTATCCCATATACATAACCTAAATAAGTGCATCTAATAAGTAACTCAATCATCCTTTTATTTTGCAAGCTGAGTTGAAATATAGGTGAACACTTAGACGTGATCTCTTTGATTCATTTTATTTCTGTTTGATTTCGCTAATTAGCATAATCATTTAATTATAATTCGATTATATTTTTAAGGACTTCGCCAGTGCATCGGCAGTGACTCCGTTAAAAATCTGACGAAATTAGCACTGCCACTCGCGAGTCACTGCTAAACTCACTGGCCGGTTCCTTTTGAACTGGGCAGTGAATGATAATCAACTGCTGAACGTTTCTACCAGGGTAATTACCTTCAAGAATGCATACAAATTATTTATAATCTGAATTTGCTTTATCAAAATATTATAGAAATCAATAGTTTTTTTTAGTAATTACGTATTATCTACATATTCTACTGTTTGAGATAGGTTTTTAGTACGGTGCTATTGATATAAATGGATTGATTCGTTTGGAACTTTTCATTTTTTTTCTATGATGCAAATCCTTACTTTTATTGCGTTGATAAATTGTTTTATGGTACGTATTAACATGTCATATAAAATAGAGTTAGCAAAAAATCATACCATAAATGATTGGTCGCTTTGTGCATGAAATTATATCTGGACTCAGTGTGATGAGAAATAACATACAAAGAATTTTAACGATTTTAGCAAAAACGTTTTGCGACGTGTACGCCCTCGGGGAAAAAGCTGGAACGCAGCACTGGCATTTTGCGAAATGGAAAATCTGTCACGTTTCCGCGAAAAAGGGCGGGGAGAAGATTTTTTTCTTGCCCGGAGCACGCGCTACTCCGTTGCGCTAGTGAAACGAGAGTAGCATTACAGGCACGAGAGCAACTGAGGACTGGTATTATGACCTCGGGGCTAGAGGACGCGCACGCGATGCAACTGAAAGCTTGCTATTATTGGCATGGCTACAGTTTATTAAAAAAAAAAACTTGGGACAATTTCGCATAAGATCTTTTTTTGTATGTCTTACTTCGTTTACTTTCAATAAAGAATAAATTTAATTATCTGCCGATTGCGCGTTTCAGAAATCGATCATTACATTGCACCCTACAAAGACTAGCATAGTTCAATTATCACGATCGGGGCACTCTAACTTGTGCTACTTTTTGCGCTAGTCTAGCGTACAGGTCTTACTAGTGAGTTGTGATAGAGGTTTAATAATTTCTGATAGTACTCTCACTCTCTCTCTCCCTCTCTCTCTCTCTCTCTCTCTCTCTCTCTCTCTCTCCCTCTATTTCTCTCTCTCTCTCTCTCGTTACCATCTGTCTGAGTCATCGTTACCGTCCGTTACACCAGTGAGGAACGGCTGAAGCATACTCTGCTCTACACCAGCCCGGTGAATCAAGACCGTCTCCTGACTCTTCTTTGGCTGTGTGTGTGTGTGTGAGAGGTTTGTGCGTGCGTTCAGGCGTAATTTGTGCGGTGAGAGAGAGAGAGAGCTCTAGCGCAGGCATCCTAGCTACTCTGAATATCTTTTGGCTCCTATACGTTGCTTTCGTTCTAGTAAATTGGCCTTTCTTGTCGGTCATTTATTTATTTATTTTTGTTTGAACGTGGCGCAAGTTCAGTGTCCGATTACGTAACTTGTTTGCTTCATCGCGGCCTGTGTTCATGAAAGCATCAACTTTCATTTGGCGCGAAATTTCATTGCGTTCTCGAACCCATTATTTTTTTGCCGGGTTCATCAGGTGTTCTTAACGGACACGCTATTGTTTGGCGCAAAACTCTGTTGCATTTTCAAATTCATCAGATTTCTATCGATAAGCCAAATCGATCTCTTTTTTTACATTTACTCCGTTTATGCATTGCGTTTTTCGCTTTTCATTTTTTTTTTGTTTATATTCTTGCGCTCTATTATAGTTTTTTATAGTTTTTATAGTAAGTGTAATATTGCAGATGGAGACGCATCATAATCTTTTGTAACCCTTCTTTGCGCGATGATTCAACGCAGTATTAATTAACTTACTATTTACTTTGAACAATTTTTAACGCAATAAATATAGTCAATTTATTATAGCATTTTTGTGCACGATTTATAAATTACGATTTAATTCACTTGCACGATCACTTAACGCAACAAATATTTGTATTTTATTGCAATTTTCTTGCGCGATTTTTCAACGCAATAATTTATGCAAAAATGATGATGATTTTCTTGCACGATTACTCAACGCAATAATAAATACTTAAATTTCATTGAAATCATTTTCTTGCGCGATTTTTCAACGCAATAATTAATGTAAAAAATGATAATGATTTTCTTGTGCGATTACTCAATGCAATAATAATTATTTAAATTTGATTGCAATCATTTTCTTGCGCGATTATTCAACGCAATAATTAAATGACTATAATTTTCTTGCGCGATTAATCAACGCAATAAATGTTTTAGGCAATTCCTGTAGGAATTATCGAGAGTAAAAGCTTACTTACCTGTTGGCTCTGAACTGTGATGATTTTTTCTGTTTATGTAATTTTCAGACTACTTAGTTTCTAATCTCCATTGTCATCCGTGTCTGATAAATAATTATCATGAATACCATTTCTTTCGAAAATCACCTGGCATTGTTTATGGATCATGTCTGCAGTCAAGGGCACATCGAAGTCTACATCTGAGTTATTTTCGCTATCTTTTTTATCATTTAATCCTAATTCTTCTAAAGTTTTTTCCACTTCTCGAATATTATTTTCAACAGCTGACAATTTTTTCTGTGGGACTTTTCGTTTAAACGAAACGTTTTTACTATTTTCTTTTTTATTTACATTCGTAGTAGCTTTTTTTATTTCATTGCTATTACAAGCTCGATTATTAATGTCAATATCACAAGCGGCATTACCACTATTTTCAATAGTTTCGACTTCTTGAACTAACTTTTTAGCTTGTGAAATTTCTTCATCATTCTCCAGTGCTTTCCTCTTCAATCCTTTTTTATTAGCGTTTGCATTTGAAGCCTTTTTCTTTTTTTGTGTGGTACTCATTTTCGTCGCTTTTGTTTCTTTACTTTCGTTTTCTTTATTTTTCTTAGCTTCATTTCGTAGCTGCTGTCGTTGCTTTGCTTCTTCTTGAGCTTGCAGTATATACTCTGGTTCTCGCAAAGGCATACGTCTTTTTCTTCTACTATCTATTATTTCAGGTAATAAACAATCCCGATAGAACTGGGCAATTTGAACTATCATTTCTTCAATAAATTCATCATTTCTTTCAATCACCATCATTTTTATACCAACAAAAGTAAATATAACGAATAAGCAATATTTTCTATTGGTTACACGTAGTTGACCTTGTATTTGGTAATAATATTCGTGACTTTCTTTAAGAATCACTTCGTTATTTTCTGTACGAAAAGCTTTGCCGATATGTAACTTCTTGTCTTTGATAGCAATTTCTGGATCCATATGCATTGCCGTAAATGAACATTTTATTTCAAGTATTCCATCTACACCTATTAAACCATCAGGGGATGCTGCTATTCCAAGGACTTCTGGGTCCAAAAATAGTCCACATGGCTGCACATCGTACCCGAGATCTGTTAAAACTTTTTTAGCAACAAACTCCATAGCGATACCATAGTCTAATGCCGGATCTTTTAACGTTTGAGGATACAATATATCTGAAACGAACGATGCACATGAGGTTTCAGGCCGTTTTTTACATATTTTTCCCATTCTAGATGCAGTTACCAACCATTTTCGCATAGACCTCCATTCGTTGCATTCGCTTTGATTCCTCGTTCGGCTTTCAATAGCGTCTCTCTTCTATTTTGTAAGCTATCTAATTTAGCCTTTTTGTGCCTTTCAAACCAGAGTTCGCACTCTTCGTCAAACCATGGTTTGCTCTTTGGCTTTTTCTTTTTACACAGTACTTTGTTCGCGGCCTCTTTTACCGTTTTTTCGATGTCCCCCAATAAGCTATTCGGTTCGTCATTCCCCTCCGGCGATGTGTTTGCTTCTTCAAGTGCCTGAAACCTGTTATTAATTTCTATCTGGTACATAATTCGCTCTGTTCTATCTCGTAGCTTCTCAATATCGAAGCTTTCTACCTTGTTTGCTCGCTTACTATTTTGATTCGCTACTAGTCTAGCTCTTAATTTGGCTACTACTAGGAAGTGGTCCAAGTCGCTATCTGCCCCTCTGTAAGCCCTTACATCGAGAACGTTAGTATGACGTCTTTTTTCAATGAGGAAATGATCAATTTGGTTCTGCGTGGCCCCGTCCGGCGATGTCCACGTTGCCTTGTGTATGTCCTTGTGCTTAAAACACGTAGTTTTGATTATAAGATCTTTTGCCGCCGCGAAATTTATGACCCTAATACCGTTATCATTGCTGGCTTCGTGCAGGATTTCCTTCCCTATAGTAGGCCTAAACATTTCCTCCCTACCTATTTTAGCATTGAAATCGCCTAATACTATTCTTGTGTCGTAAGATGCGAACTGGTCGATCACCTGCTCTAAAGTTTCGTAATAGAGATCCTTAGCTTCTCCTTCTTTGTCCTCCGTAGGACAGTGCACATTAATAAATACATATCTATACCATTCACTTTCGATAATGATGTACGAGAGCCTCTCATTGACGGATTTGAAACTTTTAACCGAATGTATGATGCTTTTGCTTACGAGAAATCCGGTGCCTAGAGATCCCCCATTCTCGGCCCCATAAAGGTACGTGAAGTTACCCGATGCTAGTACTCCGCCATCTGGCCACCGCGATTCGTGTATTGCTACCAAATCTAGATTGTACCTATCAGCTTCCTTTACGAGTTCTTTAAACGCGCCTGCTCTGTATAGACTGCGAACATTCCAAGTTCCGACCCTTAAGTCCCTTTTGGTTCGGATTTGATTTTTTTGAGCCATGATAGTATGTTAAACCCGCGCGCTTCGGATCCTGTTCCGATCGCAGGTGAGTCCACCGTTCTAGAGGTGATAACCCCCATACCTCTCTAGAACTAAGTATGAGAGCTTTCCGACTTTGACGAGGACAGTGTCAACTCGTCGTCAGACACACTACGGTTTCATTCTCGCATCCTAACGCCCCCCTGCAAGGCAGTGCGCCTTCGCTGGCATCGTTACCGCGTAAGACCAGGTGACGAATCATTCTACACATCCCCTTTCGGGGCAGTTGTCATCGCTCCCGCATCCTCCTCGGCAGCAGGATTTTTGCCCATTTTTGTAATGTGTGATGAAAGAAATAGATTGAGAGATAAGAGATAATGTGAAGTGTTTTTTTTTGTTGTGGTGCTTGCGTAATGTTTCTAGATGAATGCGTTCGACAGTGTGGGCTCATCACACTCACGCCTGTTCCTATCGGCTGTCCGCGGCTGCTTATTCAATTTATTCGCAGCTAGCCTCTTTCTCAGGGGCTGTTCCTCTATCTGCAACCTAAGGACGCGCTGTGTAGTAATGATAGGCACCCACCCGTCCGATCTGGACGACAACGCCCAAAACCCGCTTAGGGTAGCGGCATTGTAACAGGCGTTTGAAAGTGTTACATTCAGAAATATATAAATTCCCATGGCAATCATATGCTAAAACAGGCTCCATACTGGGAAAAAGTGTTTTCGCGAGTTGTTATACGGCCTAACGGAGCAAGATATATGGCTAACTCCGGAATTTTTTGAAGTTCAGACTTAAAACTAAACCTCTACGGGGATAAAAGCTATCGATCTTGCGTAATAGCGATCTGCTACGAAGCATAAATTATAATATAAAAATAAATATATATACTGACTAGGAGCGAGCGATAACGCGGCAGCGGCGAAGCGTGCGCAGCTTTGCTCGCGAATATTTGTATACGTGTGAGATTTGCGATTGTAGGATTAATTTCGGAGGCTCGATTTGCGCTCGCTTAGCATGGATAAAAGGCCCTGCGCGGCCTAGCGTATTCACTAGCTATAGCGCAATTTAAGCGCACTAGTCTCTACTCAAGAGCAATTTCTGCCTTGAGTAGAAATACTTAGAAATATTATTTCAAATTCGACTTCAAATGATAACGCATTTTTGGCGTATCATTTAGACTTAAATTATACATAGAAAATTTCTCTTATTGATAAACTTAATTCGATTAGCATTAGATGACGCAATTTATGCGAATCTAATTATAAATTGTATTTCACCGAAATAAACACCTGTACATTTAAATTCAAATGATAACGCAATTTAAGCGTATCATTTATAAACAAATATAACATAAATTGTACACGGCATCTATAAAAATGTTCTTTAATAAGTTAGGGATAACGCAAGATAAAGCGTATCTGCTAAAAATCTATTGTAAAAATCAAAAGCGGATTTACACTTTTTTTTTTTTTTTTTGTTAAAAATAATATTGCATTTTACGCAATATTCTCCATAAAAAACGATTCATTGAATATATTTCATTTGCTATTTAAACATACAACAAGATCTTATTATTTTGATAAAACTCCACCACCTGTGTTCGGGTTATGTAAGAGCGGGAGGGGGAATTTTGAATTTCGCGCCGTAGCGCGGCGAGCGCTGCAGCGAGGGCGGTCGAGCGCATGCGCGCACTGATGTGGGCCTCTCCCGTTTGCGCGGGCTCCGGTGCGCGGGAGCACGTGCAGTTCAGTCTGACAGCTCCTCTCGAGTAGTCAGTTGACACTTTGCGCTTTCGTACTTGCGATTGCAAAAGCCTCTTAGTAAATTGCGTGCGAATAGAGTCGTCATCATCATCCTTTTCAGGACTATCGACACTCTTTATTGTATCACCGTGCGTTGCGTAGTGTGTGTGCATTTTGCGTGCGGTGTGCGGATTGTGTGAATTCTTCGAGTGTTGGGATTTCGGCCACGTGCAAGCTTCCTCGCCGTGTCGATCTCAACCCGGTGATTGCTACCTACGCGGCAGGGCTGAAAAGGCCTGCCCGTGGTCCAGGATTGGTTCCCTCGAGACGTCGAGGCGTCCTGCGACGCGTGCGAAAGGTACCTCGCGGAGGTAGAATTAAGTTACTTGCGTTTCTTTCTCTGTTGTTGTCTATAGTAGAGTCTCTCTTTTTTTGTATAAGCATACATTGTAATTGCGTTTCTCTCTTTTTATTTAGTCTATCCTAGAGTCACTTTTCTTTGTATACTTTCCTTATTTCTAAAAAAGTGATTATCACCTGTTAATCAGGTAGATATTTGCATCGAATCGAAAATTATAATGATATAATCCAGTAGAAAACATGTTTTGAATTTTTAACTATTCATAATAATAATTGGATAATAAAATCAATAGAATATTTTTGTAGGCGTATTATTTTTTCAATTAAATCAAAAGATGACATAATATTTAAAATAAATGATTGAAGGAAAGAAATAAAAAATTCATAAGCAAATTAATTGAAAAACATATTATTTATTTCTTATCCAAACTCATTCAAACACTTCTTTGAATTTTATTCAAAAATATTTTCCTCTCATCCCTAATTAAGTAACTAAGAACTTCTGTTGAATTCTTAATCAAGAGATCATGTTCATCAACTGTCAGATTTTTATATCTCTTATTTTCTTTGAGATAATCTTCGTATAAGCCTGTAAATTAAAATTGAAAAATTATTATAATATGAAGAATATATAACATACGTATAACACATACACGTAAGCACACACACACATACACACACAAGGTTTCAGTGTAATACGTACTTAAATATAAATTTAATTTCCTGGGAGAGCAAAGTTTCAACTTATGCCCCGTAGGCATTGATTTCTTCGCCTTTACGTAGTGTAATTTTCAAAATCTGAATGCGGGAATCGATTCTGGAGGTAAAATCGAGACGAAAACCTATATAACACTTTTTTGTCAGAGTTCAATTTGTTAGTGTAATGTAGGAATAAACAATTGCATGTTGGGGAGAAAAAGTGACCATGTCAAGTCCCAAGTAAAATCTATCTGGAATAGCAAAAAACAAACTGTGCCATCCTTTGCATAAGTGAAAAATAAAATATACGTATTTTTTCTTGTGTTAATTGCAATTGTTTATAACAAATTATTTAAACAAATTACAAAAAAATTCATAATTTTCAAAATCTGAATGCGGGAATCGATTCTGGAGGTAAAATCGACACGAACACCTATATAACACTAGCTCGGCAAGGAAGAAAAATAACAAAAAATCATAAGAATACTTTTTTTCTTAGAATGTTCCGTAGAATTTAGTTGTATTTTTTCAGTCCCGTAGAGGGTTTATTATGAAATATCAAAAATTAGATGGATTTTTTTAGGTTATAAAATAGTCAAGACCCATTCTGGGACCTATGCTGGGACTTTTGCACTATAAAAAGCTATCTCCATGAATTTTTTGGTAGTCCTAGTCCGGATCAAAATCTTGCTTTTACTAATATTAAGGTTTAAATGGCTTATAAGACAGGTATAACATATATCTATGCATTTAAAAGTATTTTTATTGAAAAGGAGAGAAAATTTTACAAAAAAAAAACTATCGGTATGTCTATAGTGAAAAATGCTTCCCTGGGAAGCTATGAATTAATTAAAATGTGCAAAAAATGCAATGCTTAGATCACCTACTTTGACCCTCTGCAACTCGAAGAATAATGATGAAATAAATCTGAAAAAATTTAGGGATACGCATGGATACCTAAGGAACATATTCCCAGAGTTATCCCGATATTTATTTTTTGACCGCTCGATTTCACAGAGAACCACCCATATATATATATATATATATATATATATATATATATAGAGAGAGAGAGAGAGAGAGAGAGAGAGAGATAGAGAAAAGGAAAATAATTAATAGAAGGTCCTGGTTAACGTATACTAAGATACGTTATGGTTTTTCAGACGCGACATAATGAAGTGAATTTTTTTTTTCTCATTTAATCAAACAAGTCTAATAATACGCATCTCGCTCCAAATTAGAAGATAATAATCTCAGAGTTATCCGACTATAAAACAAATTAAAAGAATTCAGAAAGTTTAATCCTTGTTAACATTCAGACGCACTCGGATAAATAAAGAAAACACACCTCGATAGAAAATTTCAATGAAACGGCGGTGCAGTGAATTTGAATTTTCTATACAATATATATAAAAATAAAACCACACCGGCTTTAGTGTCTTCTTTGGCGACACACACGTGTGCGATTGTCCCCCGCGCAGACTATTGGGTGAATTGCGTTCGTTTACTCAGATTGCGAGAGAGCACGTATGTGGAGTCGGGGAGACGCGAAGCTAGTGTTTGATATTCAAGCTTTGTTTTGACTTGCAGTGCGGTCGAACTCAGCAAGAAATCAAATTAAAATTATCAAAGAAAGCATTCATTTTCTATATATCATTTCAGAAAGAATCAAAGAAGATGTCAGAGGATAATCAAAGTGAAATACTTGAAATTCAAAATCAATCACGAGGTAAAGTTTTTTTTAAATCAGAATATAAACAATTAAATTAGAGTCAGAAGCATAGGCCAATATCTTTAGAAGAATATTTTCATAAAATAAATAAATAAAATAAAATCAGAAGTGAATGCTAATCAGAGAAAATTGTTTATTCTTAGAAACTGTATCAGAAGGTTACACCCCCCGGGCACACCTCCAAACACAGACAACAGAGCAATGAGCAGCTCTTCACCTGATCTGGAAATTAGGCTGAGGATAATGGAGGAGTCTTATGAAAGACACTCAAAAATTATAAACCAACATGGAGAAATAATAAAAACTCAGACGGAGGCGATTCTTGACTTGAAAACTTCAACTGACACCAAGAACAACAAGATGGAAGAGATCTTAAAACAACTTAAACATCTAACTTCAGAGGTAAATAACCACCCTACCAGCTCCACATTTAAAGAAACAGACGAAACAAACGCAAACTCCAAATCAGGAGATGTGTCAGACGACAGAACCGTATTGGGTGAACTTAATAAAACGTTCAAAGAACTCAGACGCTCTCTTAACTTAAATGGGACTAATCCTAAATTAAAAATAAAGAGAGATTACAAACTGACGAAACAAACACCACTAAACACATGGTTGGATAACTTGTACACTGAATTAAAAGCAAATAACGCCTTACACATATTATACGAATCAATTCAATCAGACGGACCTGATTCAGAAGATTTAGAAGATAAGAAAGACTTAGCTCGTGATATAATAATAAGTCACTTAGACACTTACTATCACAACAAGATCTTACAAATTAAAGACCCGAAACAAATAGTAAAATCCATTAGAGAATTCAGAAGAGCTGAATCGAATATTACCGATTCTTCTGTCAGAGAAAAATAAAACACGCTTAAACATGAGTAATAAAGAGTCGGTTAATGAATTTTGCGATCGCTTTGAATCGATCATTAGAGAATTTGAAACATGCGAAACAAGAACACCTCTGACAGAAGTGGAGAAAAGATCAGCATTTTTAAAAGCAGTCTCTAAAAATTATAAAGAAGTCAGATCAGCTAACATGATCAAACTTCAAGCAACAAAATCAGAAATGAATCTTGACGACATCAAAACTTTCTTGCTACAGCTGGAATCAGACAGACGAACTTCAGATGGTCAACCTTCAGATGCCAGACAATCAGGAGTAGCAAGACAAGTAGCTACTATAACTGACAAATGCTTCCGTTGCAACAAAGTTGGGCACAGGATTGCTCATTGTCCATTAAAAGAGTATAACGCTTGGTACTGCTTTTATTGTCAAGCAGTGGCTCACCACAAAGGAGACGACTGCCCCAACCAAGACAATCCAAAAGACGGGTACGTAAGATCTAACACATTTTACAACAAAAACACACAACACAGACAAAACAACAACTTCAGAGGTAAAAATAATAGAGGCAGGGGTGGTTATAACAATAATAACATTAGAGGTAGGGGAAACAACAAGAGAGGCTTTACAAAAAGAAATGTAAATATACCAACACCAGGCCGAAATCAGAAGCAAGGAGAAAAATTCAAGACGATGCTAACAGGTAATAATACACAAACTAACAACACAACACCTACAAAGCTTGTATTTATAGCAGACTCTGGCGCAACAGAGCATATAGTCAATAAGAGCATAATTTTAAGGAACTTCCGAAAAAGTTCAGGAGAATACATCAGAAGCGCAAACAAAAATAATTACGCAAACATTGTAGTAGACGGTAGAGGAGACTTAATTCTAAAATCAACCTCAGATGAAAATAAGAAAATAATTTTAATAAATGTAATAGCTGCAAAAAATATCTCAGATGACCTTATATCACTTAGACGTTTTGCGGATGTAGGATTGAGCATTTACTTAGACAATAAAATACTTAAAATCTACGACAAAAACACTAGTGAAGAGTATCTCACAGGTATCTATGAAAAACCAAATTGGATAATTTCTTTGAATGTGCCAAGAAATGAGCAATCAGATGAGCAACAAGAAGTCTATGATAAATATCCATGCACAGCTAGCATAGTATCAGTAGACGAGTTCTTGCAACAATCTCACGCTGACATCATGGAACTCAGAAAGTTCTCTGATAGAGCTATCCGTACAATCATGGTAGGATATTCTCAAACTGGATATGTTTTATGGCATCCAGATTCTCAGAAGTTCGTAACATCAAGACATGTAAGGTTCAATGAAAAATTGGTATATAAGGATGTATATAAATCTGACTTAAAAGAAAAATCAGAGACGTTAGAAATAATTTCAGAAGTTGAAACACAACCAGATATACCAGAAGAACTAAATTCAGAGAAAGAGAAAAGTCAGAAGAGAAAAGCAGAAGTCACGAACTCAGAAGCATCAAAACCAAATAAACCAGTACCAGAAAAACGACCATGTCTAGAAAGAAAAGCCAAGACAAACAGACGAACTTGGACACATCTCAGAGAAGCAGTATACGAAGCAGAAAATAGTAACGATCTGCTACCAGTACCTACCCCAACCGGGGAAAACAGAGATACACACTCAGAAGAAGATGAACTTGGACACATTTTTATAGCACAAACTAACAGAGATCCTACCAGCTATAAAGAAGCTATTGAATCTGAAGAAAAACATGGTCAGAATGGTCAGAAGCTATAAAAAAAGAGTTAAAATCTATGGAAGACAACAACGTCTGGAAATTAGTAGATAGACACTCTTTAGATAAAGATGGCAAAAAGATTCAAACCATTGATTCCAAGTGGGTGTTCAAAAGGAAAACCTCAGAAGATGGTCAAATGACTTACAAAGGAAGATTAGTTATCAGAGGATTCAAGGATCGAAAAAAATACGAACTTAGAGAAACTTACGCACCAGTTTCCAGGTTGCCGATAGTCAGAGCGACGTTCGCAATCATTAATAAGTTCAATCTAACTGCATTTTAGATGGATGTCAAGACAGCCTTCCTAAATGGAACTCTTGAGGATGACATATATATGGAGATACCAGATGGCATTGAAATCGATCCAAAAATCAGAAGTAGGAAAGTATGCAAGCTTCAAAAATCTCTATATGGTCTAAGAATAAATCCCAAGCGATGGAACAAGCGGTTCTCAGAAGTCGCTTTGGAACTTGGACTAGAAAAAAGATATAAATGAACCATGCTTATTTACATGGAAACTACAAAATCAGATGGTAGTGCTACTGCTATATGTACATGACATCATACTAGCAGGCAACAATCAGAAGAAACTAAAAGAAATTAAAGATAAATTATGCTCAACATTTCAGATGAAAGACTTAGGAGAACCTAAAATGTTTTTGGGCATGAAAATTACTAGAGATCGAGATCAAAAGATATTAAATCTATCTCAATCAGAGTACATAGAGAAATGTTTAGAACAGTTCAACATGAAATCCAGTAAACCACAGAAAACACCCATGGTCACAAGGCAAGTTCGAAATAGAGAACTTAAAGCCTCAGACGAAAATCAGATGAAAACTGAAGCACTATACAGAGAAGCAATTGGAAGCTTACTATACTTAGCAGGTGCAACCAGACCTGACATTGCATTTGCAGTAAACTTCTTATCCAGAAGACAATTGTCACCAAGTGAAAGTGACTGGAAATATGTAAAAAAAGGATTTTTAGATACCTCAGAGGCACATCAAAGTTAGGACAGAGCGAAAGAAAACAATATGGAAACAATGACAGATGCCAGTTTCAGAGACTGTGAAGATTCATTCTCAACAGGAGGATATATAATAAAACTCTATGGCGATACAATTAGGTGGAGAAGTTACAAACAGACATATGTGTCACTGTCCACTTGCCAAGCAGAATATCTAGTTATGAGCAATGCTTGCCAAGAAATAATCTTTTTGGACAAAGCAATAAGAGACATTACAGGAAAAACTCTATACCCCGTCACAATATGGTGTGATAACAAATCTGCAGGAGATTGCACACAGATGGAAGGAAATCACAAATTGAAAAATTTTGATGATGACCTAGAAACAATTCAGAGAAAGTTGCAAAATAGAGAAAAGACAGGAAGTAGAAGTCACATGGCTAATACACATGGGGACTACATTAAACACTGTGTTTTAGAAGAAAAAATTAAAGTCAGATGGATATCAACTACAGAAAATACGGCAGATATCATGACAAAACCTCTGCCTAATGAAACTCATAAATTTCTCAGAGACAAAATACTCAACACATAAACTCACACTTAACAGCAAATTTCAGAGTACTCTATAAATCAGATGAACACAAAAATTTAACTATGTTTCAGATTTAGGAAACCAAAGAGATACTGAAAGGGAGATGCAATCAGAAGAATAAAATTTTCAGAAGTTCAAGTGACCCGAAGGGAGGGTTGGCGAGTCTTCGAGTCACCTGGTTAGAGTCAGGTCCACTGCGCACAACAGCTGCCATCTAACGACGTTATTTCGCGACGTATGCTTGCTTGCAAGAGCTCGCGTTCGCTCTCTCTCCCGCAGACTACCGTTGTGACAACAGCTCCGTCGCCCGAGATCCACTATTTTAGTGTCTACTAATAATAACAAAAACTAATAATTAAAACTTGTTTTTCTTCGCGTCCATCCTTCACCCCAGTGATCATCACTCTCACACACGTACACGCACAAACAGATAAAGGGTAGAGTGCGGCACTTTTCAATGTTTATCTATTATTATAAAAATTTGCAAAAAAGCTTAAAAAAATATCTATATAGGCTTTATGCTTTATACGTGTTTATTCTAAACATTAATTTATTTTAAAAATTACAATATCTATAAAAATAGTTCGATTGACTAATTGCATACCTCCTAAGCATACGATATGGCCAGGATATCTATTGTCATCCTTCCATGTAATGTAATACCGGTGCTTCTGATCATAATCAGTCCAATCATTTGGCTTGATGTGTGTTTTATCTTTAGTATTATAAAATACGCATGTAACTGGCACCTGGTAATACTTGATCGAATCATCTACGAATTTAATACTCGCAAAATATTCCATGTTTGAGCATTCTCTGATAATGACTTTTTTTATCACTAAAAACTTTATTATTTACACTTTTAATTTGCCTTTTTTATTGCGGATATTAGAAGTACGTATATTTCACATTTCACATTGTAAATATTGATAATTGATAAACTAATAATAATTATAATTACACGTACTATAATTATCTCACGTGGACCGAATGAATACGAAAATGTTCGTAGACGCAAGGATAACATATGAGTTTATTGCGTTTCCGAAAAACACGCTACCGTCGGCAGAATTCGGAACTACCATCAAGTCACACTTTTGCAATGCATAGGGGTCCCGACTCGGCACACCTCACACCTGTATATTACACCGTGATACGAACACACGTAATAACCCAAGCCTCGTCCCAAGCAGTTTTCGTAAACAAAGTTTTTTTGTATTGCATTTATTTTGTATTGAAAATGAATAGCAATAGATATAAAAGATGCCGAGGAGCGGTCCGTGGCTCAGTTTAGCTGGCGGAAACTCGGCCGCTCAAGGGGTCATAGGTTCGATACCCGGTGGGGTCACTCGGAATTTTTTCTGAGTGTTTTTCAGCGGGAAAAGTACCCAGGACACCGACTGTTTCGAGGCGGGTTTTTCGCCTGCAATTTTCTTCCAGAAATTTTCTTCCAGAAAATTGCGGATTTTCCCTTGCCTCACAGGCTTCAGCCTGGGCGAATGCGAAACAGTTAGAGGGTAGAGGCCTGTGATGTCTCGATCGGTAAAGCAGATTGGCTTGTCGCCCGATGTTGCCCCGGGTGCGTTCCCCGATCTATGCCGATTGACACGAGCACCACTGTGTGTACACTCATGTGCTTTGTTTCCCAACACATCACAAGCCTCCGTCACTGATAAGCCTCGTAGCATAAATAGAGCGACGTTAAATAAGAATAAAAAAAAAAAAAAAGATACCGAGATATAGGCGATAAAGGTATATCAAAGAGGACTGCCTACAGATATAAAAATATAATATCACCATCTCTTAATCATGCTGAGGTTAGAATATTATAAAAATATATTTTTTCTAATACTTTAGTATACAAAGTTATGATAAAAACTATCAATATTTTTTGCAGAATGAGCATTCTTCTAGTACTGAATATGATACACCAAATGATGAAATTCAAAATCAACCAAATATTGAGATAGAAGATAATATTTACCCTAGTGCTACGACGGCTCTTGAACAGATATTTTTTTTTTATACATTCAACCAAAGCATACACATATAAATGTGTATACATCAGTTATATAAAATATAATCGATAAAAGTAATATCTTACAGAGGTAATCAAAGTTACCTGTACGTAGGCCCAAATAGTTTTAAAAATTAAATAACGTATTGAGACTCATTTGCCATTGCACTGTTACAATTATTTATACATAATTTTTGACAAATAATGACATATTTTTATATTTATAACAAATAATTTTGTGAATCGCTTAACTTTTTATGCAACTTTGAGTGTTGAAATAATTTTTTGTTCTATTTGTATATTCCCTATTGCAAAATATATGTGAGTAAGATCTCACGTCAAAATCTCAAGTTAATCAACAGTTCAAAATTTGTTATAAATTAAAAAACATAATTCATCAGAAGTAAGTGGAAATTGACATGCCGTGCGAGTGTTACTATCCAGTTTCGTTCCCAAATTAAATTAATTCTCATTCTACAGCGCTGATCGAAATTGGTTCATTTTTCTCTTTTCGTTTATTTTCAAAATTTACAAGCTGTATAGAAAAGCCTACAACAAATAACAATTATTCACGTAAATTAAACAATCACTATCACCTAGATTAGCAATAAAAAGTTTCATACAGATGCTGATTTGATTAATTTGAGGTTAAAAGTTCGTTTTTGACTTGCAGTGATTATTTTTTTATAAAATAAAAGTATCTAATACTGTTTTTTATGTACTCTAATTATTTATTAGATATCTATCTTGTACTACAATTTTTTTAAACATTTTTCAACCTTAACCCATTAGTGCCTGAACAAACACTTTTCAACACCAAAGTTCAGAGATTCACGGTACAATGATTTTTTTAATCGAAAAAAAAATGTTTGTACGTCTGTACCCCATGTTTTAAAGGTTGCTATTTCGAATAGTGATGGTGAGAAATCCCTAAAATGAGTTTTTTCATGTGAAAATTGATAATTAAAAAAAAAAACAATTTTTTTTTAAATTTGTTAAAGAAAACTTTTTTTTGCGTATGCATATTTTTACATGCTTAATACCGATAAATAACGCGTCCATGGATCCTAAACTGAAAGTTATTAGCTTAAGATTAAAAAAAAAATTTTATCTATACAAAATGGCGTTCAAAACAATAAATTTTACTTCTAATGTTCAGAAATTTTTGTCTAAATTTATATGGACTTGAGGAAAAATTTCCTAAGAATAAAAACGTTATAAAATTAATCAAAGAATACCCTCAAATTTTTTTAGAACCGTAAAAGACAATTTTTGATTTTCCGGAAAATGGAAAAATTGAAAATGTTAAAAAATTTGAAGGTATTCTTTGACTGATTTTAAGACTATTTTGTTCTTACAAAATTTTTCCGCAGGTCCATAGTTATTGAGAATAAAATTGCTGAAGTGTTATATTTTTAGATGGAGTATAAAGTACTTTTTCCAGAAAATCAAAAATGTAAAATGTAAAATGTAAAAAAAGTAATAAGCAAGATAGTATATTACGATACGTGTGACCTAAGTAGCTGATTATTGCACGGCGAGGGTGATAAAGCGCCGTACACTAATGGGCTGCTTAGTTCACAAATATCGTATATTTTATAGCACTGCGTGGCATAAATCCGCATTTATGTCACGCTTATCCGTGTCATAAGTAGTCGTTTAATGCACCATGCATATTTAATGTAAAATAATAATAAAAGTATATGTATTTTCATGGAAAGTGATGATAAATCTGTACATTAAACGAGCGGCAAGGCCGTATTGCCTGTTCCAATCAAATGTAAATAGAAAAAAGTGCAAGGATCTTGCATGACCCACATGGGGGGCCGGACTTGGAAAATAGCAAGTCCGCGTTCTTTTCTGATCATTGTAAATATAAAAGCTGTGGCAGATTTTGGAACTGAACTCGAGCAAGTAATCCTCGTAAAAACCAACGAACACACGCACACTCTCTCTCTTTCTCGCTGGCTCGTACTCTGAATTAGGCACCGGACGCTCGTCTCGAACGCTCAAAACAAAAGTAAAGCATAAATAGGTCTAGGATGTATAATAAAAACCTGGATTTTGCCTACACGTACAGGATGAATCTGGAGTCTGCTTGCGTTCAAAGTGCAGATAGTCCTCCTGGAAAAGACAGACGCCGGTATGGGACGGGTGCAACTCCAAACACTGGGACATGACAGATCACGGACTCGAAAGAGGCCGTGGTCACAAACAGATCCATCTCCACCTAGATCTGCCCCCTCGGGGAAGACACGCGCGCTAGAAGGACAGACCACAGAGGGTAGGCAGCAAGCACGCCCGATGACGGTACTGAAAGTCTGAAAATAAATATCCTTCAGCTAAACATGTGTCGTGCAAGGATTGCAACAGATGAAGTTCGACAGGCCTTGGCGGATTGAAAGTATGATTTCGCCTTGATCCAAGAACCGTACGTCTATCCAAGACAAGTTACGGGGCTTGGAGGCAGCGTAGAAGTGGTAAAAGGAGTTAAGACTGAAGAGAACGTTGGGGCCGCAGCCCTACACGTCATCGGCGACCCCACAACCACGAAAATTACGAGCTTATGTACGTCACTGCATTTGCATACAGGTCTGTGGAGCTTTTGGTGAATTATTCCTGGTGAGTCTTTACTGTCAGTTCAAGGATGATATTGGAAAATATCTAGAGTAATCAGAACGGTGCTCCAACAGCTGCCGGGGAAACGAACCCTGATAGCTGCGGATGCGAATGCCAAATCTGAGTGGTGGGGAAGCCCAAATAGTCACGTCGTGGAAAAATCTTCTAAGATTTCATTCTCTCTAATGATCTTATCGTTGTAAACAAGCTAGGAGGTCTCCAAACTTGCCGTACAGCAAGAGGAGAGTCAAACATTGATGTCAATCTGGTAACACCAAACCTCTAAGGCTTTCTTTCAAGATGGAAAGTCGAAAGCTGGACGACGAGCGATCACAGACCAATTACCATGGAGTTAAACTTTTAAAGTCAGGATGCGCAAGAATCGAAAGTTCTTGACCCAAGTTTCAATCTCCGCAAAGCTGACTAGGAGGAATTCGAGAGATTATTCAAGCTGAGGAAAATAGACTGAATAAAATTGTGATGCAGAGTGCAGAAGACGTGGAGAACTTTGCTCTACAAATAGAGCCAACAATCTACAAAGCCTGCAACCAGTCTACTCCCAAGAAGCGGCACATACTTAAACCGCAATCTTGGTGGGACGAGGAAACGCTAAACCTTAGAAAAACCATTCACGAGCATGAAAAAGCAGTCATTTCATCTTAAAAGTTTAGCAACGAATGTCCCTTAGTTCAAAAAAGAATAACTCACAAATGGAAACGTCTACAAAAAGGAGCAATGAGATCATACAGAGAAAGGATAACGGCCACAAAAAAGCAGAACTACTGAGATTATGTGACCCGTGAAGGCGCCGAAAACATTTAGGAATACCCAGGAAAGCGAATCAGGGGGAAAGTCAGGATTTCTAAAGCAGTGAACACAATAGTAAGTGAAAGCGAATCGCTGACAAAGGATTGAGAGGAGACCTGCTTGGCACTCTTGCATGGCTTAGTACCCTACAATGACCCAAGCTCAGAAACCGAATTCCAGGTAGCGGTAAAAACAAGGGCAGAGTCCGGGAACAGACAGGAGAGAATCGGAGTTGCTAAAAAGAGCGGTCTCCATTCAATCAGAGATCAATGCCTGTCTCGAATACGGCGTTTTTTCCAAGAGGTGAAAGGAGGGGATGCTCATCACGCTGCTGAAGGCTCCTGACAAGGATGAGGCTAATGTAAAGTCATACAGACCGATCTGTCTTTTGCCAGTAATGGGAAAGACATTTGAGAAGCTCTTGATAGAACGAATAAAGCCAATGATCCACGGCGGAGAACATACCTTGAGCG
This sequence comes from Nasonia oneida, assembly GCA_037356405.1. Classification (NCBI taxonomy): domain Eukaryota; kingdom Metazoa; phylum Arthropoda; class Insecta; order Hymenoptera; family Pteromalidae; genus Nasonia; species Nasonia oneida. The sequence goes on along the minus strand of JAZHPH010000021.1, from coordinate 2,198,932 downwards.
ATCAATTTGCCTTCAGGTCATAGCGATCTACTGAGGACGCCATAGTAAGACTAAGACAACTAGCCCGAGAAGAGGATGCCCATCAAAGGCACACAGAGTTATCCAAAGCTACTTAGCGAAAAGGGAGGCAGTTGCAAGACTGCCTTCTGCGAAGTAAGGAAAAATGTAACTAAATGTTGTCTTCAGGGATCAATCTTCAGGGATGGAACTGTATCTTTGACGGACTCCTGGAGACCTTGGAACAGGCAGGATATGACAGTAACATCTCTCTAGAGCAGGGCAAACTGTGATGGATATCACACAGAACTGGTGGGCGGAGCAAAAACTCTACCTGTCAGTGGCAAAATGTGGAATGATCCTCCTTAAAGGGACCGTAAGACCATGAGACTTCTCCAGTGGTGAGGATCGAAGGCAAGAAGTTTAAACTTCTTAAGGAAATTGAATATTTGGGAGTTAGGATCACTTAAAAAGATTCTTCTTTTACATTGCCAATCTTACAGTCAAAGATCAGAAGACATTTATGGAGATGGCAAACGTGGCGAGATCGACATGGAGTCTAGAATATGGATCATTAAACGTACTATACAAGTCTTTTTCTACCTAGAGTAACATATGCTACCGCTGGCTGGTGGGGCAAAACAAACGTCGTAGATAAAAGGAAGTTAGCTCAACTACAAATGAGACTCGCTACGCTCGCGCGCTAACCACACGGTGCAAATAAGGACTACTTTAGTCACGAATAAGCGAGACATGCGGATTTTAGTAGTCTGTGCTATAAAATTTTATACGATACTCTTGACTTTATCATCGTTAATTCGGTAGTATCCTCAAGAGTCGGTAGTGACGATATTGACGGCCGACTCGGGTAGTTCCATAGGAGCTAGGAGTCGCACCTCCTAACTCCACGACTGGAGGTTGCACCCTGCCAGACGGAGACGAGACCACTGTTGCGACTTATGCGAGCATAAGTCCGGTATACAAAAAGCCGTGATCCACGTCTCTCGATTCCAGCAACTTGCTCCTATAAGTATCCTCGGGTAGCTATATCGGTTGCGAGTTGCCTGTGTGCAATGCTTCAGTGGTGCCGTACCCACCTGGTGGATGAGTATGGAACTACGGTTTCAGTGCAATATACGCGATTACGCATTTATCACAGTATTTTACGTTTTGATTGGGTTGGTTCATGAAAACCTAGGACAAAGACAGACAAACCTTAAAGTTTTAAAAAGTTTCGAAAATTTCTAAAAAAAAGTGAAAATTTTTTAAAAATGTTTGTTAAAAACTATTGTATTTGGGAAAAAAATTCGATAAGAAGTTGTAAATGGTAAATATTTAATAATGTTCTTCAGATTTGTAGCTCATAAGGGATGCATTTTTAACTAAAACTACGCAATAGTATATTGTAGAGGGCGTTTACGAGCCGCAGACGAGTACTGCAAAATCCACGAGGCAAAAAAGCCCACTTAGCCCTTGGTGCACACCATATTTTATGTAACGCGCGGACGTATTTTCGCGTTTTTTCGTACGTGTTAAGAGGGACTAATGTGACTATTTTTTGACACGGCAACCGTGCTCTTGTCTTGTTCAAACATTATATAAAATAAATAAATAATGCAAATTTATCAAAATCAACTTTTTTTAAAATTACAAAAAAAAAAAATTTTGCGGGCAATAAAGACTTTTTAGCGGGCAATAAAGGCCATTATTGCCCGCTGTTCGAATATGCAGGCAATAAAGGTTTTAAAAATTACTAAAATAACTTTTTTGCCCGCCGGTCAAAAAAGAGTCACTTTAGTCCCTATTAATAGGTATGAAAAACGCGAAAATCGTTCGCGTGTTACATAAAAGTATTTTTATTAAAAAATTTCACAACAAAAATTGTTTATGTAACACGCGAACGATTTTCGCGTTTTTCATACCTATTAATACGGACTAAAGTGACTCTTTTTTGACCGGCGGGTAAAAAAGTTATTTTAGCGGGCAATTTTTTTTTTTTTTTTTTTTTACGTGGCATTTGGAACTCGAAAGTTTATTGCCTCATCCACGCAAGCCTTCCACGCTGCCCTATCTTGTGTCAACCCCACCCAAGATGCACCTCTCCGACACCCACCCGTCCTATTTCTACTAGATCCGCTTTTACGTTGTCTTCCCATCTACGTCTAGGTCTACCTAGAGGTCGCGTTACCATCGGCCTGCCCTTCATGACACGCGCTGCCGTACGGTCGTCTCCCATTCTCGCTATGTGCCCTGCCCATTCCAATCTGTGCGATTTTATTATTCTGTTAATATTTGGTGACGCGTACAGATTGTGTAACTTATGATTGTGTAGTCTCCTCTATTCCCCGGTTTTCTCATCTTTCTTCGGCCCGTATATTTTTCGCAAGACTTTATTTTCAAATACCCTAAAATGGTTGTCCGCTTGCTTAGTAAGAGCCCACGTTTCGCACCCGTACAGAACCACCGTCAGTATTATTGTCCTGTATATTCTTATTTTAACCTTTTTAGACAACAGCCTCGACTTATGTAAATTACTGACGGCGTAGAAGCAAACATTACCCGAATGGAGTCTCAGAGTTGGGGATTTTACTTTTGAAAAGGTTAGCGAATTCAGGTATCTGGGTACGACCATAAATGATAGAAACGAGATTAATGTCGAAATAAACAAGAGATCTCCCTCCCCTCTGCAGATGCCTAGTTTATCCACAATCATGTACTTTGTTTTTGTTTCACTAACTTCTAACCCTGTATACTCTGCCGCTTTTATGGGGATATCCGCATTTCTTGCTACCGTTTTCCTACAATCCCCCAGTATATCCACTTCCAGGCTCCAGGGAAGACGCCACTAGACAGAGAGGAGTTACGATGATTATAGTCATCCGCATATAGTTTTAATTTATCCACCAGGTCAGAGTTGGTCGTGAAAGAAATACCTGGTGGTCTGTATATAACGGCGACAAAAATGGGGGGCATGCGGCCCTTTTGAATTCTACACATAAGGTACTCTGGAATCCCGGGCTTTCTACCATCCGTCGTTGTTGGAGATGAGCACAGTATGGTCGCCTTGTAACTATTGTGGATGTATAGTGCCACACCTCCTCCCTGGGTATTCCTGTCCTGCCGAAGGACAGAGTAGCCTTTTACCTGAGCAAATACATCGTCAACGCTTGGCTCGAAACGCGACTCAGCCACACCAAAGAGATGGTAGAAGGGACGAGCAGCCGCCAGGAATTGACGAAACATCTCCATGTGCCTGTTCAGCGAGGTAGCGTTGACAAAACCCGCCCTCAACCCATCACACTCTGCTCCTCTCACCTTCACTCCGCCTAGTCAGTTTTTCGTACTGTCTTTATCTAGCGATCCTGAGCATGACGCAGTCTCAGTGATCGCGTTACCGTTATGTACCGCTGTCGCGTTATTTACAATATTGTCGTTACCCGTCATACAGGAATATGATGCAGCGATAGCTTGCAAGTCAGCTGCCGTTTGAAAATGATGTGACGTCTCCCCGTCCCGCATTTTTGCCAAGAAACGACCACCTCTATGCCAGACGTACTTGAAACCAAGACCGCTAGCTACACTTTTAAGACTTTTAAACTGCACAAACTATTCTTTACTTAACAACTCATTTATGAAGATTTTACTTTGAACCAGGCTATTACTCGTTTCCTGGGATAAATGCGAGACGTTGATATGGCGCGTGTTTAAGCCGGTTATCTTGTGTTTTGCTCGCATAATATTTTTTACGATCAAGTGGCTCGATAGACGGACAATCCATGGCGATGGGCGCCCGCCGACCGTTGCCACTTGCGTATTTGGACGGAGTAACCTCGTAGACACAACGTCATCCCTAGTGACGGACGGCAGAACAGTAGCGAGGACTGCGTGGGCCACGTCCCCGCGTTCTTGTTCTTGTTCCGGACAGTCAGAAATACTAGAGATGATTATCTCTGCAGTCGACTCTCCACTGCTCATCCCGTCCGCCGGAGAGGAGCGCACGCCAGCAGAGTGTTCCCGACCCTCTCCTCGATGTTTACGAGCCCGGGTATGACGTCGACCTTTACTGACCCTAAAGCCATTTGTATCAGCCGACGTGGAGGCGCACGCGCCACCACTCGCGTCAACAGATTCACAATCCCTGAGCGAGACGAAGACTCGAGACGCCTCCGCAATACATATATCCGCGCTGCTACTGTCTCCATCATTATCATTTTTGTTACTACTACTACTAAGACTAAGACTAAGATTACGACTAAAGTTACGAGCAGCACAAGAACCGCCATCATCAGCATTTATGCGAGTCTCTACTCTATGCATCACTCGCATAGCGTCATCAAGACTCTATTTTCTTGAGAGAGCAAAAGGCGATCATTTTGCAGGTCTTCCAGCTTAGACACCTGCTTTTCAATTGTCTCCTCGAGTGATGAAACCCTCTCCACCAGCCTGTCAATCATCTCCAGTGCTGCTGGGGCAGGACTGGAGCGTTTCGTCCAGCTGGCTAACCTGCATTTTTCTAACGACATACTCTAACGTTAAGTTGAACAACACCGTAGAGAGCCCATCCCCTTGTTTTAAACCATCGCGTATCGTGAAGGGTTCTGATATATTACCGCCTACTCGGACCTTTCCCGTGCTTCCGTTCAGACATATTTGAATCAATCTCACGAGTTTTTTCGGTACACCGAGAAGTACTAGAAATTGATACATTTTGCTTCGCTTAATAGAGTCGTACGCTTTTTTAAAATCTATAAATAGTTGGTGTATGGTTTCGCAAAATTCCCACTTTTTCTCTAACAACTGTCTTATGGTAAACATTTGATCGCTCGTCGATCTGTTGCGCCGAAATCCGCACTGATAATCTCCTACTATATTTTCCGCGAATGGAGTAAGTCTAGCTTGTATTACGTTTGACAGAACTTTGTAGCACGTTGCTAAAAGTGAGATACCCCTATAGTTATTGCAGTCTGTCTTATCCCCCTTTTTAAAAATCGGTATAATGATGGATTCCTTCCAATTTTCGGGTATTGTTTCATTTTTCCAGATGACACATACTAGTTTATAGATTTTGAAAGTGAGCTCGACGCCCCCATATTTGAGTAACTCAGCTGGTATAGAGTCATTTCCCGCGGCTTTGTTGTTTTTTAGTTTTTTAATCGCGGCCTCTACTTCTTGGTAGCTAGGTTCCTCCACGTGGAGTTCAGCAGTGTGAATTTCGTCCCCTAATTCTTCGCTATTTTCGTGCACGTTTAATAATTTATCGAAATAATTTTTCCACAGCGACAGTAATTCATTGTCATTTGTTACGAGGTCCCCGTTTTCGTCCTTCATCATTGCGCTCTACTCCTAAAACCCTTTCTAATGGCGTTAATCCCTCTGTACATTTCGCGTGGGTTATTTTCCTTACTGTTAGTTTCTATTCTCCTAATAAGATTCTTTTGATACTCCCGCTTCTTATTTCTGTAGATCGCGCTCGTCTGTTTCCTTACGTTAGAATACTCTTCTACGATCCTATCGCTTCTATTTTGTAAGCTATCTAATTTAGCCTTTTTGCGCCTTTCAAACCAGAGTTCGCACTCTTCGTCAAACCATGGTTTGCTCTTTGGCTTTTTCTTTTTACCCAGTACTTTGTTCGCGGCCTCTTTTACCGTTTTTTCGATGTCCCCCCATAAGCTATTCGGTTCGTCATTCCCCTCCGGCGATGTGTTTGCTTCTACAAGTGCCTGAAACCTGTTATTAATTTCTATCTGGTACCTAATTGGCTCTGTTCTATCTCGTAGCTTCTCAATATCGAAGCTTTCTACCTTGTTTGCTCGCTTGCTATTTTGATTCGCTACTAGTCTAGCTCTTAATTTGGCTACTACTAGGAAGTGGTCCTAGTCGCTATCCGCCCCTCTGTAAGCCCTTACGTCGAGAACGTTAGTATGACGTCTTCTTTCAATGAGGAAATGTTCAATTTGGTTCTGCGTGGCCCCGTCCGGCGATCTCCACGTTGCCTTGTGTATGTCCTTGTGCTTAAAACACATAGTTTTGATTATAAGATCTTTTGCCGCCGCGAAATTTATGACCCTAATACCGTTATCATTGCTGGCTTCGTGCAGGCTTTCCTTCCCTATAGTAGGCCTAAACATTTCCTCCCTACCTATTTTAGCATTGAAATCGCCTAATACTATTCTTGTGTCGTAAGACGCGAACTCGTCGATTACCTGCTCTAAAGTTTCGTATTAGAGATCCTTAGCTTCTCCTTCTTTGTCCTCCGTAGGACAGTGCACATTAATAAATACATATCTATACCATTCACTTTCGATAATGATGTACGAGAGCCTCTCATTGACGGATTTGAAACTTTTAACCGAATGTATGATGCTTTTGCTTACGAGAAATCCGGNAACGCGCCTGCTCTGTACAGACTGCGAACATTCCAAGTTCCGACCCTTAAGTCCCTTTTGGTTCGGTTTTGATTTTTTTGAGCCATGATAGTATGTTAAACCCGCGCGCTTCGGATTCTTCACCAATCGCAGGTGAGTCCACCGTTCTAGAGGTGATAACCCCCATACCTCTCTAGAACTAAGTATGAGAGCTTTCCGACTTTGACGAGGACAGTGTCAACTCGTCGTCAGACACACTACGGTTTCATTCTCGCATCCTAACGCCCCCCTGCAAGGCAGCGCGCCTTCGCTGGCATCGTTACCGCGTAAGACCAGGTGACGAATCATTCTACACATCCCCTTTCGGGGCAGTTGTCATCGCTCCCGCATCCTCCTCGGCAGCAGGATTTTTGCCCATTTTTGTAATGTGTGATGAAAGAGATAGATTAAGAGATAAGACATAATGTGAAGTGATCGAATTGATTTGTAATATATAGTTCTGAAAAATACAAATTTCATTAATTTAGTACTTTAAATATTTGAATTTAAAGTCTGATTCCAGATTTAATTAATATGATTATTTATTACTATACCTTTGAATAAATTATAATCTTTTAAGTGCAAGTGCATAATTGGCAACTTATCGCACTCGTTGCACAATATACTATTTCCACACGATCCTCATCGACACCTTACTAAAAGACTGCTATGACTAGAATATTCTCTCTTCATAGCAATCCTCTTCAGGTGCTGCAGTCGAGGGTACGATTTCCCACTGAACCTGGATATCAGTGGTTTCAAGTCGCGTGGCTGTCCCCTTCCCCTGTCCTAAAGAAATTATGGTCGAGGGCCTGGTTTGCATCAATACGCGCTTTCAGGTCGAGAACCTGTAACTTATTTAATAAATCGCAGGCGTACCTATTAGTTACAAATATTTTTAAACGATCGATAAACTGTAACAAAAAATAAAAGATTAATTAAAGTTACAAAAATTACATTGTATGTTTTTTTTCTTCCTCCTATAGAAAGCATTGTAATAGTGATTTTTTGAGTTTGTCTAGTAACATGTTAAGAATGTGTTTTGATGTATTTTTAGTCGAAATATAGTATTTTTGGAAAATGTCCGTGCGTGCGGCTGCGTGCGTGTGTGTGTGTGGACGTTCGTATACCGCTGTATCTCAGCTTCTACTTTGTGGATTTTAACCCACCAAGGCACATTCTTTTTATTTTTACTATAGCATAATGGGGAAAAAGTCCGTTTTTCATTTTGTAGAAGCGTTTTTTATAGCGTTTTTTATATATATCTTTTAGTTTTGAGATTTCAGTTTTTTCTAATAAAGTTATTGAAAAAGTTTATAAAAGTAAATTACTGAATATGTTTAGAGAGCCACACCGTGGTGCTCCGCTAGGCGGCGCGTCGGGTCGCATGTGGTGGAAGGAGGGGACTGCCACAGCTACTCCCCCACCAATGACAAGGGCGGACTTCCCGAGGAACGATGATGAGATTCCTGTAGAGGAGGCCCTGCCTGGAAGGGAGGCTGCGGATGCATGACGTGGCGCATGTGCTGATGAGGGCTGCTGAGCCCGGATGAAGCGAGGGTGCGGACGATGGTGATGGTGGTGGTCCAGAGTCGCCAGGTCCTTATTGGCTGGACGGACTTGGGTCCAGAAGTATGTCCGCAGAAGCTTATGGCCGGTGATGCCGAGTTGTAAAAAAAAAAAAGATGTCCGCCTGGGCTGCAGTGTCCTCGTCCGGAGGTTGATGCGCAGCGTCCAGGTGTCGTTGGCGTAAGGCCTGAGGAGTGAGAAGGTCACCCTCAGGGATGGCCTTGATGATGTTGATGCTGAGGCCGACGACCCGGAGCCCTGGGTTGTCGGCGTTGAAAGGCGTCCTACGCTGAACATCCTCGGGTACCGGATGTGCCAGGATGTCGGTGCCGAGGATGCGGTTGAAGGTGACGCTGCATGGTGGACTGCTGCTGCCAGGTCGACGATCAGCTATGCTGCATCGTCGTCGGGAGGAAGCTCCGCTGCTGGCAGGGACGGCTTGCTGGATTCAGCGAAGCCAGACGGTGATGAGCGTGTTGGACGACGGCGATCGGCTGCTTGCGATGTCTGCAGGATCCGGCATCGGCGTCGTCGTGTGCGTAATAGGCCCCGCGCTGTGCTGGTCGCGCGGCGTCTGTCACTGCGAGCGAGTTGTGTGGCTGCTCGCTGTGCCGTGCGAGACGCGAAGAGGCGCGAGAGTGGGGCCCGCGCGACATGCCGTAACTTCGGCGCGAGCTGGCGCGTTGCTGGAGCTGCTGAAAATGGCCGGTGTTAGCGTGAAACGACGGCGTATGTCAGTGAGGCTGCTGATGATGCTGCGTTGGGCGTTGTTGAGCCTCGAGCTGCTTCTCCGTGCTGACGGTGGACGCGGCATCGGCGCGCTAGTGTTGTTGTTGCTAATGCTTTTGATGCGTAGCGCGGCGCGCGAACGAGCCAGCGAGGCGGGCGAGCGACGCAAAATGGCGGCTTTGCGCGACGCGACGGCGTTCCCGGCGCCGAGTGACAGGTTTCGTAAGGGCGCGACGGAAAAAGCGACTCGCCCCTTGCGAGAGTGGTGAAGCTGCGAGGCGCCGGAGACGGTGAAGACGGCCGTGGCGTGCAAGGCTAGCTGCGCCGCTGGTGTTGTTGCTGGTTGACGCGGTGCCCGGTGTCCGTGAGTTGCTGGTGGCAAACGCGGCGTCTGGCGTCCGCGCGATAATGCTGGCTGGCGCGGCGTCCGCGCGATGATGCTGGCTTGCACTGCGTCCATGCATCGATGCTCGCTGATAAAGTAGTTGCCGCTGTTGTTGGCTCCGCTGCTCGCTGGTCTCGCGACCTTACGGTGTTTTGTGGGTCTCACCGTCTGTAGATGAGCCGGGGAGAATCGTTCTCTGCGGCTGTGCGTGGGCCGCAGAGAAATTAAAAGCGTCGGCGCGGGCTAAAAATGGCCGACGCGAGACGTGAAATCGTCAGAGTGATACAAGCGTCGTCGCGCGACTGTAAAGGGGCCGGCGCGAGACGTGATGTCTGACAGAGTAAAATGCTTCATCGCGCGGCTGAAAAGGGCCGCGCGAAAAGACGTGTTTTTCGGTGTAAAGACCGAGAGAGAGCTAAAAGCTCGAAGTGAGCGAAAGGCTGCTGGCCGCCAGGAGCGAAAGCCGAGGCGAGCTCTGAAGAGAGCGAGCTCGCGGTCGAGGCTTCGCGAAATGGCGCGGCGTCGAAAATGGCGCCACGCGATGACTCGCGAATTGCCAATATTCAAAGTCGGGGTCACCACTTTAGAGAGTTGAGTTGGTTTGGATCTCTATCTTCTACGCTCCCTAATAGGAGATAAGGTAGGGAAAGGCGAACGGACCAGGTACAAAGAATAAAGACAATGCTGAGAGCTGATTGTGACTAGATTGTAATTATTTATGCACAAGATGTCTAGGTCTGTTCGACCCGGCGGCCAGGCCGTAACTGATTCACGAAAGTGACCAACTTCCAAGCTCCTCTCGCGCTCGCCACGTCGTGGTGCTCCGCTAGGCGGCGCGTCGGACCGTATGTGGTGGTAAGAGGGGACCGCTACATATGTACCTAAAAGAGAATAAAATTATTTATCTTTCTACCGCGGAGAATTCAGATTGTCGGACGTCGTTCGTTTGTTATACGACAAAAAGTAAAATTTTTTAAAACCGTTATAAGAATAATGATAACTACTTCGTGTACAAATATCAAGTTATTTTATCAATTATTTCTCGAGAAAAATCTTAATTACTGAAAATCTCTTCCCAACGATGACTCAAGAAAAACAGCATGAATTATATTAAAAATTTAGGTTTAGATAGATTTCCTTGGTGCCTTGATCCCTTTCTTTGGGCTGCTTCTTAGCTTCATTAGATTTTGAGATATTTAAGATTTACTTTTTACAAAATTTTTTTTAAAACTGTTTTAACTCGATAACTACACAGCGAAACTTTTTACAAATCATGGTGATTAAGGATGATAAAAAAGATGGTGGGCCGATTGCCTTGCAATCAGTCTTGCCATATTTCACGGGCAAGAACCGCAGTCTAAATAAGTCTAAAGTTTCCGACATAGCGACATAACTCGATACTTTTGTGGCGATACACGCAGTCATTTTGTATTTTAATAATAAAAAAGAAGCAACATTCTCCAAGTGATCAAAGCGAACAAACAGAACAATTCCAAAAAAGCAATGCATCTATAATCTACATTAAATTAAAGAGCTTCATAAAAACTTAGATTATATTACACATACACGTATGCATGGCGCGTAAGGCAAATTATGAGTTTTTTTATTTGAGTTTTCTTCTATTTTCTTAACATTTTTGTCCTGGATTATAAACACAGTGCTATAATAAAAAAAATGTTTATCTAAGGTTATAAATTTTATTAATAAAATTATATCAAATTTTACTATTAGTGTTGCAATTTTTTCTATATAGCTTCCTCCTAGAGGAAAAGTTATAATAATCAAATTTTTCGTTTCACTCCTTTAACTGACACCTCTCTACCTGATTGACTCATATAGAGTACATGCATCCAAACTCTCAAATCATCAAAAGAATATCATAAGCTAAGTGCCAATGACTTGGCAGCGGTTTTTTTTAGGAATGATAGACACAAGCAAGCAATTCATACTGTGCTGCAATAACCACAAATATAGTAATTTGATTTTACAATATTTTGAGATGATAATTTCAATGTTCTTACAAAAACCAGTCTTACCCGTCGCCTGTGATTCTTGGATGAATGAAGGCTGTTGAACAGTGGCAGATTGTCAACACCGACCCAAGCTTCAGGAGTTATTGATCCGCATAGGTAACAGATTTGATGAAGCTGTCCGGCGAAATTAAGAATCATTAATAAGTCTCTATCTTCAATGAAATATTTATTATAGAGATAAAATAAACAGTTATTTACCTCGTCTACATTTCGGCCAGTATGCAACCAGCCCCCCACATATCAATAGAGGGGCCATAGTTCCTTTCTCAGAGTAAAAGCTCCATTGGCCGGTACCATATAGTCACCACTCTATTTGTAAAACGATTTTGCTCACCGTTGCTGTTTTCTTTGAATGCTCTTGATAATTCAAAGTCAGCGATCTTTAGAACGCCTTTTTTTCTTATTAGCACATTGGCCGGCTTCAAGTCTCGATGCATTATCTGTAAAGAATACATTGAAAATAATTATTTCTATTTAAATAAATTATAAGTATATTTTGAAATTGATACGTTTAGAGCGAATGTTTTGTTACCATCGGATTCAGGTACATTATTGAATATCCAATATCCATTTTTCATACCCACCAAATTCAAACACTTCTGAATTCTCAGTTACATGATGTGGTCATAAAATAACAACGTAAGTTGCCCTGCATTCCTAATACATTTCCTCATAAACACGAAAACTTAATTGGTTAATCTGGCAAATATTGGTTATTCACAAAAATAATTAATAAAAAGATATACAGAAAAATTTGTTTAATAAATATAGATGTAAAAAAATCAATTTATCATTGAAAAATTTTGAAAGAACTATGAATATTCGAATTTTCTATTGCCTTCATATAAGCTATTTAATGTATAGACACTAAAAAAATCTGGAATTCGTATCAATGCATCAGTTTTGTGAGACGTCATCGAATAAAACAACAAAAGATCAACTTATCAAAAGATAATTTGCAGATGAATTTGCGAAAAAGTAAGTATTTATAAAGAAATTCTAAGATGTTTTAAACGTTACCTAAAACGACTACAATATATTTATTCTTATAATGTTTGGATTTCTTAAATCATTGCTATTTCGCCGGACAAAAGAAACGAATGTGAATGTGGGAATGCAGGTAGAAGTCGATAGAAGAGAGATTGATGAAGAACTAGAAAGACAAAGAAAAGAAGAGTAAGAATGTAGAAGGCGAACGGAAATGGAAAGAGTTCTACCACGATTCCAGAAAAAAAAGTCGAGAAGAAAAAGAGAAGTTAAGACGACTAGAGAAGAATCTAGCAGAACAGATGAATTTGATGCTGGAATCTATGATGGATAGAAATAAAGAGAAAGGACGAACGTGAATATGAGAAAAATGATTCTGCTAAACCTTTCGACAGAAAGAAAGATTGGGAAAAAAAAAGTAAATTTATAAATCTTCCATACCTTATTAAGATATGATTTTGAGTGAATCTCTTTGAACTTTTAATCTGTAAGAGTTATTCGTTTTAACCATATTCATTGTTTACATTTTGTAAAACATCTGTTTCGTATAAATTAAAGACTTTCAATAATACAAATTTAAGAAGATTCGCTCAAATAACATCATAGTATATATATATATATATATATATATATATATATATATATATTCCATACTTTATACAGATATACATCAAGCATATGTCAGTTATAAAGTATAAATGTATGCATAGTTTTCACGTATCAATTTAAAACAAATAAATTTTGGTTATTTTATTTTAAAATGTTATATATTCTATTGACATTAACTATGCGCTTTTTATTAGACATAGAATACAACTACGCATAGTTTATAATTCCCACATAATTAGTATATAATTCCGCGAAAAATACAAATGCGCTCAAGAGTTATCGTGGTAACCATTTTTGAACAAATATTAAATTTTTAATGTTTACAAAAAACTTAGAAAAAAACATTTTATTTCAGTCAATCCGCTTTAAAATTCAATTAGTCCTTAGATTATACTTGATGAACGTGTAAAGATCCAGCAAAAAGTACATATGCGTGCAAAAGTAATAGTTAAAAAAAAATTTGACATTGATAAGTATTTTTTTTTTTAGTCAATCGATTCTAATTTAGCAAAAAGTGAAACGGACATTATGATAAAAAACCGCTGCAAATTCTTTGACACATCTACCTTATGTATTGCTTTAATATCAAAATTGTTTTTACTCCATACATAATTTTATACATTTTTTGTACCTCTCTGTTTAATGGATAACATTTTGTCCTTATACGCGCATAAAAAGGCCCGTTTGTATGCATCTGAAGTGAATGACAAGCTTCTTATTTCCAGCGTGAAAGCCATTCCCTCCCGTTGTAGCGGAGATTTTCTGTTATCGTGTATCACAGCGTGTATTTTCAGTATTTGATCTATTTCTCGGGATCAAATCAATGAAATCACTTAAAATCGCTCAAAATTTGTATTATTCTCTCTTGCTCGCATAGCTATAATAGGGAACAGACATGATTTTCAAAACCTTTTTTAAAATAAAGTTAAGAATAAATCTTACACAAAAGTACAAGAGCTACGATTTTTACTGCAATATTTGTTAAGTAATATTGTTTTGAAAATTCAGTTTGCTAATAATACGTTTAAACGATTGAGAGCTCACGTGATCAATATGGCGACGCGAAGGATGAAAATATATATAGATGCATAAACATATGTAAATTTTAATACATAAAATAACCTTATTGTTTTCTCCAAAATCATAATAGAGATGAGAGATAATGCTTCAAAATCAAAATAGATTCATGATGACTGAATTTATGCACTCAAATGCCCGTACGTTAGGTTAGATCTTTATCCTTTGAGCCGCCATATTGGAGAGCTGCCGTTTTAAAAACTACTCCAACATATGAATTTTTAATTAATCATATTATGGCCTAGAGGTACTAAATTAGCAAAAAATTTATGCATAACGTATTCTAATGCTATTTTCTACTGTATATAAGTATTTATATGAATATAGCAAAACCATGTCTGTTCCCTATTGATTAATGATTGTTGAACGAAATATCACTATGAAATAAACGAACATGCAAGACTGAAAATCTTGTTTTTAATGAATTAATGAGAAGAGAAACAGAAAAACGAGCCTCGGTAGATTAAAATCCATTCTATAGAAGCTTTTCTTTGCGTTCCTATAACCTGTCGTTAGGATTTTCGAACCGATTGAAACCGATTTGACTATTCGCACTATATGCAATTGGGAACGCTGCTTCGTTAGCGAGAGAGGAATCGGAGACTAGTCAACGCCTAGCAGCTGGGTGTAGTACTGAGACGTCCTGCGACGTATTGCATTTAAGCAATATCAGCGAAATCGTTACGAAGCCGAAAACTGATAACTCAGATTAATAAGTAGATCAGCGAGGTTAATGAGTATCCCCTGTATACGCCGAGCGACCAGTTGTAATTATACACTCAATCTGGATTCTTGTACGACGCTCCTATCCGTCGACAAGAGTTATCCGGGCTTAAGTCGCGATCCCGATACCTATAGAACTTTATCTTGAATAAATCGTGAAAGTCAATCAACTACAAGTGTTTTTCTATTGAATATATCCATCCTGTATAAGCCTGACTACAGCACAGCAGCAGAGTTTCCAGCCCAAGCAGTTAAACCCAAGTAAGTAAAATTCAATAATTAATTATAGGTCGGAATTGTGACTTAACAGTACTATACTGATAAAGACGCGATGCGCTCTATAACATACATGCGAGGTGGTAATATATTACCTCTCGTCTAGTGATAGGCGTATTAGTCAAAGAATTTAGCATATTTAAGAAAATTATATGCTTCTTAAAGAAACAAATGCCTCCATAAAAAATGTTGTTTGTTTGCGCGTATTACATGGACACTTTCGTTCCAAATCACTTTACCACACAGTACTTATATGTAGCATATCCAGTTTGTTCGTAGAATAGTGCACAAGCGTACTATAATGTGTAAGCGTCGCTCGCGCTGGTGGCGGTACGATTGTGATCGGCAAGGGTAGCCGCGTCTGCACTGCTTCCCCCTCTAATCAATCAGCCACACGCTCCAAACGAAATTTTCATTCGCTCGCATCCAACCTACTTCTTCTTTCAATCTTAGCCTACTCCTTTTGCTCGTCGAGTTTTTTATAATCAAAAACCCGGGGATGCAGCGTAGAATCGAGAGAAACGAGGTAAGTTTGCTGCGGCAAGAAACTCTTGGGGAGAAGAAGAGAAAAACCGCTCTCCCGCCAATCTCTATTCGCACTCTATCGAGTTTGATTAACGGAGCCACCGATCGATCGAACTGGGCAGATGACGACTAATTGCCCGCGGCTCCTGAGCCATTATTTTCAGATTAGCCCGACCACCCACAGCGGTAGAGAGCAAGCGGCAGACGATTTAAACGCGCGCGCACAGGTATCGCTATATATGTGGCAGCGGAAGTCGTTATAGAGTCTCGGCGGTTACGAATTAAACGGATTACCGACTAATTTTATGTGTCCGGTCGGCTCAACGAATAAAGGAGAAGCTTATACTACTGTTGCTTTGTTTTCCACTCTTTTTGCACGGAAGCTACTGACATAGCCGTTTGTGTCCATCACGTCGGCTCAGCGTATTCTCCCTGTCTCGCTTTTCCTAATCCTCTATCCGCAGCTTTTTATTTATTCTATTTGCCGAGGCACAGCTCGACCGCACAGCGCAGTGCTGTGCCTGATCTAATTTACAACTGCGGTGACGGGCAGACTATAGTCCTGCTGACGCCGAGCGGAATCCTGGTTTTTCTACGAATTGAAAAAGAGATAGGCGCCACCGCATCTAGATACGCGCAACTCTCGTTTTCGACTGCGCGCTAATCCACTTTGAGGACCGATAATGCAACGAAATCCACGCGATTCTATACGTAGTGCGCGCGCGAGCCTCTGGACATTGTGTGAACTGTTGGAAAATACCCTCGAATGACTATATGACTGGTTAAATGATTTTATCTTTTCCAACTGTGCGAGCGGGCTAAATATTTCAACTCGGATTCGAAACCTTTTTAAGATTAGAATCATGTTGATTCAATATAATTTGACAGATAAGTCCAGCATTTTTATTATTGTAAGACAACAAAAAATTTATTCGATGGAATTTTTTTTAATAATATAAACTTATTGCATTTATTAAAATTAAAATTTTAAATTCTAAGATTTTTTAGTCTAAGTAAATGATACACCAAATTCCTTGCAC
Organism: Nasonia oneida; assembly: GCA_037356405.1. NCBI lineage: Eukaryota > Metazoa > Arthropoda > Insecta > Hymenoptera > Pteromalidae > Nasonia > Nasonia oneida. The sequence continues at coordinate 2,182,578 of JAZHPH010000021.1, read as the reverse complement.
GAAACATTTGCTGCAGTACCATCATATCTAATCTAACACTTGAAACATAATCGTACATAGTTAAAACGGCGTCACGTCATTTTTACTGTGTACTTGATTTTAGAAAATTGCAGAAAAATTGTGGCTCATTCTATGCGAAGGTTACTGATATGTTAAAGAAAATTAATTCACTGCTTAAAAAATATGACTGCATCCAAGTAATGGATTGCAAAAAGCTCAATTTTCAAAATCAACATTGATTTCTAATACTTGCCACACATTTCATGGATAAAAGCGTGCAGAGAAGCAGATCTCGGGCCAGCGCGCCATTATGCACCGCGTGCGTCGTTCGATGGGTATGCGTTGTATAAATAGGAACGGAATAATTTTGAATAATCTTGCCTATTGTGTGTGCGCGAGTGCAAATACTGCGCGCGTATCGGAAAGACAGCTAATGGTTACCGAAGGGCCATACCTTCTCATATGCTTCGATTTGCACTTTCAGTAGCTTCGTTCGGCGCATAACTGTTGATGTATTACAAGTTCATATCTCATATGAAATAACCGCGGAAGGCGTGTAACGTGCGATTCTATAGGACCAACGAAAGATGACTGGGTTTAAAAAACTGTGATTAATTTTTTTTAATAAGTGTCGTCGTTGCTTTTTAACAGTGTTATTATATTATTTTTAAAGAACAACATGTTTCATAAAAAATGCAAAAATATGAAGAATATATTCGAGATCTAGGTTGTTGGTTTGCGGTTATATAATTACTTGAAAATTCGGAAAAAGTATCGCCGTATTTGTTTTATGATTGTTTGTGAACGATTATACTCAAATCTCAACCCTGCAGTTTCACGAAAACAATTAGTTTTCTTTTGGATTCCCAAACACAAGCACAACTGATACAGGTCTAGATCAGCAAGAGAAACACTAATATCTGCGGTTCTCGCATTAAAAAGTTGTCTGCGGAAGAAAAAGGCGACAAAAATTTCCGGGAAAAAAAGAGGCGCGCGAGAACTACCCAGTACGCAATGCGCTGGCGCGGCTGTGGATAAAAGTCCGGAGAAAAAAAGAGAAAGAGTTGCAGAAGAAAAGTAAGAGAGAGGGGAGGAGAGAAGGAGGGCGCGCAAGAGAGTAGACAGGGCGAGCGAAAGTAAATTCCGATTGGATTGTATCCTCAAAGTTAGGGTCGTGATTGCACTCGGAGAAGGGGCGCAGGGAGGAAAAGAGGAGGGAGAGAGGATGGACGGAAGAGAGCAGAAGGGAAAAAGAGATCCCGAACGAGGTTTCGATCGTGGTAATTTAACGGATAACGCGCCGCGTTACTCCAAAACTCCCATCCCTTAGCTACTCGCTGCCTCGTCTCTTTATTCGTGACTAGAAGCGAAAAGAGCGGCAAAGCTACTAGCAGTCTTGCCCTCCAAGTGAAGAATTTCACTCCGGCGCGAATTTTAACATATTCAACTTTTTCGTGAAGCTTCTATCGTACCGGATCAAACTACTACCCTGGTTTTACTTTTTATCGACCTCGTTTCTGCAGCAGAGTAAAAAAAAACTTCCCCGGGTACGATCCGTACAGAAGCGAGTTTATTGAAGATTTTCCCAAGAAGTTTGTATCGATTATTCAATCCGAGTCGAACGCTGAATAAATTCAGGGGCGCATGAAAAATGAAAAATCCAATCCTATTACATAGCTGTATCCGTTCTCCAAAGTTCACGTGCCCGGATTCAAATTTGAATTCAGAGCGAGCGAGTTCGCGACACACACACACACACACACACACAGCTATATACGGCGAATCACGCGCGCGAACCGGGCGGCATCGCGATAGTCGGTGCTCCCAAAATCCCAGCGCTATTAACTTTTGAGCGAGCCGCTTTCGCAAAACAAGCGCGCAGGAGGTTGCCGCTGCACTTTCGCAAGCCGGTCGGTCCCTGCGTATTATACGAGAGAGAGAGAGAGAGAGAGAGAGAGAGAGAGAGAGAGAGAGAGAGAGAGAGAAAGAGCTTCTCCGAATCAAAGTTTCACGCTCGTGCGGCCCCAGCGCGTCGTTCGCAGATTCCAAGGTTTCGACTTGACTACCTCTCGTTTCTCTCTCTCTCTCTCTCTCTCTCTCTCTCTCTCTCTCTCTCTCTCGATCCGCTTAGTTTTATCCTAAAAGCATTTCGCTCCGAAGCTAGTCGCGTGCTCCAAAGGAGCTTTAACCTTTCTCTATCTGCGCTCCCCTTACTTCTACTTATTTTCCCCCCTCCCTGCCCCCTCCCCTGGTCCTATACTGCGCTTTTTATCGCGGACTCGCGCCGTCGTTTCGCTTTGCCTTTCCGTTCGATAATGCGCCTCGCGCGCGCTCGGCACGTACTTTTTCTATACACAACGCGCGCGCACGCACGCCTCGCCTCGCGCACTGTAACGGCGAGCTTGTAGCTATAGCCACGCAGCCGAGTATACAACAACGAGGTCGTCATGGCAACGATAAACAGACGCACGCCAGGAATCTGATGCCGCATCGGTGCGAGAGAGACTTTTTCTTGCTGTGCTGCCTCTCGCTCTCCGAACCCACTACACCACGCGGAGGCAGTTTCGCTTCGCGCGCGCACTCTTTCGCTCTCTGTTTTTCTCCTCCGCGTCCTCGTCGTTCTCCCGTCGCAGAGAGTGTATCTGTGTGTGTATACAGAGAGAGAGAGAGAGAGAGAGAGAGAAGCCAAGAGCAGTGCAACAGGAAGACTCGCGCCTGGTGGCAGCCACTAAAAGGTTATACCTCCGATACGGCGAGTTCAACTTTCCATTTCCTCTGCCGCGACGCGCGTGTGCCTCCGTCATCTCTGTTTATTCTTTCGCTAACGCATTACGCAAGTAGGCGCACGTGCGCCCTGCGGGTTATTATGCTCGATCATCGAAAATTTACGAGCGATCTCATGATATGGGCCCTCCGCGGTCATTGTCGCGCCGGCCCGCGACGACAGCCAGCTGCCGTCAAGCCTCTCGAGGAATCAGCAGTGCGGGGAATGGCATATCTACCGCAGCTCGCGCTGCTCTCCCGGCGTGTTATACACCCGCCAGAGAGAGAGAGAGAGAGAGAGAGAGAGAGAGAGAGAGAGAGAGAGAGGGCCGGATAATCAAGGTTATGATGAGTAGTTTGCAGTATCTTGTCGGCTCGGACTTGGCATCTGACGTGCCCTTATACGAACGGAGTACACTCGTAAAGCAGGTGGGTGTCGTCGCGCGACTGTCCTGTCGCGGCAAATTAGCATCCGCTTAGAGAGACACATTGCACAGCGCGCTCTCGAGATTTCATTGAACGCGGATTAAAGAGTACCGCGCGCTCCGATAAAAGCAAATCCAATTAACGTCCACATAATCGAAGCGGCATCGTCTTCCTCTCGCTCTTAAAAAATTCAATAATCCTCGGTCGCTGCAGCTCGCGCGCGGCATCATAATCCTCTCCCTATACACCCGACCCCCGTCCTCGCCCCGACATCGCGGATGATAAGGCGAACGAGAAAAAGGAGGTCGCGCTGCTGCAGCTCTCCTCGACCCGAGTCCATTAACCAGCGCGCGGACTTCTTCCGGCTGTCTTTTTCCTTTTTGCTCCTCGCGGTAGCCTCTGGATACGTATTATAGCGCGATCCCATTGTTTTTCTGGTGCCCGATCATTTTCGCGCCTCTCTTCTCATATTCGCACTCGCGCGAATGCAATTCTCCCGATACGTATAACACACACACACACACACGCGCGCACGCACATTCACAGCGCACCTATATATACACGGGGGAGCTGGCTCGCGGACTAGTGCCCCTAATCTCGACCGGGTATATGTATTATGTGATCAATGACGTCGTACAGGGCTGGCGCTTAGCAGCGCGCTCAGAGCCATATATCGCCGGGACGTCGTTCACTTTTTGCCGCTAATGCGATTAACTCTCTGGAGAGTATAGACATAGCTCCTGGGCTTCTTGTCTGCAGCCGGCTCTGGACACTCCGTTGCTTTTATAGTCTGCGACTTGAAATGAAAAGCACGATGCACCGAGTTGAATTTATTGTTATCCTTTCAAAAAAAAAAAAAAAAAAACGACACACCAAATCACGATGTAGCACACAGCGAGCGAAACCAATTATTCCTAAATTCGGCTGTTTGACGGTTAATAGTCGAATCGCACAATCGTAATTCACATCGCCGCGAGAGAGTCGCGTTGTATTATGAAATCCGGGATCAGCAATATTCCGAACGATTCACTCGAAACGCGCTGCAGGCACGATATTGGACTTTGACATTGACAAGTTTGACCTGAATTTCAGCGTGATTTGCATTTGAGTTATCGGTCGTGTATTTAAGCTTTTGAAAGCCGTGCGCGCGAAGTGATTTAATAGATTTCGGAGGAAATAAGCTAATGTATACTTTACGCTCGACACCCATCGCCCTGTTATGACCCCCCCCCCCGTACAATATTATATCCGCGATTCATCGTCTCATCGACGTTGCGCGCGGAAGGATCTCGTATAAATTCATTGATATCCACGACGTATTTTTACACTCGATAATACGCATAACAAAATATTCAGTCGCGTCCAGACCTCTCGTCGGTGATTCATTTAAATTAATAGACAGAATGCGCATACTCAATAATACGGATTGCCTTCACCCGTTAAAATTTCGCAACGCGCGCACTGAGCACATAGCCTGTAATATTCCTTGTACATACATACAGGGTGTAATGAGGCGAGGTGAGTTCGCGCGGGCGCTATGCTTTCCACGAATTTACGCGTAGCGCGCGGAAGGCGGTGCGCAATTTGCAATAAGAAATTCTCAAAGTTATATAAGCCTTCTGAAATATCACGCGCATGAACCAGCCGCATGCTGGTGTATACACGTATAGCGATACATATATTATTGGTGCGGAGGATTATAAGGCTGTCGCCCTCGCGGTAAGCAGAAGACTGTAAAATGAATGAGGGCCTCGACGGAATGACGCGACGAATTTCGAGTGGCTGAAATTTCTTAAATGAAAAGAACTTTTGCGGGGAGATCGGAAATTGCGCATAGATTTGTTTGCATAAGATTGTCTTTGACGTTATAGTTCAAACTTGTGCTTATTTATAGTTTGCGTGATTGCTTTGAATTTCGCGGAACTAGATTTAACTATGTAATTTCCAGGCAATATATATGACACTCGTTATGTGCTCTAAAATACGTATGCTGTTTAATGCATATGATTAAATGTGAATTACTCAACTTTAGCTTAGTAATTAACTCTACGACAATCAATGCCGTTAATTTAGTTATGTGAAATTTCCTGCCCTGATAACCGCATATAATATTAGTGTGCTCCGGAATTCGAAAAACTTATATATATAAGGATCATGACACAAAGAATATACAGTATAAGAATCGTTTATTTATGTATTCAAGTCTGCTGACAACAATAACCGTATCTGTATGGGGGAAATGAAAAAAAGTTTGATATATTTGTCCGCAATAAAGCTGAATGAAAGTAGTCGTATTTTATGTGTCGCGTAGACATCGATACGATACAAAAGCTCGCCTTATAGCCTTCGACTATAAAACGTCAAATCATTCTATTTCGCATGCAAAGAATGGACGCGCCTGGCAAAATTTATGCGCCTTAACGATCGGCACTGCTAAGCCCGGAAAATCCAGTGTGTAAAAAACCTAGCTATTCGTATGCTCTTCTTAAGAAGCTTTTCTTCTCAGCCATTTGCTCGACTAATTCAGAAAGTTTCGAATAGATTCGCTACTTGTGGATTGATTCTTGAAATTAAAATTAAAAAAAAAATAATTCTACCGTCTCTATTGTCCCTTTACTCCGAATGTGACATCGATGAAGTAATATTATATCGATGATTAATTTTTATGTTATAATAATAATTCAAGATTTTGGCTAAAAATATAGGCGTCTACTATATTAAAGTTAATAGGCTTCAATCTGCGTTATTTCACTTACAAAAAGACTCTTATTCGCTTGTTATAAAACAGATTTCGATTACTTAAAAAAAAATCACACTTTGTTATTCATTAAGAGCCTTCTGGAGTATAGATATGATAGAATTTATACATATAGTAAACGAGGAAAACAGGGGTTCCTTTCATCTCAACTTGTGAATCAACCGCTGCACCGACGACGCTGAAAATTATATATCTTATTGTTTGATATACCCTTTCTGCGGGAAAACGAGCTTATAAAAATATGCCTTTTAGATCGAGCTGGCCGATCTTCAAATGTTTACTTTACTTTAATTGTACCCGTAGCCCCAAAAGCAAACGCGCCGTGTCCGATGCGTGCTGTGCGTGCGTCTATCTGCGTGGCAATTCTACCTATAGCCGCAGTGCATTCGCGTATAAACTGCATACATTACAATGAACTTGTTCTCTAAGAAAATGATGAAGAAAGGCCAAATCACGATTTTTTATTGCATTTCTGTCACAAAGTTTGCGAACAAGGCTTGCTTGTTTTTGGGGTTGGTACAATAGTAAACATTTGAAGATCGGACAGCTCGATCTAGAAGGCATATTTTAGGAAAATTTAAATGTTACTATTTAATGCACCGGGCTCACGAACGCTTGTAAGCTCGCTTCGCCAAAGGAATGGTATATATATATATTATCAAACAATAAGATATATCATTTTCAGCGTCATCGGTGCAGCGGTTGATTTACAAGTTGAAGTGCAAGGAACTCCTATTTTCCTCGTTTAATATATATATATGTGTATATATATATATATATAAGGGTGTATCGAAAATTTAAACTGTTAAGAAAACAACTTTAATAGCAAAAAACAAGTTAGTATTTGATGAAAAAAGGTCGTACGTTTAAGGAGGGCGCGATAGATTAAAATTTTCCTGTCTGTATAAAGCGATCATTTTTGCATATTTACTGTACGCAAAAAATACGTTTAAAAAAGGTCACGCCATCTTCGCGTGTTAGCCAAATTTTTTATTATTGATATTTTTAACTCAAATTTTTCACTTTTCTTCGTTTTTTTACAGGCTTTCGATCTACCGTGTGACATTTAGGATTTATAGTTGCTA
>JAZHPH010000021.1:2136457-2160650 GCA_037356405.1 Nasonia oneida | reverse complement strand
AAAAAGTGTAATTTTACTAGTGAATTACGGAACTATTGCGCGAAGTAGGTGATTCCCGAATGCTAGGCGAAAAAAAAGCCAGAGACACCTTATAATATGCGCACGTCGTATTACGTATAATATACTATCGACTGTATTTTTTGACAGGTCGTGTGCGAAGCTCAATTTAGCATCCACGCTTTGGCGACGCAGCATACGCCAAACAGTGTTTCGCCTACGGAGTGTCAAAAAACTGTTTTACGTTGTAACATAAGTTTCAAGACAGCTAAGCTCTTTATGTGTAGATTAATCTTCTCCCCGAAGACCTACAACGTATAAGTCACCCGGAACTCTCAAAGCAAATAAAACAGGAAAAAATTATATTATATCTTGTAGTGCACTACGTGGTTTTTGATGTTTTGGTGAAAATTCCGCTTAAAAATCATAAACACTTTACCCGGAACTTTCACATAGCGCAATATACAAGCGCGAAACAATTGCACACCAATTATGGAACGCGTAAATCTCTCTACTGCATCATCTTCATCGGCGAAGCCAGGTGCGAAAGGGATTTAAAAGGCGGGCCACTTGACCGTCCCCGGGCACTCGTCGTTCACAGGAAATAAATGCAGCAAAGTATTTGGCGTATCGCGCAGACTTTTAATTTCTTTGAGCCAAAACACGGCTACGTATATTGATGCTTTGCCGACAAAGCCAAGGCGACGTGTTCTCGGCAAACAATTGCACACCAATTATCCAACGCGCGAATTTCTCTACTGCATAAGATTTTTCGACGAATCCAGGGACGAAAGGGATTTAAAAGGCAGGCCACTAGATAGTCCCCGGGCACTCGTCGTTCACAGGAAATAAATGCAGCAACATATTTCGGCGTATCGCGCAGACTTTTAATTTCATTAAGCCGAAACACGGCTATACCTACTATTGATGCGTTATCGATGAATTCCAAGAAATGTAATTTACTATTTACAAATAACTCTGGATTAAAAATTGGTTATTCTGCTGACTATATTATTTTTCTGTTGACTATGTTTCTCTGGACATGTCGTAGAAATATTATGTTTTAAAGGATGCTAAAGCTAAAGCAAAACACATTTTTGAACATTGTACGTGTAAGCGTTAATATTTTTGGAATGACATTTTTAACTTATTTTGTTAGCGATATAGAAAATTTTCAAGAATCTCGAAATTTCTTGAAAATCGCGAGATTTTTCGAGAATCTCAAGATTCTTCGGGATTCTCGAAAAAGTTCGAGATTGTCGGGTGAGGCGGGATCTCGATTCATCTCGAGCCTGGTCTCGAACATCCTGACTAATTGTAACACTGTTTTATAGGCCCCTCAAATTCGTCGAAAAATAGCCATTGTTCAACGGCATGTATCTATCTAATGCATAAGGGCACAAACAAAAAATGTATTACGGTAGAATTAAAGAACGGGAACAGAGCTTTAATTTTAAAAAAATGCAGTAGAAATGCTTGATTTGGTCAAAAGTCACGCACAATTAAAAATATGAAAAAATCATGAAAATTGCAGGATTTTTCAAAGTGAAGAAATTTGTATCTTTTTTCATGATTTTTCCGCATTTTCAATTGTTCAATTTTGACCAAATCAAGCAGTTTTAACGTATTTTTTTCAAATTGAAGCTCTTTCCCGTTCTTTCATTCTACCGTAATACATGTTCTGTTTGTGCCCTTATGCAACAGTGTCACAAGGCACTTTTTCAGTGTTGGAGCGTGGTTTTGCATTGTTCTAAAATTGTACAATAAAAAAAAAGTTGCGGATGCGTGCCTTAACATTTGTGTTTTTCGGTTTCTGCAACCAAAAAAAGATCATTTTTCTCGTAGAATTACCCATATAAATTCTATCTATATCCACGCTCCCGTGGGCCCTTGAGGGGCGACTGTATTTAAAAACGCGATATTTTTCATTGGCTATTGCTTTCTAAATAAAATTTACAATAAAAAGCCTAGAGTTAAATCCCAGATATGGTAGTGAAAATTATAGTTTTCGTCAGTTGAATTTCTGTATGCTGCTGTATGTTTCCGTACAATTGCGTATGTTTGGAAAAGCTCACCTTACCTTAATATATCTTAATTTTACCAAATATAACATTATTATAAATAGGTTTTAATTAATGTAAAAAGCCGAACGGCCTAGTGTTAAGTACAAAGAATCATTTTAGCAAAACTAGAAGTCAATCAGACTTTTAGTGTTTATTGAAATTGGAAATACGAAATGTCCTGTGGCGGCGTTGCGAAGCTTTAGCTACGGCCACCCCTTAATATAATGTCTTTTGGAAGAAATTAAATATACATCGAGCTAAATAGATCATAATTTTGTAATTAAACTCTAACGTTTTCTCTTATTCCCCAGATTGAATTATGAGTGTACAGAATAGATTCACGAAAATGCGCGGCGAGATCTGATTTCAAACGCTGTTCTAGAGCAATATATTCAATAAACTAGAAGGAAAGTTTTGCAGGGCAAATCACGTCTTGACCGTTTCAAGAAAACGTTGCACTTTTCTTTCTTTAGTGAATATTCCACTCTGGAAGTTGGAGAGCATTGTGCAAAGGAAAAAGAATCCAAAAGCTCCCCCGACCAAGCTCCCTCTAAATAAGGAAAAAGATAAAATGAAGGACTGGTCGCGTTTCGCCAGGGAATTCGAGCAGCTCGCACAATTTAAAGAGCGCGGCGGGGAGCATCGCGATGTATATACACTGCACTCTTTCGCCTAAGACCCCATTAAATCGCGAGCTTGGCGGCAACGGCTCCTACTTCGACTATCTATACAGGGGAGGAAGGAGCAGCAGAAGAAAGCGCGGCGTCGCACGAAAAATCCTCGGCGCCCGCGCGTAAATAATAAACGAACGAAGAAAGCGCAGTGCCGGTCGCTTATTGCAGCAGCAGCAACAGCAGCAGCGAAGCCGCCGGTGGATATCTATTTAAATTAAGGCGGCCGGCGCGCGTAACGGCAGTCGCGCGGAATCAGAAACTCCCGTCTTAAGCTTTTAAGTATCCCGACTTCCGGCTGGCTCTGTATATACCGATGCAGCTCGCAGCCGGGATTAGCGCGAACGGGGAGCTTAATTTCTTGGGTCATCTTCCCCCAGCCTTCCCCCTCCCCCCCCTCTCTCTCTCTCTCTCTCTCTCTCTCTCTCTCTCTCTCTCTCTCTCTCTCTCTGTCTCTCTCTCTCTCTCTCTCTCTCTCGTGCGCGCGCGGACGAGATCCTTTCTCCCTCCAGTCTCTCTCCGTATAAGTACCTGACCTTGCTCCTTATCACTTAGAGCGAAGTTCCCGTCACTCGCGGTCTATCGTTACTTGGAAAATTACGCTTTATCGTTATAGTTTTTGCCTCGGGCGACTTATTAGTCAGAATTAGCGCGGCTTTAAGGGAAAACTGCGCGTTTACTTTGCACCTCGGTCTTCGTTTGCTTTTCGGGCAGCTGTAACGCGAGTACGTATAAAGTAAAAGAGTCTGTAAAAGACCATTTTCACTACATACGTGAACTGCGGCAGCGGCTTTAGAGGATTTTAGTTCATAAAAATTATGGAATCTGCTTCTCGAGTAGAAGACTAAAATTTTTTTAAATTCTCCGTACATCTGCTTTTAAAAAGGCTTAGAGTTTTTCTACGTTTAACTCTCAAACTTTTACAATTATGCTTCACTCGCGTGATAAGCACATTTAATACAGCAATGTTGAGGTGACAAAGTATCAACAACCACAGGTGCATCGATTAATCTCATCTTAGAGCGAAAAAGACAAAGATTCCTTGTATTATATTCTCCATATCCCCTAGACCGTTTTTCCTCCAATAGCTGCCCCCGCAGCCATTGGCCGTATCTGCGTATCTACGTAGCCAACCCGAGCTTTTTGTTGTCTCTCGCTCTCACTCGCTCCTCTTTCGTAACAGTATAGACCGGCGGAGCAGAACGGAGCAGGCCACTGCGTACAGTATACCATAAAGCCGGCGTGCGGATCGATGCGCGGAATGGATGGCGACGTCGCGACGGCTGGCGGGGCTCCGGCCTCGTCGTCGGTGGCCTTGGCTCGTGCCAGGATCGGGACCGCGAACGCGCCCCTGGCTCACAAGCTGCGGGACGTGTGCCGTGGCCGCGAACGCCCGCGAACCGTGTCCGCAATCGCTGCCGCCGCCGCCGCCGCCGCCAAGGAGCTGGAGGAGAGACGACGGCAGCCCCAGCTGAAGTTCGCCACCCGACTGCAGGACGAGAGGCGACAGGAGAAAAGGCTCATCGGCGAGAGCATCAGGCGGAGAGTCGAGCGAGGTATGTATATTATAACGTATTATTAGAAACGCTGAGAACATCAGTCAACGTTTCGCGCGTCGAGAGGTCATTTTGGTTAACCGCGCGACGCTATAATATTGATGTTAAATTCTATCTATATAGCTATAACAAAAGCTCTTTGATTAACAGACAAAGTTTTGAGATTCTAGTCTAGTTATCGAATATCCTCGAAAATTAAATAACCAACTTGTTTCTACCCGAAAAGACTCGCCTTAAGTGATTAGATTCTCAACGGCAGTGCATATAGATAGGAGCAAACGAGCGCGATCGTTACGTATTCTCGTTTCTTATTATAATCCGAGTACTTACGGCGAAAGTTTTATTGCGTGCGTTTTATTGAATTTGGCAAGTTTCTGCGGCCTTCTTTGTGTACATTCTCCGCGGAGGGTGGCAATGGTTTGTTGGCCGGCGACAATGGGCACCCATTCGGATGGGATATAGACTTTTTGGCAGTTACGCCTCGGGAACCAGAATTTTTCTCGCAATAACTGTCCCGCGACGAAAATAATTGTGATATTTACCGAGGCCATGCCTCGGGGAGTAAGCAGTGCATGGAGAAATCTCGCGGAGTTCTCTCGAAAAAGTCGATGCACAGCGAGAGCAGTTCAATTCTTAATGACGGACTTACTGCGAAAAGGAAAAACTGAGTGATCGCTAATTGCGTATAATTTTAATATCGCTTTTATGCTGAATCATGCAAATCACTTTGCGAGCAAGAGCTTTCAACTTGCATTTTCAATTAATTTTTTCTTCTGTAGCAATGAAAAGTTGAGGGGCTGTCGGAGCTACGCTGATTGGTTCAAATTATGTTCTAAATTACCTATAGTCTCAATCATTTTTTAGATCGTGAATAATAATTGAATTTACGCACTTACAGCATCAAATGATTCAAACTGAGATCAGTAAATGATCGTCACTTTCCTAATATACAATAACAGCGCCAACTAGTGGCCAAAAATGGAAACCTAGGTAGGTTGTAAATTTCGCGTGAGTACATACGTTTTCACATAAACAATGGAAAAAGTTAACAAAAAAAAATTAGGACATTGGTGTTGTGTGCCACAGTGCAAATTTTATAAAAGTAGGTCACTCCACAGATTCCTGAAAATGAAAAATTGCTTGCAAGATTGGGAAAAATATAATCTCCAATATGTGCGTCTGCTCCAACCATTTTCGGCGCGAGGATTATATGCCTTGTAAGTTTGTTTCAAAAAGTTCTTGTTTGAGATCAGTACACGTAGCTTCTTGTATACTTGAAACAGAAACTCTTAAAATAGAAAAAAAACTGTATTGAAAATTGTCATGCATACCATAGGTTCAAAATAGAAAAAAAACTATTGAAAATTGTCATACATACTATGATAATGGTACGCACCTGTTTAAGTACATAAGAAAACCCACACAGTGCTGACATTTTCCACTCTGTCCAGCTGGACATGAACACAAGCACTCGATCTTTCATTTGAAATTTACTTTAGACAAATTTACTTTTATTTCATGAGGCTTGTCAAAAAGAGCAGACGACGAGAGACACAGAGTAACAAGATTGGTAATGTTTTGGATGTTTGGAGTTCGTGTCCAGCTGGGCAAAGTGGAAAATGTAAGCACTGTGTGGGTGTTCTTAGAAACTACGTGTACTGATCTCAAACAAAAACTTTTTGAAACAAACTTACAAGGCATATAATCCTCGCGCCGAAAATGGTTGGAGCAGACGCACATATTGGAGGTTATATTTTTCCCAATCTTGCAAGCAATTACCCATTTCTTGCGCAATTTTTCATTTTCAGGAATCTGTGGAGTGACCTACTTTTATAAAATTTGCACTGTGGCACACAACACCAATGGCCTAATTTTTTTTGTTAACTTTTTCCATTGTTTATGTGAAAACGTATGTACTCACGCGAAATTTACAACCTACCTAGGTTTCCATTTTTGGCCACTAGTTGGCGCTGATGGTGCGTTAACAAGGCGAATATGGCTCGAGGTGGGGCGGTCGGAGCTGATAGTTCCGGCGAGAGAGCGCTGCAGTCAGGTGAAGAATTCATTGATTATATGGCTCATTTTATTATTACAAAAAATATATGGACTTGTAGCTATGACTAAAAGATGGTACAGGTGAGCGTATTTAAACAGATATTACATTTATATTTTCTGTACTAGATTAGAATTGCAAACGCAATAGCGCGCATGTACTGATGTTTGCAATTTTAATCCAGTACAAAAATACGCATCTAATATCCGTCCGAAAATGCTCGCCTGCTTATATCCTTCAGTCCTATAGCTATACATGTTTTCGTTGTAATAATCAACTATACAAGTCTCTTAAAATCGGCTCCGGCAACCAAGCACTCGACTCTGAATATTACAACCATTTTCCCGATTCAAAATATAATTTCAAATATTATCCCGCCCGACGAAATAACGTCGAATCTTGCGAAGTGCGATCAGAGACGGGACTGAACGAGCTTTGTATTCGCGGAGTTGGGGAGTTGTTCCCGCCGCGTGCGTGTGCCGACGAGCGAATGGCCGATGTATATACGTGTACGTAGGCTATAATAGTGGTAAGTGCGCAGAGGCGGCAGGCGTTGCGTGCGAATTGCCGGTGCGCCGGCGGTATATAGACCGCCTCTGCCGGGAGGAAGCGTCTCAACTTTGGGCAACAATCGGATAACTGCCTCTGCCGATTTCCCGACAATAAACGGACATCGCTAACTTACGCGAATACCGTGCTCCGCGCTGTTCCGCAAACTATTGTCTTCATTGACGAAACAAATGAACCGCTTTGTTGATCCGCAATGTGATTTCGAGTTGTATGTTTTGGAAAGGTTGTACTGTAATTCGCTTATATACTTTTACAGAACTCACAGATAAATTTATCAAAGTCCTGATTATAAAGTTGGTATAGAACATTAATAGCACGCAACGATATTTTCCGACGATCCCATTAACGTCCACCCCTTTTCTGCGCCAGGCATGGAAGCTTACGAGGAAGATTTGGAGTCTCGCCGCGATCGCCTACGCGAGCTGCTTCTGCGCGACGAGGCTCGTCTGACTCGCGAACTCGTGGAGGCAGGTCGGAAACTGGAAGAGCGCCGAGCTACGGAGCTGCAGGAGAGGGCGGCCGAAGCAGCGGCGAGTCGCGAGGCCGTGAGGCGCGAGTTGCTACGCGTGAAGGAGCTGCAGCGCTTCGCAGAAGAAAGCCAGGAGATACGCGAGGCCAGACAACGGGCCCGCGCCGAGGACTCGAAGCGAGCCAATCTCGCGCAGATTGCCGAAGCCCACGAGCGCCGCGGGTACTTATGAGCATATATAGCTTATATAGCTTTTTACGTAGCGTTAAAAGCGCGCTATCATCCTTTTCGGGATGAATTTCGCTATGGTCATAACAATTCGAAAATATCTGTTACAGACAAGAGCGCGAGGACGAGGAATACTGGAAGACAGTGCTGCGTCATCAGTGCGAAACCGACGCCGCGTTGAGCTCGCAACAGGCTGAGCGTCGCGCAGAGGAGGAACGTCGCCTGGCCGCCGAGCTGCGCGGTCAGATGCAGGTCAACTCGCTCGCCAAGAGACAACAGCAGCAGAGCAACCAGCTGGACTGCAGCGAGAACACGCTGTGGAAGTTCGAGGACGAGGGAGAGGCCAAGACTCGCCGGCAGGCCGAGAGGAAAAGAATACGCGAGGAGCTGGACAGGCAGCTGCGGGAGGCGCGCCAGTGCCTCGAGCGCAGGCTCAGCGAGGAGGCCGAACTCGAACGCATGTTGAGCTCGAGTATCGATGATAAGACCAGTAGAAACAGCCCCGAGGAGGAGAGACGAGATAAGGAGGCCTGGCGCAGGGAGATACTGGCCGACATGAAGAGCATGAGGGTAAGGAAATTTGATGATGGATCTTTCATAATTCATGGCTTTATAAAACTATACACCCGTTCAACTTAATTAACGGAGAGTATGTATAAGAGAGTGACTCTTTATGATTAAAATTGCTATATCGGACTTAGCAATTTTTCATCTGCAGAGTGCCTCCGATTTAAATATTTATTTTCAAATACTAAAAAAGCGCATAGCCGTATGACGTGACTCCTCGGAAATTTAGAATCTTCCTCGCAGCGACCGGAGAGTCTATTATAAATTGCTAACGTGACAAATGTACGCAGATAACCGTAGACGTATGAGCGAAGCTATAGATAGAAGTACTCATATACAACACACATGCACATATCGGTGAGAGGGGACGCCGAAGCAGGGGCTTTTATCGGTCGCTAGAGCGGCTTTCGACTGAGCAGTAGTAGAGGAAGGCAGCGCGGATATAACAGCGTGAGCCGCGCGTAGTCATATATACAGTCGTGCGTGTGTGAGCGCGGGAGCTAAAACGGAAACCAAACTGATTCCGAGAGGTGCTTTAAAGCTCCGGCCAGCGGAACGCTTAGATTTCACCTATTTACACAAACACGCGTTCGCGCCTCTCGGCTGCGATGCAGTGTATATGCATAGATCCGCACACGCGCGAGCGCGCGTATCGGGGAATGCATACTTGTCGCGCTTTGGCCGCCGTGCCGGCGCGGCGTGCCTCTCGCGTTCTGGCCCGACACTTTTACCCAGCTGCGCGGATTTTTCCGGGATAATGCTTTTAGGAGGAGATATTTTCATGCGCGACTTTGACTTTTTCGAATGTTTGCGCCTCTGATGTAGCACTCGCTCGTGGAATTTTGATTTTGCGTCAACCTTGCAACCGGGGACGTCTATAGCGCAATGATTTTTTCTTAACGCGCGTGTTTTTAAGTCAGAATCGTATATCTACTTGTTTTAGAGAAAGCTGCTTTTGATTATAAATTGAAGGAAAGTCGCGATGTCTACTGCGTCATAAGCCGCGTAGAAACGTAGGGAATTATGAATTCATTTTGTAACGTAAAATTTAACGTCATTAATTACAGAGAAACACTGTTGTACTCTTGGTTTGGCTTGAAGAGTTTGGTTTGAATTTCTGAAGATGAAAATTTGCAAAGCACAGATTGTGATTGTTTGACTCGTAATTTACCAATAAGGAAATAGAAATTAAAATCGAGAATAAATGAACGCAAGGTTCGCTGATAACGTCTATTTAAAGAACACTCAGAATGATCAAGAAGCCAAATATTCGGAAGCTAACAATTACTGCTTTTATAATTTTAAATTTCTTCATCGATAGTACTTTGCTCACGAGAAACTATTGTCGTAAAACAAATCTTAACAACTCGATACAATTTTCGATTTTTCGAACCTCAGCTGCGTGTAAGCCGAAGCGCACCAGATATCCTTGGAATTTCATCGCGCCACTCGCATGATCGCAATAAAGTGCCTAATATCTCTCCGGCTGATGCAGCTGCGCGCAAGTCGAAGCCTCTTGCTGCTCCTTAATTAATTTCGGCAAAACGACTAGGCAAGTCTCCCGGTGCCGCAGTTGCTCGCGCAATCAGTACCAAACCGCCGAGCATAAGAGCTAGAGCACATCAGGCCTCGGCTCACTGGTCGCGCTTATTGTTCTCTCGCGTCGTTTCCCAACGCGACACCAGCGAATACTCGCGCGCATTCCCTTCCAGAACGTACACGCAAGACGTCGCCGGCGATTCGGAGCGGCACCATACACAACGCGTTACACATGCCGCCGCTCTGACTGACTGCATCCTGGGGATTCGCGCGTAAGCCGCCGGTGCTAAGCTCCGCGACGAGCCAAAGGGATTTTCGATGTTCGCTGGATTATTGCGAGGCTCCATTGTGTGAAGCCGCGCTCTGCAGACTCAACGACTTGACTTGCTCTTGTTGATTCGAATCGCGCTGGCTTCTCGTTCTTTTCCTTTCGATTTTCAACCTTTATCTTCGTCGTTCCAAGTATATAGAGACGCGGATGAAATGTCTGCCGTCATCGAGAAAGGCCGCTCTGACATTCATTGCATAGTAGTGCAATTTTCGCCGTATCCGAGCACGGCATTGTAAATAACTTTGCCCAAAGCTCAATGCCATTAGAACTCTAAGCTGCTAATGGAACTCCCGCAACCTCGCGCACAACTGACCTATATAAATCGTGTCAAAGCTCTAAGCCCTCGCTCACCACCTCGCAGCCGCTGATGTAAACTAATAACCGAAATGTTGATGCTGCGCAGAGCACGAAATTTCCCAAAGCGGGAGATCAAGCAATCCCGACGAATTTTCTCTCTCTTCGCCTAATTTGTACTCCGGGAATTCGAGAAATTAACTCAGTCGTTTCGCGGACTAGCGTATTAAATTATCACATTTCGAGAAACGAGAAACGAGTTATCGTCTACTTTAATTAAATTGTAAAAATTAAGAGGACTCTGTTACCGCGCTTCAGCGTATTAGACAGTCGCGAGTACACTTGGAACTATTAAAAGCTGAGCATTCAAGAATAAAATCCGTTTATCGTGAAGAAGCTGTATATGAGTAGGTTGTGAAAGCGGGCCCGAGAAACTCATGAAAACCGCATGCGAAATATCATACCGACACGAGACAATGATGTAATATGGTTTACTCGAGTACTTTAATACAAAAGTCGAGAACAACGTACGTCGAATTCTCATGTTATAACTCATATTTTCCCATATTAAATCTTGGCCCTTTTCATTTCAACAACAAGTGAGTTTATACTCGCACATGGGCTGCATCGCGCGCATGAAACACAAGGGAGTCCACTCGCCAAAAATGTAATCGAGCGTCCGCCCGATGTTTTGCAGGAATTTCGCGAGGCGGTGGCGCTCCGCGAGGCGGAAGCCGACGATTGCGCGCGTCGCTGGACCGCGGAGGCGGATGCCGCGAGACGCGAAGCCCAGCGCCGAGACAAGGAGGACAACCAGCGCAAGAGCCGCGAGCTGAGACTCGCCTGGGACCGGCAGCTCGAGGAGAAGTGCAGCGCGAGCCTCCAGGATAATTGCGAGCGTAAGACTTGCTTCTTCTTTTTCTCCTCATCCTCCAGCGTGTGCACGCTCGAGTGTGGCTTCTGCGGCCGCGCGGCGAAGACTCCCGGATTATTTTTCCGGAACGCTCGTTTTCGCGGTCGCGGGAATGCTGCGGCTGCGTGCAACCGGAACTTTGCGGCAAAGTTGAGAGACTCGAGCTTTATCGTCTGAAATTACTTCCGGATTAGAGAGGGCATTAAAAAAATGGCTAACACAAGTCGTTGCGGAGGGTGTATTCTTATTTTGTCGGCGTCGCGCTTTTATTTATTGAATACACGAGCGTCTAATTCATCGTAAGGAAAAGTTATGCCTCTCCGCGAGATACTTCCATCAACTTCACAAATGATTGGGAAACTTCCAGCCAAGTTTGCAAAGTAACTGCAGACAGATATTTATGAAGCAAGTTTTTAAAGCTTAAAAAGCCTCCGCCGGAACTGCACAGACGGCTAAAGAATTTACAGAGAGTTATCCGCCGGGATATTAAAAGGAATTTTATTATCCTGCGGATGCGATGAAGTATGTACGGCAATCGAAGCCGGCGCGCGCTTTGCTCCTACGATTCTCGCTACATAGACTCGCTGAAAATAACTGCACGCGCTCTAACGACTCGTATACCTTCCTTACGCAGTGCACCGCGTGCGCGGAAATGCAATCCTTTAACCAACGGCGCAAAAAAAAAACACGCGCGCAAGACCGCTTAATTTCCGAATACCCCGCGCCGGGTATTAAAAAATCACGACGACTGTACGCAGTAAAGAAAACGCTCCAACGGCGCGACCCCGCAACTCCGAATGCATTGCGCGGCGTTAGCGTCACATAAGTCCTCGCTGTCGTTGTCGTCGCCGTGCAGTTCTGGTCACACGCGGCCGGTGGATATGCGCTCTCGCGTATTTATACGAGCACGCGCTCGCCGCGCTGTTTGCGCATTTGGCTCTGTTTATGCGAATTCCGGGCTAAGTCAGTCATTTCAGAGGTTCGCCACTGTACGTGCGGCTCTACGCGTATGTGTGCGCATACATACTTATTATTATGGCGTATATACTGTGTACGTATGTGGAAAACCGACGGCGTCGGTGTCACCGGGCACGTACCAAGAAAGTTATGTGCCGTTTGCCGGCGTTTTAGAGCTGCGCGTATACTCTGTAAATGCACTTGCTTCCAAGGGTGGGGCCTATTTGCGGATTATACTATTTTATTATTAGTAGTGAATACTTCTATATAAGCTCGTCGGGTACACATTTTACTGGGGAGTGAATCGGCGAGCGGCGACCGTCACGGCGGCGCGACCGACCGATCGTCACGAAAGCAGCGGCAGCTCTCTCCCCCCACCACGCGCATGTTAGCATGCTCGCACAGCTCAGCTCTCCTCTTACTTACATATCAGCCGCACTTATTTACACACGCTGCAAGCGGCTATCGGGTTTTCTCGGATTTCGCGGAATATAGCAGTACCTTTTCACGGCGCTTCAATTTTTTTGCGTCAACTAGACGACGCGACTTTTTTAATATGCGCAAAACGTTTGCAGGTAAATATTATATAGACTTATTGCGGTAGACATTATCACTGTATGACACGCCCTGGCGTAAACCTCGATTTACCGCACGCTCGTGCAAAAATGCACTCTCTAAATCTCGGATTATGCACGTTGTGTCATAAAATATCGTACGATACTATTATTCTCATTATATTTTCTTTATTCGTATTATGTTTTGCCTATCCTAAATTTACTAGTTGATCAATGATTACCTTACCTAAGATTTTTTAACTCTCTGTCAAAGTTGCGATTAAGTTGGAAAAATAAGAAAATAGCAACGATTTACGCATCAAAATCACTAAATCAAAAAATTATAAAAATTTATCAAAAATGTCACAATTAAATGTATCCTTGTAGATTAGTACTTTGCACTCAACGAAGACGCATTTGAATACGCGTCGAAGACTAATTCATATCAGTTTTGCCGCAAAGACTATAGTGTATATATATATATATATTTTTTTTTTAAAAGAGCGAAATTCTTAAGCGATTAGAACCATGTTGGAAGCGGTGAAATAATTAACTTACTTGTGTGCAAATAGCATCCACTGAAGCAGACGCGGCGACCTACGCAGAAAGCGAGAAAGCGGAGCGCGCTCGGCGTCACCTGGCAGCCCAGAATTACGGTCGCGAACTGCTGGCCCAGAAAGACCACCAACAGGTCAGCCGGATGCAGGAACGTCGATGCCTCGACGAGTATTACGAGAAACAGAGAATCCAACGCGAACGAGAAGAACGCCGTATGGCGCAGGAGCTCACGACGCTTGGATCGCGACTCCGGATTTCTGGTATTCCCTAAAGGGTATGTACTTATCAATGCGATGACTGTTATAGATAAGAAAAATTACTGCTGCTGTGAAGTATTTGTTAGGAATTAAATTTTTTGCGTTCGATACTGTGGATAGTAGTTCGAATTCCATTAGCTCGTAACGTAAGTAGAAGAGGTGTACGTATGGCCAGCCAGTATACATTTATAGGATATCATACAGAAAAGTGCTGTCAAATAAAGAGTAACTCATTTATATCACTCTCTGTCAAAATAAAGAACCCAGATTTTATTTAAAAAATCGAACGTTATCATTGCACGATTTTTTATCAAGTTCGATTTCTCAGCATCACGTGTCATCAGTATTAGTCATCGTATCAAAGCTTGATATTTTTTGAAACTCAATATTTGAACTTGAAATCTAGCGACTTTAGCCGTGTGCAGTTATAGCATCCCGTATTATTCATATTGAACTGTGCACTCGCCCCATGTTCTATGCATGTATTGTCATTTACTCAGCATTGAGTAAATAGCTCTATTAAAATTAAAGGTCGATATAGGTTCTACCTTTGAAAAGGATATGCATCTGGCAAGAACTCGTTTAACTCGAAATTTCACAGAAGTATTATCTCCGGCTAGCTCTAAGTCATTATAGCTCAACTTAATGTCATAATGGGCGGTGCTCTAGCGGACCAAGTTCGTCTAACCACATGTCATAAATCGCGAATCGGGTGATTTATAACTTTTAGCGTCAGTTACGAAAGTTTTATTACAAGTGTATAAAAACATGAATTTTTAAATTTCACAACTATAATACATTTTATTACTTATGCTAACTATCATAGTTATAGTTTTATATGACTTGATACCAATGATGTTTTCCCTATATAAAAAAGTCATGACCGGATGAAGTGAAGCCAAGAATGCGTCAATACGATTGGCTCATGTAGTGCGCATGCGTCAAAAGTATCGTTAGAATTTTTTGATTTGTTTTTGATTTCTGAAAATGATTCGAATATTAAAAATGTAATATAATACTATAATACATATCAAATTATAATTTGTGTATTTATAATATTCTATTGTAAATATTATTATTGTTACAAAAAGAAACATGATGTGAACGTTGACACGAACTGAGTTTTAAAATTTTAAAAGGAAGTTGGCAACGAAACCGTGGCAATTTTGAAATTTATATGAGCGCGAAATGAATCATAGATTGTAAAGTTTGATATATTTCCGTGATAGAAAACAAATATTAAAAATATCAACCAAGCATTTATACTTCATTTAATAAGCTAATGAATTAATAGTCTACTACAGTGCGCGCAGCGCACTGCGCCAAGTCTAGTATTCATAAAAAGGTGATGAGTATGTTTTTTAGCCCATAATTCACCTAGAAATTCTTGTACTTCATCTCGTGAAAAAAGTTTTCTATCAACTATTAGCAACTTTAGATGAACGTTCTATATTTTCTAAATTTTCATGGTTTTACGGCATCTGAGAGAAACATTCCATAAAGAAAAGTTCCATAGTTTTTTGCCCAAAATCAGTTTTTTCTATATCAAAAATGGTTAAATTTTGAAGTTGGTACAAATGGGATCGTTAGATAAATGAAATGACACTATAAAACACTGAATCAGAACTGTTCTGATTTTAAGCTAATTTTATAACAGTAAATTACAGCTATAAATAAATAATTTGATTATCCAAATCTATAAAAATTATATAATAAACACGCAAGTTTGAATTCTAAATTTTTAATTTTCCTTCAAAATCCATGGACCAATCACGTTCATCACTTTTAGAGCGCAATATGTACATATCTTTCGTTTTCCTCTCCCGTACCCCCTTCCCTACCTCTACGAAAGTTCCTGAGACTGATGAGCACTTCACTTGTCGTTTATACCTTATCCAACATTCGACCGGTAAGCATCGCTCTCAATTTTGATCGCTCACTCGTACTTTATAATCATACATGTGCCATAGGTACGATCACCAAGTGCAGTAGGCATAGAGATAAGGACAACAAAATCCAAATCAGTGTCCCCAAATTCTCAAGAGCTAGCATATTAAAAAAGAGTGTTCCACGAGGAAGGTGTGTCGACAGCAAGAACAACGTTATTCAGTCACCGACATCCTGCTACTTGAAAGTTGATGCTGAAGACAAGCACTCGCTAGATTACTATGATGTGCTTATTTACAGCAACGTGGAAAAGGAACTAGCACGGAGATTGATAGATAGGCAGTCGAATGGACTCTTTAGCTTCTTCGATCGCCCGGCCAGTCTCAAGCAGAAGGTTGTATCTTCATCTTCGAGTGACAGCAATGGTAGCTCGGGTGATCAAATACCAGTACTGTCAATTCCGGAGTCGCATTGCAAATTCGACCACCTGTGGAAGTCAATGTCCGAACTCATTGATCTTCCATTGTTAGCATACGATGGTCAAGCGATTGCCCAGAATTCAAAAGCTCAAGATATCTTACAGCCAGAATCCAAGCCCGTCAACCATTTGGATTTGTCAACCTATTCAACGTCATCGTCATTGAGCAGCAGTAGTATCAGTTCTGGAAGTTCAAGCTCGAGCTCAAGCAGTGACGACTTTACGTCCTCGTCATCGAGCAGCGATAGCAGCAGTTCTGAAAGTTAAAGCTCGAGCTCGAACAGTAACAACTCCACGACTTCGTCATCAAGCAGTAGTAGTAGCAGTTCTGGAAGTTCAAGCTCTTCACCGAAGAAGGCATGTTCCAGCATTATAAATGCTCCAGTACAAAGTCCAAATCTTTCTTCAGTAAAAAAGCCTAAGCCACTGTCAAGTATTACTACTTATAAAAAACATCTGGAGTCAAACTTTAGGGCCTCCGGAGCTTTGGATTCCAAGAGTCCTCAGTCTGATAGCTTTTCTATAAGAAACAGTACTAGCAGCTCAAGGTCCAGTCCGAGCATGAATATGACTGTAGTAAACAATATAAGATCGAGAGATCAAGACGTAAAGTCTAAAGGGGTAGACACGAAAATCTCTAACACTAATAATACAAAGAAACCTGTAGCAAAGAGCCGTGCAGTAATTCATCCATCTTCAAAAGGAACAAATACCACGAAGATCATAGCCCCTATCGTCGTTATTGAGCATCAGAAACAATATTTTTGCACGTTGTTTTTTCTACATAATTCAAATTTAAAAATGTCTAATGAAAATAAAATATTTTTTTGGATTCTGTTTTGAAAAACGCTAAAATACGTGTCTTTAAATGCAAGCGCTCTTGATTTAACATATGACTTCTGATGTAATAAAAACTCGTTCTAGAAATGCTTTAATTTTGGAATTCAGTTTAGTTTAAGCTTATAATTTTGTATATTTTTCATTGTCTGTAATCACTTTTATTAGTCTACTTTAATTACATTACTTACAAGTTTACTTAGAAACCACATTTAACTTGTAACTATTATAGCTTACTTTAAGTTAGTTTTATTGTATGTACCAAAAAAATGTTTAGATACAAGAATTGTCCGTATGGATATATGGATGTACATAGGCGCGTACGCCATATCATTATATTTTTTCAATTTTCACTTTTTGAGGTCAGTAATTGAAACATACTTACATACAGGCATTACTCGGTAAAACAAACAGCCAACCAGTCTTTTTAAGATGAGTAGGATACATGAGATAAGATTTCAAAATGCTCAAGTTTCGATTTAGTTATACGGTTAAATTTTTCATGCGAATTATCATTCCTCTTTCCGTGTATAAGAAAATTCCAGCCATCTCTGGGAAGGGGCGGGGGGCGCCAGCACTCATCAACAGCAACAATTCCAAGCGTTGCTGTATAATAGGGGCTGAAACAACATTTCCGATAGCCCGTGGTAACACGCATTCGATAACTACACTCGCGTTTGATCGAGGAGCTCATCCCCTATACATCGTGTACAGCAGTATTTCGCATTATTCTTTTGGCGTGCCGGCACCCGCGTCCGATGCTCGCTCGTGCGCGTCATTCTCCGTCTCTGAGCGCATTATTTCGCCGGGCACTTTGATGATCTCGCCTTTTGCCCGGTCACTCGGAAAGCTCCCCTTTCCACAGTCCAATGCCGCAGCACGGCTAGTTCCTCCGTTTCTTACGCGTTCACTGTCTATCGATGCGCGTGAAATAATGAGCGTTCTCTCGAGTAGGTATAATTAGATTCAGCAGGTGAAGTTTTGCCGCTATCTTCGATTCTAACGCCCACCACCGTGCCTGCGCGAATGCCGAATTCGCGGGGCTCGATGTATCCTTTGTTGGAATTTACTATACTGCCCTCTCGCCTGTAAGCGCCGGGGAGTTTACTTTTGTTTATTCTCGGCTCGTTTTCGCTTTTATTTTTTCGCCTCTTTTTTATCCCGCTCGAGCTGAGAGCGTGTGTATACCCGTGCACGTCCATCGAATAGTAATCGGTTGCGTTATATTCTTTGGTTTATTATCGCTCGGATTCATGGAGGCGGAAGATGCTCTGGTGTTATTTGCGGAAATTGCATTATTCGATCTGCGGCATAGTAACGCATGACGATGTGCTAATAAACGAAGAAAAGCGTATAGGTATTGTTGCACTAAAGATATACTTTGTAAAAGACCATAAGATATATTACACTAGCTAAATCCAACGCGCGCTCAATTTTCTTGAGATTATAAGCTCAAAACCGTAACTATGTATTCAGACCGGGTATTTGTTTCTCAACCAACCATAAAATCGCTTTATATTAACGGCTATACAGCACCTGGTCTTCGTTTTTTTTTTAAATGATTATCGCAACATTATATTTCATATATATATATATATATATATATATATATATATCTTAAAAAAACTTCTTTAGAACTCCATGCTTTTTTTGCATTAATTTTCATCAAATTTTACCACGTAAATGGAATCTATATAAATTCACAACCTGCCCGACATTGTTTTCTGTATACTTACATCATTCATAATGAAAACTGGGAAATTAATATTATCGGAATAGCAGACTATATTTATTACTATTTTTATATTAAAATTATTGAGTGATTTTCTTAAACTAATTGATCTAGCGCCGTTCTGGTAAATCGTATCATGAATTTTCCTACCGTTATACTCCCCCTGAAATATCTCAACGAACAAAATGAGCCTTGTTTCGTTGAGATCGGACAAAAAATTAAAAAAAAATATGAAGAATTATTGATGTTTTTTTCTTTAATTAATATCCGATCGATTAATGCTTTAAATTGTTTGATAAAACATCGTTTTTGTTCTCTTTTATATAATTTTTAAATATTCTTGCTTGTACATTACTATTCTAATAAAATAGTATATTTGAAAATTCCAAATTCTAAAACTACTCTTTTGACCGAGTGAACTACCTTAAGGGGATAGATACACCTTAAATTGTCAAAAAACGAAAAATTCAATTTTTTGTTTATATTTGTCCTTGATTATTTGAAAAATAAATTAAACTATCAAATATATTCAGGTATAATGTAAAAAAGATAAAACGATGTTTATATGTGTCATATTATCAGGTATGACATTTCTTCAAAGGCCAAAATTCAGAATTTCCATTTTTAAGCTACCGCAGACTTACTTAAGATTTGGGCTTCGAAGGACACTTTTATACTGATAGATATGCTTCAAACACATATATTTTATATTAATATCCAGACAACTTTTTTAAATAATATTTATTTTGCAAAACCCCACATTCATCTGGAAACTATACATCCTTTTAGCTTTTTTACATTATACCTGAATATATTTAATAGCTTAATTCATTTTTTAAACAATTTAGAAAAAATATTTTAATATTTTTCATTTTTTGACGATTTAAGGTGTATCCGTCCCCTTAAGCGTTTTGTATCAAAATGAGGTCTGCATATTCTACATGTGGATATTAATTAGAACTTGTATATATCGGGAATTGTACGGGAAAATGCCATTTTCTGGTTGGAGAAAAAGAAAATGTGTTTAGAACCATACAAAACCGTTCGTTCCAACATCGAAAAAGTACCTTGTGACACTGTTTTATAGGCCCTTCAAATTCGTCGAAAAATAGCCATTGTTCAAGGGCATGCACCTAATGCATGAGGGCACAAACAAAAAATGTATTAAGTTAGAATAAAAGAACGGGAAAAGAGCTTGAATTTAAAAAAAAATGCGTTGGGAATGCTTGATTTGGTCAAAAGTTACGCACAATTGAAAATCCATGTCGAAATAAGGTACATTTTTACCCAACCGTTTGTGAAATCGTTGGTCAACGCACTCCAATTGACGCACTAATGGCAAAGGGTTGGCTTACGTTTCTATCAGGATATGCCTCTCTAATTCAATATTATTCCACTAGATGGATACCTATTTTTGATTTGCACTAGTAAATTTAACATTTTCGAAAGGTTCTATCTTTATGCATATCAAAAGATTCCTGATCCATGCCTGATGAAAGTATTTCCCAATCAAAAATGCATCTCTTTAAATTAAAAAATGGAGTTTCTTATGTAAGTTCCTGAATTCTTAAACCCAACCAAACACGGCCATCACTTTTTTAAGAGAGGATATTTATGCTGCTAGGCTAAATAAAAATGATTGTGTTGGTATTCAGCATAAACATAAAAAGGCATTTTGTGCGCAAATAATTTGTAAAGTTTACGATATGAACTGAGAAATCTATATCACACCGTCGTCTTTTTTTATGTCTACATAGAAAAATTTAATTTTAAATACATCATCCACTTAAGAAAGATAATATACCCTAATACTAAAAATACTAATACTAATTAATCTGTGGTGCACTTAAAATGAAAAGCAATTTGAAAAGAAAAATTAAGCTCCAAAACTTAAAGTCTACAGTAAATTTCTTTATCTAATTCATAAAGGTCTGTAATTCGGAGTTTACCATCTTCAAAAGAAAGCAAAAATTATATTCTTCTTTTTTTTAAGTGGCATTTGGAACTCGAAAGTTCATCGCCTCATCTACGCAAGCCTTCCACACTGCCCTGTCTTGTGTCAATCTCACCCAAGATGCACCCCTCCGATCGACACCCACCCGTCCTATTTCTACTAGATCCGCTTTTGCGTTGTCCTCCCATCTGCGTCTAGGTCTACCTTCGCGTTACCATCGGCCTGCCCTTCATGACACGCGCTGCCGTACGGTCGTCTCCCATTCTCGCTACGTGCCCTGCCCATTCCAATCTGCCTGATTTTATTATTCTGTTAATATTTGGTGACGAGTATAGATTGTGTACTCATCATTGTGTAGACTCCTCCATTCCCCGGTTTCCTCATCTTTCTTCGGCCCGTATATTTTTCGCAAGACTTTATTTTCAAATACCCTAAAACGGTTGTCCGCCTGCTTAGTGAGAGTCCACGTTTCGCACCCGTACAGAACCACCGGCAGTATTATTGTCCTGTATATTCTTATTTTAACGTTTTTAGACAACAGCCTCGACTTAAGTAAATTACTCACGGCGTAGAAGCAAGCATTACACGAATGGAGTCTCTTGTTTATTTCGACATTAATCCCGTTTCTATCATTTATGGTCGTACCCAGATACCTGAATTCGCTAACCTTTTCAAAAGTGAAATTTCCAACTCTGAGATCTCCCTCCCCTCTGCAGATGCCTAGTTTATCCACAATCATGTACTTTGTTTTTGATTCACTCACTTCTAACCCTGTATACTCCGCCGCTTTTATGAGGATTTCCGCGTTTCTTGCTACCGTTTCCCTATACAATCCCCCAGTATACCCAAATCATCTGCGTAGCCTAGTATCTGCGTTGTTCCATTAAGCGTTGCGCCCAGCTGGCTAACCTGCATTTTTCTAACGACATACTCTAACGTTAAGTTGAACAGCACCGTAGAGAGCCCATACCCTTGTTTTAAACCATCGCGTATCGTGAAGGGTTCTGATACATTACCGCTTACTCGCACCTTTCCCGTGCTTCCGTTCTGACATATTTGAATCAATCTCACGAGTTTTTTCGGTACACCGAGAAGTACTAGAATTTGATACATTTTGTTTCGCTTAATAGAATCGTACGCTTTTTTAAAATCTATAAATAGTTGGTGTATGGTTTCGCAAAATTCCCACTTTTTCTCTAACAACTGTCTTATCGTGAACATTTGATCGCTCGTCGATCTGTTGCGCCGAAATCCGCACTGATAATCTCCTACTATATCTTCCACGAATGGAGTGACTCTAGCTTGTATTACGTTTGACAGAACTTTGTAGCGCGTTGCTAAAAGTGAGATACCCCTATAGTTGTTACAGTCGGTCTTATCCCCCTTTTTAAAAAACGGTATAATGATGGATTCCTTCCAATTTTCGGGTATTGTTTCATTTTTCCAGATGACACATACTAGTTTATAGACTTTAAAAGTAAGCTCGACGCCCCCATACTTAAGTAACTCAGCTGGTATAGAGTCATTTCCCGCTGCTTTGTTGTTTTTTAGTTTTTTAATCGCGGCCTCTACTTCTTGGTAGCTCGGTTCCTACACGTGGAGTTCGGCAGTGTGAATCTCGTCCCCTAATTCTTCACTATTTTCGTGCACGTTTAATAATTTATCGAAATAGTTTTTCCACAGCGACAGTAATTCGTTGTCATTTGTTACGAGGTCCCCGTTTTCGTCCTTCATCAATTGCGCTCTACTCCTAAAACCCTTTCTGATGGCGTTAATCCCTCTGTACATTTCGCGGGGGTTATTTTCCTTACTGTTAGTTTCTATTATCCTAATAAGCTTCTTTTGATACTCCCGCTTCTTATTTCTGTAGATTGCGCCCGCCTGTTTCCTTACGTTAGAATACTCTTCTACGATCCTATCGCTTCTATTGTGTAAGCTATCTAATTTAGCCTCTTTGCGCCTTTCAAATCAGAGTTCGCACTCTTCGTCAAACCATGGTTTGCTCTTTGGCTTTTTCTTTTTACCCAGTACTTTGTTCGCGGACTCTTTTACCGTTTTTTCGATGTCCCCCCATAAGCTATTCGGTTCGTCATTCCCCTCCGGCGATGTGTTTGCTTCTTCAAGTGCCTGAAACCTGTTATTAATTTCTATCTGGTACCTTATTCGCTCTGTCCTATCTCGTAGCTTTTCAATATCGAAGCTTTCTACCTTGTCTGGTCGCTTACTATTTTGATTCGCTACTAATCTAGCTCTTAATTTGGCTACTACTAGGAAGTGGTCCGAGTCGCTATCTGCCCCTCTATGAGCCCTTACGTCGAGAACGTTAGTATGACGTCTTTTTTGCGGCATAAATTTCGCGGCTTAAAACACGTCGTTTTGATTATAAGACCTTTTGCTGCCGCGAAATTTATGACCCTAATACCGTTATCGTTGCTGGCTTCATGCAGGCTTTCCTTCCCTATAGTAGGCCTAAACATTTCCTCCCTACCTATTTTAGCATTGAAATCGCCTATCTATTCTTGTGTCGTAAGACGCGAACTGATCGATTACCTGCTTTAAAGTTTCGTAATATAGATCCTTAGCTTCTTCTTCTTTGTCCTCCGTAGGACAGTGTACATTAATAAATACATATCTATACCATTCACCTTCGATAATGATGTACGAGAGCCTCTCATTGACGGATTTGAAACTTTTAACCGAATGTATGATGCTTTTGCTTACGAGAAATCCAGTGCCTAGAGATCCCCCACTCCCGGCCCCATACAGGTACGTGAAGTTACCCGATGCTAGTACTCCGCCATCTGGCCACCGCGATTCCTGTATTGCTACCAAATCTAGATTGTACCTATCAGCTTCCTTTACGAGTTCTTTAAACGCGCCTGCTCTGTATAGACTGCGAACATTCCAGGTTCCGACCTTTAAGTCCCTTTTGGTTTGGTTTTGATTTTTTTGAGCCATGATAGTGTGTTAAACCCGCGCGCTTTGGATCCTGTTCCGATCGCAGGTGAGTCCACCGTTCTAGAGGTGATAACCCCCATACCTCTCTAGAACTAAGTATGAGAGCTTTCCAACTTTGACGAGGACAGTGTCAACTCGTCGTCAGACACACTACGGTTTCATTCTCGCATCCTAACGCCCCACTATGGGATATTTCGACTTTTTCTGTTTCAAAATCAAATAAGTCCGAATCCAGTCGGTCGATCAACATGACATTTTTGGAAGATGATGTTCGAACTATCAGAAATCACAGAAAAATGACCAGAAATGTTGATGTTTACTGTATGGTCCAGGATAACTCGTTAAAGTTGATGGTTTTTGCAAAAAAATCACAAAAGTCATTGTAGATCAATGGAATTTTTTTTATTTAATGTTTGTAAACGATATTTTTATGTATTTTTTCCCGCTGAATTCAAATCTGCCCATTAAAAT
The DNA here is from genome assembly GCA_037356405.1 of Nasonia oneida. Classification (NCBI taxonomy): domain Eukaryota; kingdom Metazoa; phylum Arthropoda; class Insecta; order Hymenoptera; family Pteromalidae; genus Nasonia; species Nasonia oneida. Next base: position 2,136,756 of record JAZHPH010000021.1, on the reverse strand, counting down.
TTTGTAGGATTTTTTTTTCATCCAGAAAATCGGGAAAAACTTGTAGAATCGCCAAAATTTTGTCTTTTATGACTCCGTAGGATTTGTTCTCATTCTATACAGTTATAAAACTCTGTCATTTTATGTTTTTTACAATGCTGATGGTAAATATATGTTTGATTACATAAACTGTCAAATATAATAAATACGTCATACGACCCACGTTTACGCATGAGCGCGCGCGTTTTAGCGCAAAAAGGAAACAACGCTTTATTTGCAGGGTTTTGGGATTGTATACATCGCGATTCTGATGTTCGTGC
>JAZHPH010000021.1:2119500-2136343 GCA_037356405.1 Nasonia oneida | reverse complement strand
TGTGTGCGTGCGCGCGCGCTCACACACATCCGTATGTAGTATTATGTACCTAAATGTTGTGTGTATATATATTTATATCTATGCATATATAATAGATAAAGGGGAAGTGTGCCCAGTACGGATACCCTTAGCTATTTTGGGCATAACTTTTAAACAACGCGATGAATATTCGAATTCGAAATTTCTACGTGTTCTCTAGTCCAATTTCTACAAGGAAATCTACGAAATCTCGAAAACATACTCCCAGTATGGATAATTTTAACAATTTCGGCTGTACCTATTTACTTACCCTCCACAAAAATGAAAAATTTTCAAGTGAATTTGTTCCTTACATAGCCCTCTATGATTAGGAATTGTCCCAATTCTATGTCCCGTGAATAGTTAATTCGCGACATCAATATTAAAAAGTGCAATTTTCAATCCTCGTAAAATAACTTTTCACGCTTTTGAAATGCATATTTACTTATTTTCCTTATAACTTTTTCTGTGATTAATTTAAAATAACGGTACCGAAGTATGTTTATTAGACCACAAATACGTACGAAAAAACCGACCTAAAGTAGCTCTATCTGTTATTGGAAGCTGGAAACATCAAATTATCCATACTAGACATTATGTATACTGGGCACATCCCCCCTAATATATTTAAAAAATATGCACTTACGTAAATATTCATAGTTAATTTCGTCTTCGGATTAGTAATAAAATAGATAAAATATGAGATTAAGGTAAGAGATTAAGTAATTGTATTCGTAGAAATGTTACGAATAGTTTAATTACAAATATAATACAATAAATTTAACTATTATGCTATTATATATACTAAATATTTTGTGATTCAAATTCATCATTTGTGATCATTTCAGTCTCGTCCTTTTCAGAATCACTGCATTCGTCGTCAATTTCTACTTCATCAAATGTTGACTCAAGAAGACTAAAAAATTATATCAATTTTAAAATAAAGGAGACAAGTAACACATTTTTATTTCCAATACTCACTTTTTCTTTATGTAATTCTTAACTTCAGCTGAAATTTTATGTTTGCGCAAAACAGCTATTCTTTTTTTTATTCCGATGAGGGATATTAAAGGATCACTCATTTCAATCGCTCTGTTGTATAAATCTGTAATACGATTTATTCGAGAATTTTTACGACAATGATCTTGTGTGTTTGACCTATAGTACTTGTGCCATGATTCTAGCCCATCTTCTGCAAAGTATGCCATAGGAAGAGGGAAATTTCTAGCGATCTGACACCCGTGTACCAAAAGTTTGTGTGTAGTTGGGTTCTTTTTTGCCCACGGGTATAGCGTATAATATAATTTATACGTATCCAAAGAAAATGTTTCCATTTTCTCTAAATTTAGTCGTTTTTTGCATTCAAATGCTGCGAGAACTATTTCTATGTTTGTAACCAACTGTTTGTCAAGTTCTAGTGCTTTCGCAAAAGTAGATGGTTCTCTGAAACATATGCGAGCTAGATTGCCTGTGTTGGTTGTCCCTGTACCTTGGATTGATGAAGTTGATCCGCTCTAATATGAAATTTTACATACAATTTTTCTTTGACAACATTTTCCCTGTCTTTGTATTTATCTAAAAAATTAAAATATTTTGTAGTAAATAACCTACTTAAATTAACAATTATTTATCTTACAAATTTATATTGCATTCTGTAATTAAATCAAGTACATGCTTGAGTTCGATTCTCTTTAGTATATTATAATTATTATTTTGTTTTAATATTTATTTATTAAAATTACTTAAAGTAATTAATTTGTAATTAATAATTTCTATAATTTTTTTTATTTTAAAAGATACCATTCATTCTTACATATAATTATAAAAGCGTAAATAAAATCTAACATAGCTAACAAAATAAAATATTGTTATCAAAATGCAGATTTAAAAAGTGCATAAAGACCATATTAAAACTGTAAAATAGAAAATTTAGAACATTTAACGTCAAAATAATTAACTATAATAATTACTTGAAATTGTAAAATAATTTCTTTTTTCTTGGACAAATGAATAAGTAATCATATATTGTTAAAAATAAGTAATAGTTCGCACTTTATCTTTGTCAGTTCTCTCCCAGTGCTTGAAAGGTTTGCGGTAACTTATATTCATTAAGTGTTCAAAGGCTTTAATCTCACAATGTAGAATACCTAATCCATAATTTAATGAATTTTCCTTTGGTGTAAATTTATTTTTTAAGTCATCAAATGCAGTCGTTGTGAGATTACAACATGGGCATCTTGACGAAGACGGATTGTCACTAATCGTATTCAAACATTTGCCGTCGAATAAAGTAGGGAAAACTTCATATTGAAGACGTACTGATTTTCCTTTTGCCAAGGTAAAGGTATACGAGGAAAGAAACTTTATTTCTGTAAGTAATCGTACGTACTCTTTTTTTGTATTGTCAGGGGTTTCTTTCTCATAACAGTCTCACAGGTCTAAAAAATCAAGTGGCGCGGTAGCGCCACGAAGGCGAGTTTGAGAAGCAGACGAAGCCTTGGCGCCCATGACATCTTATACTCATGGGAGTTGGGTTTATCCAATTGCACTTACTATTTGTTGAGTGAAAAAGTTGAATCACTCCAATACAAGTAACAAAGAGTGATACTTGAGCGTTTTTATTTTCATACTCTACATTTTCGAACTTTTGCTGGGGATTTTTATGACACGAAGAACTATCAAATCCTATTGATACACGCATCTGCAAGTTACGATATGTTACATCAGGCCAGTCGTGTATTATTGCTTTGCACAATCGCTCACCAGTAATATTGAGTAGCTCTTGTAAACTAACGCAGACCTCGATATCATTTATTATTATATTTACGTGGATAACAGTTTTTCTTTTCTTTCATGACAATGGTATAACACGGATAAATATCGCAGCCTAATGCTTTTGTATCAGCAATTATTGCTTCATATTGCCGTCTTGTGTACTCGTTTGTAATTAAGAAAGCTAAGGCCGAACTGGGCGTATGCCTTTCTCGAGGATCATTTATTTCGTTTTGTTCATCCTGTCCTTGTTACTTTTCAAGTTGATCATATTTTTTGCGATAGATATTACTGTCTCATTACAGTTGGGATCACTGCGCAGATTATGAGCTCGTCTACGCAAAGTTGATTCTGATGCATTTTTCAACGTACTTCTTTTTCGACCACTGTTAATGCTAAGTCGACCGCCTTTTTTTGGCCTTCCTTTTACGTTAGAATTCCTATTATTCTTCCTTTTTCGTTCCATATTGTACCTCTGATTAATTGGAGTAAAATTCACAAAAAGCTCTAATTTCAAATTATATTATTATCATACGGGTTTCTATATTTTGATAACTGAACTTATTGTAAAGAATATCTATAATACACAAACAAATAAAAATTATTATTTTAAAAGTACTATAATTTAAAGTAACTTTAAGATAACTATTCTTGTAAAACTAACAAATAAAATGTAAAATTTTAACAAATAAATTTATGACAATATCACTCAAATATACAAAGACGGTTACTTAAGTTTCTTTTAATATGTTAATAGTAGCATTCATTATATTGCAAATACAACCGTTACTTAAAAAATTATAATTATTGTGATAAATAAAATAGTTGAAATAATATTATAGAGAAATGTTACTCTTTTAAAAATTTTAAATACACTAATTTTTGGATGCTTTTATGAAAAAAATTATGGCTTTAAATGAGTTTTAAAATATTAATTTACACTTACCTTTGGTTTATGTCATGATTACACGTGAAATGTACAATAAATTAAAAAAGTTAACACCACTTATGAAAATCGCGATGTAAGTAAATGTACGTATGAAATATATTATTATCTCTTTGCTATGCACACATCAACTGTCAAAGTTATACTCATGACATGCTAAAATTACATTATGAACAACATTCTTTCAAAATAATAGGTAAAATTTCAAGAACTGTAGTTCTGACGAAGAAGAAAACAAGTCAGGAATCGGTAAAGTACACAGTTCTAAACAAAGCAAAACAACGCAGTTTCTCGTGTTTATTATTTTGATGTATTAAAACTTTGTAAATTACAATATACCTAATAGATGTCGATTAAATTTTTTTTTTTAATAAATCTTATTGCCGATTTATATAAATTTCAAAATTTAAATAACACCTCATTTATGCAGATAAATGTGATTGAAAATTGCAGGGGTGGTTATAAAGTTTTGGACAAACTCATTTCTATGTATTGTTTCGCCTCACAGGAACCTAATTATAGATTAATTATTATATTATAGATTTTATTATTTATTTATTTAAAAAAAATTTTTTTATATTCTTATATTATTAATAGTACATACATAGCATAAATATTAATTCGTTTGCATATCCCAAATTTATCAAAACATGACAATATTTCATCAAACTTGAAAATACAACCGAATGACTAACATAATTATTTAAGGGGATATCTGCGACAAAAAATATGAGCCAAAACAATAATTAAATTTAAGAAAAGCAAGGTGTCATGCGTAGTTGTAAGCTAGTTTAAAGTTTTGTAACCCCCCTGCAATTTTAAATCACGTTTATCTGCATTCATAACGTGTTATTTAGAGTTAGAGACGATCGAACGTTCAAGAGGACCTAAAATAAAGTTAGATTAGTGATTAGTGGGATATAACACATAAAAATAAGCTTTTTATCTAATTTTTTGCTTACTTTTGCGAGTCTTATCCGAGTAAAACTTCTTTTTGGAGTATTTTTTGAGGTTATGAACGAACCGGGGTTACATAGGCCAAAAACAATGGTGGATTCGTGTTCAGCGGGCAAAAATACATAAGGATAAGCTTTTTTCTCTGCTCCAGCAAGTATTAAATAAAGAGTTGTTTCCTTTTTTGCGCTAAAACGCGCGCGCTCATGCGTAAATGTGGGTCGTATGACGAATTTATTATACAGTTTATGTAATCAAACATATATTTAACATCAGCATTGTAAAAAACATAAAATGACAGAGTTTTATAACTGTATAGAATGAGAACAAATCCTACGGAGTCATAAAAGACAAAATTTTGGCGATTCTACAAGTTTTTCCCGATTTTCTGTATGAAAAAAAATCCTACAAAATTTTAATGGGCAGATTTGAATTCAGCGGGAAAAAATACATAAAAATATCGTTTACAAACATTAAATAAAAAAAATTCCATTGATCTACAGTGACTTTTGTGATTTTTTTGCAAAAACCGTCAACTTTAACGAGTTATCCTGGACCATACAGTAAACATCAACATTTCTGGTCATTTTTCTGTGATTTCTGATAGTTCGAACACCATCTTCCAAAAATTTCATGTTGATCGACCGACTGGATTCGGACTTATTTGATTTTGAAACAGGAAAAGTCGAAATATCCCATAGTGCGACCTCCTGCAAGGCAGCGCACCTTCGCTGGCATCGTTACCGCGTAAGACCAGGTGCCGAATCATTCTACACATCCCCTTCCGGGCAGTTGTCATCGCTCATGTCATTTTTGTAATGTGTGATGAACGAGATAGATTAAGTGAAGTGTTTTTTGTTGTAGTGCTTGCGTAGTGTTTCTAGATGAATGCGTTCGACAGTGTGGGCTCATCACACCCACGCCTGTTCCTATCGGCTGTCCGCGGCTGCTTATTCAATTTATTCGCAGCTAACCTCTTTCTCAGAGACTGTTCCTCTATCCGCAACCTGAGGACGCGCTGTGTAGTGATGATAGGCACCCACCCGTCCGATCTGGACGACAACGCCCAAGACCCGCTTAGGGTAGCGGCATTGTAACAGAATTATATTCTTCACAGACTTTAAAAGATTTTCTGGCTATTCACTTTGTACAAGTCAAATATTTGAAGAACTCTTCCTCAATAACTCGCAGGCTTTGTAATACAGCTTTAATATACATTCTTATTCTTCAGCTTCCAAAAGAAATTAACTTCTGAGATTACCATAGGGAAAATTCAATGAAAATTTATTTCTCGAATAAAGAACGTTTCTGTACTGCTATTTATGAACAAATTAAAATGAATAGGGATAAAAGTAGTGTTCTTTCGTGTTTTGATTACCAAATTGTAATTTTAACATCGTATTATTCTTAAAAATAATTCAGTAACATTTTTCTCATTATCGAACGATTTGATCAAAATTTAATTTAGCATCATCGTGAGTAGCAGTAGCAGCAAAAGTAAAGAGCAACAATTAAAAGAACATTAAAAGTTGATTTCAATGAAGTTAATTAAAATGATCGCAACGAAAGTAATTTCCTCCTCTTTAAAGGAAAGTTTACGCGTGACCTTTCTCTCCTCCGCGCGTCGGCGAGAAGGAATTCAATCGACAACAAATTTACAAGGACGTACAATTACCGGTATAAAAGGCGACAATGTTTTTTCATTACTTCAGTCAACGTATAGCGCGGGGAGGGGGGGGCTTCGCGTATTTCTCCTCTTAAAACTTCGTTTCCGTTTGCCGAAGAAAGAACCAGGGTAAGATCAAGGAATTCTACTCGCTATAGAGGTCGAACCATTCTTGGAAGAGGGAAAAAAGAGTGTACGTAAAACCCACGTCACAGTGTGTGTATAAATATTCTTTTTAATCGAATCACGTACGCAAATGTAACGTGCGATTGGAATCACGTTAAACTTACTGGTTTGAATAATTAAACGTAGACGAATTCTTGGCAATATTATCACTGATTCAATACATAGGGTGCCTAATTTTAACGCAATTGCTCGAGCTTAATTTTTTCACGCAAGTATAGGAAAATTTATACGAATGAGAAGCAGTGTCCAAAAATCGCTTCGCGCTATCGGCAGCTAGAGGCACATAAGCAAACAGCCGACATTAATAATGTCGGCGCTTCAACAATACATTCCATCCTCTGCAAATACTCTTTACAGCGAGCTGAGACAGGGCACTGCCAGCAGCAGCCGCCTCCAAGAGGTGCAGGCTCGCAGCGGCAGCAACGTGTACCTAAAGTATACGTATAGGTACATAGACACGCGCTCGGCTATGTACAGCAGGCGAAGAGCAAGCAAAGCACACCGAGACGCCGGCTCTCCCTCTCTCACTCCGGTAAAACTTTGAACGTCGAGCGGAAGGCAACACGTGGACTCGCTCCGTAATTAATTTCGGCTTTCTTGAATATCGGGCTCGTGTTCTCTCCCCTGCAAGAGAGAGAGAGAGAGAGAGAGAGAGAGAGAGAGAGAGAGATCCAATGAAGAGAGGAACGTGCTCACGATATTGGGTTTCTGCGGAGGGTGGATAGACTGCCGCGTGCGCTAAGTAGGGGGGAGGCGGAAACAAGGCAGGAGAAAGGAGCCGATCGCCCGAAGCGACGCCGGAGGTACAGCCTGAGAATAATGCAAAATTAATTTCCTCCGGCCTCGCGTTTTCCCTCGCTCTCCCACCTTCGACCTTTTCCTCGCTCGCGCCGGCTGCTATTGCTGCTGCTGCTGCTCTCCGCAGCTTTTCCATTCCCGATCTTGCGGCTTTCTATACTTATGTACATGTCACCTCGTCCCAGAGCCGCGACGAGCTTCGTTTACCTCTTCCGCGAATTTTCGCCCCGGCTTTTTCAGAAATGTCGCGGCTGATTTCAACCCAGCAGCCGCCTGTTATTTGTCGCCGCCCGGGAAAGGCTAAGTCAATAATGAAGTTTCCATGTCGGGTTGGCTTTGCCCAAAACTTGCCGCAGTGCACACACTCGCAACTCTCGAGCTGTACACAGAGAGTGAGTGTGCAGTCTTGTACCTTGACTGACCCTCCAGCTACTTCCTTGCGAAGAGACATGATTGCCCGCGCTGCGCGAGCTCGGTCGAGAAGTCGTGCGCTGTACACAGAGTTATCTCTCTGTTTCGGAAATGCAGCGCACTTCTCATTTTTCCTGTCGCAATTTAATAATGGCTGATGCCCTGAAAGATTCGCTGCGAGCTGTGTATTTGAATTGTTGGAAAACAATTAATTACATCGTTTATAACGCAGAGCTACCACACGCGGCGGGCAATAATGTAATGTAGCGTACGTTTGTGTGCCGTGTGGCTTGGTAGCTGCACGGTGTCTGTTATAGCTATTTCCGCGCCGCGGAACGTTCAGTCTTCATTTAATTATAATTATAATTATTAATTAAAAGATGCGTAATTAATATGCACCAACTCATGCGCAACTTTGTATTTTTGCAGACGCTGATGCGACGTCACGCTCGAGCTTCAAGTTGAAATTTCCGATGCACCGCACCCATGGCAACCTAGTCAAAAACTGTAGAATTTTTACGAGCAAATCGAAGTCCATGTGTATGATTTCTAAATAAACATGAACTGATTGTATGCCATATTTTATTTTCAAAGTATTAATCCGAATAGCGTCAGAGTATTTTATACAGATGCCTTTCGTTCTCGCATCGTGAAATTTCTTTAAATATATCAAGTTTCGTACTCCTGACTGTTTGAAATGAATACGATGTAACGCGGTATGCATCATCAGACATTAACGCATCCGACAGACCGAATACTGAAATAATGATTTCATCACGAAGCAGCAACCCAAATACTCGCACATAATATTCACCACGTTGAAAAATGGAGTACTGCGACCAACAGAGCGACTCCATAAGCCATATCGGGTCAATCGAGACGAAATCTTTGCAGTGAACAGCACGTCAAAGTTGATCACGTCGACGACAATTTCCCGGCGTATTTGCCAAAGAAAATATTTTTTCGACAAATAAAACGCGCCCGCACTCTCGCCCATACACTTATACTTTAACATTCCATTTCCATCAATTTCTGCTCAAGACGTGTGCAGCGCACTCGCGAGAGCGGGATATCGGCTCTGCATGAGATTTCGCCTTCTCTCTCCGACTTTCCTGCGAAGCCGGCACGTTGTTGCGCCCTGTGTATGTAGGAAATGCGCGTAAGAGAAAAGAGGAGAGACTGTCTGCAACGAGAGAAAGAGAACAGAGAGAGAGAGAGAGAGGTGCGCAAGATTGAGAGACTGGCTTTTCAGCGCCACTTGTCACGCTTTAAGAAATGAAGATTGATAGCCTCCTAAAGGCTTTCTCTTTCACTTTGTCGAGCATTATAGTCTCGTATACGTCAATGTTGCGCGAGAGCGAGTAATAAAAGGAGAGAGAAAGAGCGGGAAAAAATGGCCACGCGTGTGTTCATTCATCTGACGCTCAGCTGGGGCTGCGTAGATCTATGTACACCGCGGAAGCTTCCCGCAGATAAACGCGGCTGCATCCAGTGGTAAGTATTCGTTAAATTTTAACGACAGCGCCACGAAGCCGTTATTATTACTATTCACCGCTCGATCAGCGTTTTGGGACCGTCCTTATACTCCCATCATTCCCCCAACAACGTTTATCTCCCATGCGATAACGTTTTCGAGAACCGCGTGAGAAGAGATTAAATTTCATTCCCATTTAGCGAAACGACGGTGTTTTTATTTCGCACGCGCCCGCGGGAATAAAAAGAACAAGCTGCAGGCGCGCTGCAATTGCGTCGAAAAACAGAGAACGATAGCGTCTGCTCTCCGTCCCTCCAGTGGCGCGCATATAAAGCGAGCTACGTCTGGCCGATTTATCTCTTGGTCGCCTCATCTCGCGAGCATAATGCAAGCAACTTAACAAGTCTCACTCCCTCTCGCGCGCGCGTTGACAGCGCCATTTTTAAAACTCGCGCTTCTATGAATCGGCGATGAGCCTTTTTCTCTTTCTCTCGAAACTTATTATATACACACTGTCGCGCGCAAACAGCGAGTGCCGTCGCCGCTCTCTCGGCAAATTGAATTTTCCGGCGCGCACTTGCAAAGCGCTCGCCGAGAATAAGAGTCACGCGTGTATATTCTTGGCGGGTGAGTGTGTGCATGTCAGAGGCGCGGATAGGTTCTCCCCCCGGGAGGGGGTCGCAGCGATGAGAGGAAGCAGGCGCGTATAACTTTCGAGAGAATATTACGTCGGGATTTTAAATTTTTATTGTTTCGCTATGATGACTGCACGAGGACTGATGTCTGCGGAATCACGTTTTCGGAATGAGACTTTGTGCCTTCGGGTCGGACATCTCTGCGCAGTAAAAAGTAAATGAAGCTGCTTCAGTTATAGATGATATCTCCGAATTATTCCCGATAAAGCAGCAGAGAGAGAAGTTAAAGGAATGTATAGGGTTTTATGTATAGGGTTTAATTTAGTAAGTGCCGTGAAAAAATCTCATCAAATTTTCACGTAACAAAATTCTTCGGATTCCCAAACCACTCTGCCTTTCCACGCCGAGAGTCGCTTCATCGCGCGCGATATTGAATTCCATATAGGTATATACGCAGACAGACACACATACAGCTCGTGAAACGCGTCTACGGTGCAAAGAGAGAGAGAGAGAGAGAGAGAGAGAGAGAGAGAGAGAGACAGAGACAGAGACAGAAGAAATAAAAAGTAACGTATTCATTTGCTCGACGAGACTCGCGAGACACAACGGTTGTGCGGGAGACAGGCTACTGCCCCCGGCTCTATTCCTTTCCTTCCTTCGCCGGGGGGGGGGGGGGGCTGTTTTCGCTTCTTTTGTCTGTCGAGGAAAAATCCGCGACCGTATACGGGGGTATGCATGTATGCGCGCTACTACTGCATACTGTATACGCGAACGACGAAGAAAGAGACGAGGCGAGCGGGTATTTGATTCGGGATATGGACGGGCGCCTTAGGGAAATTGATAATAAAAAGCCGTGTGTACGGCCCGGATCGCGTATTCGCGAAAGCCGGAAAATTGCAGGTTGATGTTGACTTTGGGAAGAGTATCGCGCTCCGTGCTTAGCATGTTTATTGGGAGTAAATATAAAGTTACCTTTATTTTACTGCGACGGAAATCGATCAGCCCGCCGCCGCAAAGTTTCTTCTGTTATTTTTCCTACTGTTATTTAAGCGTAAACTCAGTGCGCCAGGCAAACATTTGCTTTCGGGGGAAAAATGTTGCTGTTGCTGTTGTTGTTTGTCTGATTCGAAAGTCAAATTTATTCTCGTGGAAGCGCGTATACCTTATCGAAATTAATTCATCGCCGAGTATGGCGAGCGGAAAGCTCTCAGTGCCACATATTATAACATCCAAAGACGTGTGCAGAGAATATCCTAGAGGAAAAGAATACAAGAGCCTCTCCCTCGCTACCCGACGCAGTGAAAGTTTCTCGCAATAGAGAAAAGCCAAAGCGTTATGAATTTTTTACTGTCCGTCTAGGCTGCCGTCGCGACATTTAGCTATACAGGCAGCCGCGCGCACGTCGTGGCGTCATCCTCATCCGTGAGAGCTCCTCCTTTTTTCCTCAAGCCATCAATCCGGAACTGCGCGCGAGCGCGAACTTTTTCCCCGCGCGAGAAAAGTTCGCGCGACGGCTAGACGCACGCGCGCGCCCATAAACTGTCTTTGGCGGGCGCGGAAAAAAGGAACTTTTCATGGCTGTGTTTTTGTTGGCGGCGGCAAAATACGCGCGTCGCCGATGGGATCGATGGCCTCGAGCGACGTGCTTATGTAGTATAGAATGAAAGGAGCCGGATATCGCCGAATTATTCCGTCTCGCGGAGGAAAATCGCCGCGGATAAATCGGCGGCGCCGGCTAACTGTCGACCTCGAACTCCATACCGCGTAGGTAGCTGCTTCGACCCGCGCCGAGATAATTCCGCGATAAATTCGCTTCCTCTCCCTCCCACTCCTTCTTCTGTGAGCGGTAATACGGCACTTTCGCGAGATTGCGTGTCTCTGCCCGCGTAGCCGCTTTTCGGGAGTCGGTTGCGCTACTATACGCTTTTATCAGTATTGTCGCGCGGTTGCGAGTTTTTGCGAGTACAGAGCTGCATAGATAAAAGTCGCGGGCGAAAATTGCCTTTTTTTTAATCAGCACGTGGCTAATTTCAAGTTTGCCGAACTGCACGCGCTCGTGAGACGCGTAAGAGAGCGTCGGGGAGTAGGGAACTGTCGTAAAAAGTGTAGTTTACGAATTTTGCAGAACGTCGTTGGGCCGAAGTGATAAGAACTTTTGTCCGGGTCTTGAGTAACGACGATTTGCCGCGATGATGCACGCGCCGTAATATTTTCGCGGATAAGAAACAATTTTCTCCTTCCAGCGCGCCTGCGGAATTGTTGTAATTTACTTAGTACCCAATCACCGATGTAGTGAAAAAGAAAGCGCGCGAGCCGCGTCTGACCTAACTCGGCTTGTATCTACTTGCGGCCGCGTACACTCCGGCATCCACTTTGATCTTCCGAACTTTGATCGTGTTACTCTGAACTTCACTATCAGTTAGCCAAGTAGCAATTTTTTTGGACTCCGTAACTTTCGGGCTTTATCTGCTGGCGTTACAGTTTTAGACACTTCTTTCGTGTGCCGAAGTTGTTCTATTTCCTGCGCGAAAACTTATCCCGCAAGAGTATTCGTTATTTTCCATTACATTTTAACATCGTGAGAGGATTTCATTCGTTATTTCAACATTGTGCAAATTCGCATACCTATAATGCTTCAATTTTCACGAGAGAACGCGTTGGTTATTTTATGATTTCATCAGTTATTCATTTGGTTGTGAAATTCGCATCGAAGCTATACCGATAACTCCGATTGCTAACTGGCTCGTTAAAGCCCAGCAGTTTTATGTCGAGATCGCCGCAATCAAGCAGTTATGCGCCAATTACATTAGACCGCAGAATTAGGTAACCCGATCGTCGGCAAATCCGTTTTGAAGCGCACTTGACTCCGAGCACTCGCAAAAGTGTCGCGACGTGATTGATCTGTAGATCCATTTGATGTTTTCTGCAGTGACGGTTGAATAGAATAGTCCGAACAGTGTGAAGTCGGCGCAAAGCCTCATCAACCAATACGCCAAGCCGCCTCGGCGATTTCGGTACTAATCCGGCAGCTCGACAGCTGCAGCCTCGCCTATTCGCGGAGCCTCAACAGGTACGAAATCTCTCTCTTGCTCACCCTGAAGCTCGGAATTTCAAAGCCTGGCAGCTGTCCTTTTTCGCCTGAAACCGCAGACTGGCGCCTGCATCGTTTTCTGCATTTTGCAAGCTAAGCAGAGCTTAACGCGCTCGGGCGCTTAATTCAGTATGTGTATTCAAGTGGCGGCGGCAGTGGCGAGCACTTTGAGCGACAAATTAACATGCGCCGCCCGGCGCCGAAATCTAAGCAGCGCGCCGCGTGTCTACGATGTGGCGCAAGCACAAAGCTCGAGTTAACGCGAAACCGCGAAGCAGCTGCTCTCTCTCTCTCTCTCGAAGCGATATCGCAAGCGCGCGCGCTGCACGATTTTCGCGCCGAAGAGGTGACGAAAGTGCTGCGTCACGTGCTCGAATGTGTGGGGGGGGGGGGAGAGGTGCCGTGTGCCGCCGCTATATATAGAGTACTGCACGTTGAAAGCTTTTTCTTCTCGGCAAGTTCTAGGAAACTACGAGGGACTGATTGAGCTGTAGACCAGCGTGATTGGGATCATTCAGGCTTTGTCTCGTACTTTCGTTTCTTTCGCCGAGCTGTCTTCTCTCTGTCGGCGCGGTGTTAATCAACACGCTTTTCATCCCCGCGTTGTTGTTCGAACCGAACAATTTTTCATTTTTGCACGCGAGCTCATCCGGCGTAACCTAATACTCCTCGCTGTAGAGCTCACTTTCGAATTTGAATTTTATTACAGAAAATGGGACGGGATATCGCCTTTCCTCTCCCTCGCGCGCGAGCGTAATTCACGTCAAGCAAAAATGACGCTTAAAAACTGAATAAGCTATTTTGCCCGCTCGTCGCTCTCGATTCGCGCGCACATATGCGCAACCAATGCATTCTCAAAAGGTTGGTCTTTCTGAAATTTCACCCTGTTTATTTATTCATGAAACTGGATTAGCTTTTCGCGTCGCGCGGGAACGAGAAAAAAAGCATCAGCCGGTACCTCATACCGAAGCGTGTGATGCGCGCGCGACGTCTTCCGCGCGGCAAATTTGATTTGCATATGCGCGTGCAGCTCTCGCCGCGCGGAATTTGTTTGCCTCTCGATTTTTCGAAAAATGTTCAGCCTGCAACTGCGCGCGCTGACAGTCATCGGACGTCGTCGGCGACGAGCGAATTTTTAACGAGCAGCCTGTTTTTGTCCCTGTTATCGCGCCAACTTAGATGCATCGCACAGTCGCGCGGTTTCCTCCCGCATCTCGTCGCGATATTACCGCAGAAGCCGGTTTCATTGTCGGACGCTTCTCACCGGGCCGATGTCGGCTGAATTTATTATCTCGCGTCTTGATAAAGGAGGACATATTTTTGTGCGTTATACAGCATGATACTTAAAATCCACCCCTCGCGATCGCGGTGTATACTATTATAGCTACTGCGCTATACACCGAGAAGAAGATACATTACTTTTAATAGATATTTCTAGACGACGTCACCGTGACCAGCGAGTTATCATGCAGCAGCCCTTTTTACACGCACACCCACGTCAATTACCCATAAATGCAGCGAGCAATCTCCGTATATACAGTCTCGAAGGGGGCTCCCACGATAATAATACACTTTTACGATACATCATAATTTATACGCGTCCGACGTTTCGAAAATTGGCTGGAAAAATCAAACGTCGAAGCATGATAAGCCGAATGTTGTATGACTGACTGCAGTATCCACAGCGCTCGCGGTAAACTACTAGGCTGCCGCGAGATTGTACTTGCAACAATGCTGCAACACGAGATAGAGAGTATGGACCGCAAACGTCTATATCGAATATCAGGTGGCGCTCTCGCTGCTTTCGAGCACTTTCCGAAATTGAATCATACGAACCTCCGCGGCGTGGCAAAAATAATTAATACACTTACGCAAAGTGCTTCGCGCAGCTCCGCCGCAACTTAACTCGTAAAGCAATAATTCTAATGACCTCCGCGAAGCTAGAGTACGCCATCAGGGCTCATGTCTCTCGATGAGAATTTTTCACGTCCCTCTGTTATACCTATAAGCTATAGGTATACATATACGAAGAATATACGTTTCGCGTAATGCGGGGAATAGTCGCGATAAGTTAGCCGGCGGGAACTGGCGGCTAATAAATGTAAGAGGAGGAAAAATCAATTCCATTTTCCAGCGGCGCGCACAGCCGCCCGCCGACGACTCCGCGAAATCCCCCTCCGCAGATTCATCATTCCTCTTTCTCCCGTCTTTTCTCTCTTCCATCCCCCCGTACAGCTCACGCGCTTTCATTGCTCTCTCCGCAGCAGATCTTAGCCGGATCATCCCCAAGATTATTAAGGAGGCATTGAGGAAGGTTATTGCCCTCGAGGATCCAGGGCCTGCACCAGTCGAATGTAATAATATATAATGTATAGGAGTCGAGGATGTATCGTGAAATGTGTCGTTCCCACGGGGATAGCGCGCTTTCGTCTGCATAATTCCGATTCTCAAGTAGGATACGCTGCGTAAAGTGAAAACTCGCCGCTGTGTATCTAACAAGAGCGCTGCTTTGCGCGCGCTTATTTCCCTAATTTGCGTAGCGCGCGCCTGCATGAAAGCCTTTGTGAGCTCGCGTATACTTATGTATATACTTGCCGGGAAATGAGAGTGCGCTTATTGTATATCATATACTCGATTGCTGCGCTCCGGAGATATTGTATTTTCGTGATTGCCAATCGTTTTGCCGCGCGTGTGGGGAGCGAGAAAAATACAACCCCCGAGAGCTATACGCGCTGAGTACACAGAGCGCACCTTAGTAGGGCAGGGAGAATTGTTAAGCATACTTATTCAACGCCGCCGGAGTTAGAGAAATTTGTCGAGAATTCAAATAACTTCACTTGTAGCTATCTTTGTTATACAAGGTATAAGTTTCTCGCGCGCCTAGACTAGCTACACACGCTATGCGCGCGTACGTTTTCGAATAAATTTCCTGGCTAACCTTATTTTTCCCAGAGATAAATGTTCAGAAGCCCTTTATTTCGTATGCTCGAGGTGCGAGCGAACTTGTATCGCGTTCTCTCTCTCTCTCTCTCTCTCTCTCTCTCTCTCTCTCTCTCTCTCACTCTGCAGTTCTTATTTTAAGAATGAAAAGCTCGATTGCGACGGTGAGCTCCTGACTAATAGCTCGGAATTCCCGATGATCAGTCATAAAGCGGCGTACATATCGCGCTAATATTTCAGGTCGACCTAAATACCCCCGTTACACACCAGGACGGAGGAAGAACAGTCCTCGTCTCCTCCCCGCTAGCTGATGGCAGTCCCGCTAGCAGGGCGGCCGCGAAGATCTTAATTCACCCGTTTATCAAGCCCCTCGTAACACAGTTCTCGTCGTCTATCCATCTGCAGGGCTCGGGTAATCGCGGTATAAACCAAAAAATGTATTCGAGCCCGAGTCGGGCATTAGTCCTGTCAAGCGAACGGATCCGGCTGATTTGTCAATCTCCGACTCTCCGTAATAAAATAATGCATCGCGAGATCTCACTCTCTCGGAATACCGTTACATCAGCTATATAAGCGCACGTGCTGTATATATACGCTGGAGAGAAGGAAAGAAAGAGAGAGAGAGAGAGAGAGAGAGAGAGAGAAAGGAGAGACAAGAAGGGGGATGGCGCGGATATAGTGCTGGAGAGAGACGCTAGTCGCGCGTCGCCAAGAAGACCGGTCACCCGTCGCGGAAAAATCGTCCCATTCCGTGCCCGGCGTATAAAAAGGGTAATGAATTTTTCTTATCTCCCGGTGACGAATAACCGGAGAATATACGCGTGAAAATGAATGAGAAATAGGAGGGGCAGAGCCGAATCCCCTTTCTCACTCTTTATATCTTTCTATCGTCTTGTCGCAAGCGAGCCGTCTCTCTCTCTCTCTCTCTCTCTCTCTCTCTCCTCTCTCTCTC
>JAZHPH010000021.1:2061018-2104443 GCA_037356405.1 Nasonia oneida | reverse complement strand
TGCCGATTTATTCATGTAACATGTCATTATTTCCTTTCGAAATGCATTAGATTATTGTATAGCTAGATCAAAGTTTTGTAATGCGAGGGCATTGTTATTAAAGAAACCCTGTATTCATATCAATTGTAATTCGAAATAAAGGAATTTTCAATTAGTCTACCTTTAATTCTACTGCAGAAAATCCTTAATTGAATGAGAACCTAACACAGTACTATATTTGCATGAATATTTTTTTTGAAATATACATGAAAGACCTGGCTTTCCGTGCACAGCTCATATTTAATCAGTTCCTTTAATGCTATCCCCAAAGAAAATTTCAGCGAATCGAAATTTTTACAAAATTTCTTTCATCTCTTGCAAGCACGCGCCATTCTAAAGCTTAAATAATGAGAGAAAGGCGTCTCTATAGAGGAATACCCAATTACCCAGATGCCGACATTAACCGTGTTTACCCTTGGCTTGCCAGGCTAAGAGGAAACGGCAACAGAGCGACAAGACGAAGAAGCAAAGGAGAAGAGAAAAAAAGCAGTGGACCACGACCCTCGAACAGGTCGCTTCAAGGGTCCAAAAAGGAGCCAGGGTAGCAACGAGGGAAAAGAGAAGGAGAGTCAGCTCGAATATATCTCTGTGAAGAGAGACAGAAAAAAAAGCAGTCCAAGGCGGGGATTTTATTTTCAGCACAGCAGCCGTATATACCATTTCACGGACTATTACAGAAATATTCGGCCTTCTTGCGCCCGCGCGGTTACATCATATACATAATACGCGTGCAGCAGCACCCGACTCGGGAATGGGATTTCGCGTGACTTATTACGCGATTTATGTGTATTTATGCATTGCGCCGACGCAGCCCCTTCCCCACCGGCCTCTCTCTCTCTCTCTCTCTCTCTCTCTCTCTCTCCGTACAGGATCGCCTGGCGCTTGGTTCTTTCTCTCGAGGGGAGCACTGGCCATATACCTATATGGCGTCTGGGGTGATTCCCCGTGTTACGACTCGCTGATGCTTTATGCTCCTGCGCTGTAACGTGACCTAAGAATTACCGTTTTTTTTCTCGCCGTCCTTCCGAGTCTCGACCCCCTTTTTCGCGACGCGCGCGTGTGTGCTGGGAGTACACATATATAGATGCTGCGCTCTTCAGGTGCGAGGAGGGAATCGGTAAATCAAGCCGAGTCAAGGACTGAAAAGCCGAGTTGAGAGGGGACCGCCGTTTATTAACTGTAAATATGAGGCTGGATGAACTCTCAGAGCCGCGGGACGCTGTGGACCAGAAGTTATTAAGTTTGTGGGATTGCCTTTTGAGGCTTTCTTTTTCAGGGATTCCGTCCGTAAATTCTTTCAAGCTTGACCAACGAATTCACTGAGTCTTTTGAGATACCTAGGTAAATATAGAGATAAACTTTAAATTGAAGTCCAGATAATTGCTGTGAAATAAAATATACTCCGTAAGATTGGACCGGTGACGAGACGACAGCTTTGCCGTTAAAATGCTAGACTGAAACGGACTTTGCTACTATAAGTGATGCTGCGATTTGAATATTTACGATCGAGAAATAGCACGTTTAATCGAGATGGTAAATGAAGCAACATAACTCATGCACAGCCGCACATGTGAGAATGTGAGAATGTGAGTTGGTCCGTCAAAGATGATTAAAAATTCAACAGAAGCGTCGATCCTCGTTGCATACCTATCTCCATCACAGAATCGAATAGTAAGCTAAATTAATTGTAGTCTCATCATTTATGCATCAAATCACCCTATGAAGTGGACAGTGATAGCGTGAATAAAAAGAAAACATAAATTTCCATCACGGCCATCGTTTCCCAGCAAAATTGACTCCATATACGACTTTCATACTCGATGCTGCTCGCGCTTATGTACGCAGTGATTTAGTGGCACGCGTATACTTCTCAGGTGTGCAAGTACTATACGTAACCGAAGTTCAGCGGAGCGCGCGTTTCCTTCGACCCCCTAATAAACGAGTATAAATCAGGATCCCCGCGGAAAATCCTTTGTGACGACTTTCCCATTATTAACGCTAAATAAGCCACGCGCGCACGCGAGGCGAACTTTTAAAGCCGCGGTTATACACTCTACGAACACTCCCCCTGCGCGCACGGTGACGCACAGTTAATAATAACAGTGGCTGCGAGATTGCTCGCCTCCCCTTGCGCGTCGTGCGGCTACATTTATCGCGCGTCGATTATTAAAAAAAGCAGAGAGAGAGAGACAAAAAAGGAATAAGAGAAGGCAGAGGGAGAGATCGGACAAAACGAATCGTGCGCGCGCGGCGAAACGAGCAATGTTCCGCGAGTACGATAGACCGCAGCGTATAATCCGTGATGAAATTCACCCTCGACGATATCGCGCTGCACTGCACTGTATACGTATAGCCATCGATGTGAGAGCTATTATACCGCGCCATATGATACTCGCATGTATGCCGTACACGATCCGTGCGTCGTCTCTCGCCGATGCGACGCGAGAGCCACTCGCCACTGGCCGCTTAGGCTGCGTCTACAATGAACCGTACTAGGTCAAAGGAACGTATACGGTAGCGCTTTAGACAGTACTGCCAAAGTATTTTAGATATTGAGGTTAGGTACAGCCTGCTTGCAAACGCCGAATTAGGTTGGCAGCACTAGCAAATTCACTAGCATATTCGTTCGTTTGACTGAATACGGTCCATTGTAGACGCAGCCCTAAATAAATCATGTTTTTGAGCTACGTACCGACAGGCTAATCATGCGTGTCCGCGAAAAAGGCGAGGAGAAGTGCATCGGAAAATGGACGCGGCGTAGACGTGGAGAGAGAGAGAGAGAGAGAGAGAGAGACCGACGAAGGAACGAACGAATTTGGAGGGAGTACAGTGGACGCTCCTGGCCATCAATCACTCGTCTCATTACGAATTCCCGGCGTTTTTTCTCCGTCTCGCTCGGCTCTCTGTGTCTCTCCCTCTCGCCCGCTTTTACCATCCGTACGGCCGGATGGAAGAAGGAGAGGAGGGAAGCTCGAAATATCGATTCGATTTCGCATTACACTGCAGGAGTCACATATCATCTTTGCGTTGCTGACGCTACGGCCCTATACACTGTTGTATACTAGCGCGCCTATGCTACAAATTCGGGGATACGCGCGCGAGTGTATAATGTTTAATATTTAATATAGAGAGAGAGAGAGAGAGAGAGAGAGAGAGAGACTCGTAATACTCTATAAATTATATACGCGCTATAAATCTTATCTAAGCCGTGCGTGGTTGTTTCCTACGCTGGAATTCGTTTTGCTCGGGGGGTTGCTCGCGTACTGATGCTTCTTTATGCTGTTGTGGCAGTTTTTTTTTTTTTTTTTTGTTCGATGAATTTAATCCGGAGGTTCGCTGTTCTTGTTTTTCCGTCTACATTCATTTCGTTTTGAAAATGATTTCACGACGCATTTCGTTACTTATTTTTCGACCGCGCGAGTTTTACAATTTTGCGAAGAACTGAATTTTCGAATAAAACTCGTTATGTACGTGGAATTTTCGAGCGTATTTCACTTACAGCGAAATACGCGCAAACGAGGGAAAAATCGTTGAACGGAGAACGGAGCTCGAAAAAAATGTAAACGTAAAATTTTAAATCCTTACACGACTATCCGCGCATAAAACGCGGTACCCACATCGCTGTAAAATGATCCTCCTCGCAAAAAAGTGCGTATCATATATACAACTCGTACGCGCGAAGGAGCGCAATAAAATTCGTCGATTACCCCGCGACGGGGGAATCCGAACCCTCTCTCGTTCGCGCTCGCCGAGCCGTTATTTCGTCGCGCGAGGCCCTTACACTTCAAAGTATGTGTATAAAACAAACAGCCGTATATGAAACAAGGAACGCAAAGCCATTTATTGAAAAATTTCGCCGATAAAAAGTTTCTCAGCACGCAGCTCCTCGAAGCGACGTAAAAAAACGCCGAGTTTTCTGCACTATACTGACGTATAGGTATATATAACGGCGGCTCCTCCTCGCACATATCTGTAGTCGCGGCATGGCAGCGCACTGCACAAAGGGGTGTCTCCTCTCGGCGAGGTAAGCGCGCAGTGGCGCGCGAATGCCGGCGGACGATCAAACGACGAGCTTGCAAGGACATGGAGAGCGACGATAGGAGGACACACACATACATAGCTGCGCTGTATAGCGGCGGCGAGCTTTTGTCTTTATACGGAATTCAGAGGAGAGCTGCGCGCGGAGCCCCCTCCGTACGTGTCCCGCCGACCGAACGGACGAATCCATCGGGGCCGAAACGAGTTTCCTCGGCGAGGACGACTTTCCTTTTCTCATATATACGTGACCAATAGCCCGGCGAGAATTCGATGCCCTTTTGCGACTTGTCTCTGCAGCGTTATACACATACCTATATGTATCTATACGTTATACATGTCGTGCGCGCGAAGCCAGCAGCGAATCGCTATATACCTTTATCATCGTTCGAGAGGCGCACGCTGCAGCTGTGTATTATTTATACGCTCTCCCATTCCCCGCAGTTGTCCCGCTGCATGTATTTATATTTATCATTTTCGCGGCAGCATAGCGTTTTGCGCGCGGAGCTCTGGATGTGGCGTGTGCGCGAAAATTGCGCGGGGGAGATGTATATAACGCCGCTCGGCAGCGAGAGCTCCGCGCGCGCGCGCGCGCGCTCTCGTGAATTATGTCGACAGTGAGAAGAGCGTAAATTATTTCGCGGCTCGCTGCAGCCGAGACGTTTTTATACGGCCCGAGAATAGAAGAATAAAGTGGCAGCATCAGGCTCGACTGTGGAAAATTGCGGCTAAAGTCGCGCGCGTGTCTCCCGATCCCTCGCGCCGCTGCAACTGACGGCGAGATCGCGCGCGTTATTACGGTATCTCGTTGTTGTTCTTGCAAAGTAATGTATAAGCAACGATAATCGTAAATTGCGTTTATATAGGCTGCGCTGTGCACGGACACGTACACGCGGAACGGAGATCGATATTAAAGCCCGCGAGCGGCGCAGAGGTGCGTTAAGCAAGAATTATGGAAAAGAGCCTCGTGTATACTTTTATAATTTTACAGATATAGAGGTGCAGATCTGAAATTTTGCAATGCGGCTTTATTTTCCGCGGCCGCGATAACTAGCCTACGAGAGAGTCGAGTCGAGTCGCGCTAAAATAATGCAAAAGCGATTTCCCCGCCGCGCGAAAGTACTGCACGCGCTATTAAACCTTTTCCGATAACGTAGTTAGTCGGTGTGTGCATACGCAAAGCCCACCACGACCGATACGAGATCGACTAGCGCGCGGCCTTATATATATTGATACGTGCTCAAAATAAACAGCGCTGCATGCTGTTGCAGGTACGGCGGGTAATCTTGCAGATGGAAATGCGCACTCCTTGATTTCGATCAACCGCGCACCGATAAAACGATCAAGATGGATGTCGTTGCGGGAGAGTTGCGGAAGCTACTCGAGCGTGTATCGCTGCACATACTGCGGGGGAGAGATGCTGCTTAGTTCTCCCGAGTGCGGCTAAAGGCATTCGTATTAATTAATCGGGAGCTTTCGCGCGGAACGTATTACTTTTACCGCTTTTATTCGTTCCGCGCGATAAAGTTCGGAAAACGTTATTGAAAGTACTCTCGGCCTTTTAGAGGGATGGAGCTCGCTATCGTACGCGTGCGCGAACTCGTCGTTTTGCCTGAATAGTTTGCTCGGGAAATTGGAATATTTTGTCCCGCTAAAGGCTTCCAGGAAATTCCATGTGCAAATCCATTGTCGATTTGGCCGCATGTTTGTTAATTGAGTGCGAGTATAATTGAAATCCAAGGCATGTATAAGCTACTCGATACACGTGCGCGAGAGATCACTTATTTTTTTCGTTCGAACGAGTATTCGATCGACAATAATATACCCGCGCACCTATTCCCAATTAGGCGTATCCGCGAGCGTCGGATATCCGGCAGCTCCGATATTCTACATATACAGCTCTCTACATGATTCCTTCAATAACGTTCGCACGGAAGCTAGAGTTATTTCGCGGAAACAAGGAAAGAAAAAAATCAACGGGTCGGTTTCATTCTCTGCGCCGTGAACAACCTGCGCAGTCCGGCCGTCACAAGCGCATTGTGAAAAGCTTTCAGGCACGGTGTATAGAGAGGATCAGCCGAAAAAAGCCGGACACCAGGCGCGAGCGCGTGTATATCAAAAATACACACACACGCAGAGCGCACTGCAGAGAGATATGTTCCGCGCGAAGAAGGACGACGTGGCCGGCGGCCCTTGAAATCCCGGCTAATCCCCGCATCGCATTCGCACGCGTACAAGAGAGGAAGAGTATTATACGGCAGTAGCGAATCATAATTCGAGGCCGGCCGTCCTAATTATCCGAAGCGAGGCCTTTGACACGCGCCCGGCATAATCCAGACTGTGTTTTTTCTCTGACTCTCTCCCAACTTTGCGCACCGGCGGCGCGCGTGCAAAGGGCGCTAATTACTTCCCGCGCGCACAGCTTCCGCATGAAACATCAGCCGGCGTCTGGCGCGCGTCGCTCTCCTCTCTGCTTTTCTTTCGCTCTATCCTGTACAGCCGGGCTTTATATCTCTATACGCCTCTCGGGACTCGCGCTCCCGTCGATCGCTGCAGGCTGTCCAGTTTACGCGCGGACCCTCGGGCACTATGCTGTGCGAATGGAACCTGCAGCGCACGCGGGGACCGTCTGCAGCCGAGTGAAAAGACAATCTTACGTGCGCTCGCGGCCGCTTGATATTTCACTCGCGGTGCGCCGGGATATCCTCTGCTCCGTTACTTTTTGCGACGCGAAAATGCCGCCGGCTCTATTCCCTCCGTCGTTTTGCTCGAGCACGGGCTTTGATAAACGACTACGCAAAACAGCGTAAGCGGCTTGGTTATTTGCGATACTCGCGCGCGCGCAGTCGGATCCTGCGGACGATCCGTCAAAATGAAATAAATATCAAGTCCATCGCATCGTGATAGATGAATAGGTAAACACGAGAGCAATCTCTTTAAAAGCACAACCATAATTAATAATGAGCCGGTCGATGCCGCGCCGGCTTTACTCTGGAAATTCACGCTGTGTATGTATATGCCTCTGCGCAAACTGCCCCTCACATACACAATGCGCACACCCTATACACTGGCTTTCTCCCCTTTTCCAGCCGGCGTTTCGTTTGCTGCGCAATTTCTCTTTCTCGCTCCCTCCTCGCTCGGACCCACGCTTTCTCCCGCATCCCCCGTTCGAGTAGATGTGCCTGCGTGTAATTTTAATTCGAAACCATGCCGACGGGAAAAACCGATCACACTTTACGCGCGCCGCCTGTGCGAATTTTTTCTTCGCTTTTGCAACGGCTTTTTTTGTCAGCGCGGTGTATCCTTTGACGAGTTGCAGCTTTTCCAACGCTCGGATAATATGTAATAAATTTTCATCCGAATCAAATTTCGAGTTTTCGCATCTCTAGCGCGGCGATATTAGCTCGCCCCAATCACTAGCAATGTGGGTGTGTGTGTGTGTGTGTGTGTGTGTGTACAAGGCACCCTATTTCCAATAAGCTTTTGGACTCCGTCAACATTTGGTACTCAATACGGTAAACAGTGATTCACGATTTCGGCTTATGATTAAACTAACTATGCGATATCGCAATCGCCGAGTGCGCAAATGTCATCTTTGCAAACACTGCGATGACGCACATGCAAGCTCGGGAAGAAAATGGAGCGAATCAAACGCCTCTTTGCGGCTGTGTAATTGTTTCGAGGAGAAAGCGAGAGAAGAATGAGTGGAACTCCCTCCTTCCAAGTTTTCCCTCGCGGCGAGCGGCACACGACCTTTCTCGAAATCACTCGCAATAGAGCTTAGAACGCAGCGACGGTAATAAGGACATCTGTCGCGGCAGTTTTATTTTGCCTTTTCGCGCGACGAGCGGCGCACAAAGCGAGCCCGAAAGAGGACGGGGAGAGGACAGAAAAAAAGAGATGAAAGCGCGCGTGAGCGTGAACTTGGCAAACTTGTATTTTTGTCGCGAACCCGCGCGAGCCTTTGCGTTTATTTAGCCGTTCAACTCGGCCGCTTGTTTTGTCGACTTTTTCCAGCCAGCGGCGGCACTTTTTTCATAAATATGAACCGACTACGCGACTGTCCACGGGTAGTTGCTGAAAGAGCGCGTACGCTTCGTTAATTGTCGACAGTTGGTGAATAAAAAATCGGCACTCTACCGCCCTGAGCCGTGTACGTATACAAAGGTCGATAGTATCGGTAACGGGGTGTTGCGAAAAAACTCTATATTTTTTGTCTAATGTGCATTTTTTCAGAACGGAATGATAGCCCATTTAATCGATGCATCGATCCAACCGACGTGAAAAAAGTTATATACTTTGCGCGCTCTCTGCGATACAATAAGATTGTTAGCACAATGCAAGTTGAACACAATGGAAAACCCAGTTGTACTTTACTTTTTGTGTGGAAATTGGATATTCAGTCTAATTGGTTTAGTAACAAGAGAGATTTGTCGAGGAGAGAGAGAGAGAGAGAGAGAGAGAGAGAGAGAGAGCAAGCTTTCCTATGTGTATTTTTGTACTATTATTCCGAGTATCAAGTGTCGACAAGGGAGTTTTTCCACCCCGAACCAAGTCTGCGAGTGCATATACAGTGCGGCACGGAGCGTTGTGCCTCGAAGTTTAAATTACAGACTTCGCTGGCCCATTTCTGGGCGAAAGTCGAGACCTTGAACTGGCGACTCCCCACACACGTCAAAATTTAGTGAACAACAACTCGCGACTTTAAAAGGGTACGTATAGCGAGGGGAGTAGTTTGCCAATTTGGCAGTCGAGAAAGTCGAATATCCGCTCGCTTGAAATGAGCTTCGTTATTTCAAACGAACGGCCAACGTGTGCCTTTCGGAGATAGTCAGTGATATTCTTTTTGAAATTTAAATGAAAAAATTTGCATGATTTTTGCACAACGCGTGATTTCTCGTTTAGCCCAAAGATTTGCATGTGTGCGTGTAAGCTGCGATATAAATCTTCATCTCGCGCTGATTTTCAAAACATTTTTATGTTTTATACATGGGATGAATCTCGGTAGGCATCTGATTTCCATATTCAAATAGAGCAGAGGAAAAAAAATGAATTCTAAAACAATTGACCTCTTTATACGCCGAGGGATAATAAGCTGAGAAAAATGCAGTCAAGGCTAATGATTAGCAAGGAAGTGAATATGCATAGGAGTCGGCGGATGACGTCAATAAATGATTGAGAAAATTTGATGCTTCGCTCCGCCCTTCTTTTCAGTCGATATTTCCAATGATCTAAACTCTTGTATAAGTAATTCGTCGAACCGACGTCGACCGAGCTAAAATGTTCTACATCGCGTATTATAATAAAATCGCGTTAGCCACGAGACGAAAGAGCCATGACACACGGGCCGATAGCCCCAATGAAGATCAATCAACCGAGCGCGAGCGACAAAGGATGTGCGGTGCGGTGTATACACACTGGGATTTGGCTGGGCAGACCAACGAAAAAATTCGCAGCCTCGGCGTCGAAAGCGCGAGCGCAACGGGAGCTACGCAGGGCCGAATTAATTTGGAAATTCCGCGGTGGAACGCAATCGAGGTCCAAAGAGCGCAGAGAAAGTCGCGCGCATCGCTGCGGTAGTCGCATTCGTTACGCGGGTGCGCGCTCTGCACTTATTTAAAATGATAATTTTCATTTTCCGCAGTGCGCGCACACCCCGAGGCATACATGCGCGCGGCTCGCTCTACACGGTAATGGTTATACGTTACACTGCTGCATAGTCGTCCCGCGACGTCGGGAGTGGCGCAGCCTTGTCAAGTCGCAGCGCGAGAGAGCGCACCTGCTGCGCGGGGAATATAGCGCAAGCTCGCGCGTGTGTGCGTTCGTACCCAATGTATATGTGTGTACTGGCCAACTCTGTGTGGATACACGTGTGCAAGCTCTCTCGGACTTGCAGCACGCGCAGTGCGCGCGTCAGCCGGGCATATAGTCAGTAGCGGCAACGCATCGCGCCGCGCGCGATGGCCGCGTTCCAAAATCCCTCGACGCGTGCAGTAGTGCTTCTCCCGAGTGCTGCGCCCGCAGACCGACCGCGTTCGCCGCCCCCTACCTATACGTGTCCACTTGTGTCCATATAGTTGCGCGTATGCGTCTCCGCTCGTTACCCGTTATTTGGCATTGCTCTCGAAGCGTCAGCTTTTGTCTCCGCGCGTCCCCGATTTTTCTGCGTCTCGCCGCTGTTTGTGCTTTATAGTGTCGATTTGTGCACTTGCAAATAATGCAGCAGTACACTTTGGCCAATTAAACTGCCTACTGGGGCATCAAGGAGCTGAGCCTGAATATACCGCGAAATAAATGAATAAGAGAAATAAAAGTCACGAATGAAACCGCGATTAGAGACCAGTCTGCAGCCCTCTATTGTACCAGTAAAATAACTCGCATTTTCATTCATCCCCGAGAGAATACGAGCTGAATTGTTGTTCATTCTCTTAATTGTATTTCCAAGAGCTCGTTATAAATATTTCTGTTAACAATCGCTCGGTATGAAAGTACAATAAGCGAGAGTCGCGCTGCGCTGCACAATTCCGCCAGAATTTTACAATCCGCGCGTATATAGCGCAGCTTTTGTTTAATTTCATCAAACAAATTAACTGCGAAGCTTTGAAAGTTATGCAAATTCCAGGCCGAACTGAAAATGTTGTTTTCGTTCGCAGCCGCGAGAAGCATCAGCGCACGGCCGCGTGTCATTTAGTTCACGTCCGCGGACACTTTACGCACAAGAGCACGAATAAAAATTCAAGCTTGTCGGAGCGAAATTTAACAAGGCAGAGAACAGCGCGGCCGAGAGATGGAGGGTAGGTGGAAAATGGAAATAAAAAGTGCGATATAACTCTCGTCATATCACTCGACTGTGAATTACAATCGAGCATGAGAGAGCGCGCGAAATTTTCCAGTCGAGAGAGCAATTAAATACATTTTTCGAGATCTAAAGTTATAAAGGCCAGCCCCGCACGCGTATGTTCAGATGCATTAATAAACGACAGTATTAATCGTGGTTATACCATCCGAGACGCGGTCGTACAATTAAAAGTGTATGTAGATACCCTCGTCCGCTTTTCATTAAAGCAATACTCGTTCTGTGAAATACACATCTCTTTCTTTGTCTCCTTCGGGCACAGACTGCGCGCGACGCCATAGCACACAGGCGAGTTTCAGGCGCACGTGCGCCAGTTTATGTTTATGTATATACACGCGCACGTTGCGTCAGCACATAGATATCTATATAGATGTACGGAGCAATGGACTATAGAGGCGGATCGGTACGTATAATCTCCAAGCGTGTAGGCACGGACGTATATTCGAGGACGTCGAAAGGGCCTGGCGCTGGTTATTAGATATCGGCCATCTCGATATGGAACAGGTGCAGCTCCGTGCCCGAGCCGGCACCGCTATACTGCTTTCGCCAATTTCAATGGGAGGAACTGTTAATCTTTGATAATTGTTATTTCAACGGCGAAAACTCGCCGTGCGCAGTGCGCGCCTTGCAGTGAGAAATGAAAATAGAGCCAGTAATCTAGTTCCCCGGGGATTTGTGAAACTGCAAGCGTGCGTTCGAGTTTTGTATTAGAAATTGCTGTTCGGCCGAAAAATGCGTGCGAACGTTCATGTCGGCGGGAGCCAACGAGGAGGATTCGAGAATGCAGGAACTGTACTCGCGGCTGACCAAACTCGATGTTATCTACTGAAAACATGTGCGAAGCCTACTTACTTTGCTCATGTGACGGGATTTACAATACTATGCTCGTCTCTCTGTAACTCACCTGAAACACACAGAAAAAGTCTTCGTTAACACAACGATATAAAATTGCAAATATAGCACGGGTTCTATAAATGTGCATGCATTTTGATCTCCGACGGTTCTACACACGTTCCGCGCAATCTGTCCCACACATCAGCGCACACAAATACGAGAAGCTTGTCGTAACCATCAAATCAAGCAAATTAAAAAACCAGCCCCGAAAAAACGAAAGCTCGGAGAGAAAAAACAGGGCAGAAGAAAGCCGGTACGTGACGTGCCGCGCCTACAGCGAGCGGGCCGAGATTTCGTCTCCGCGACGATAAGATCATGAGTCCCCTCGTCACGCGCGAAAGGATCGTCGCTGGCACACATAGCGCACGTATACATATATGTATACATGCACGTGGGATAAGGCAGCGATAAGGGCAGATAGACTATACGCAACGCGTGCCTAATCTCGAAGTGGCCCCGTTTGCCACGGCACTCGAGCCGTCGAGAGCTCCGGAGGTTTAAGGCCAGCGTGCGCCCGCGCGCGCTGATGCTGCTAATTACGAGGGCCGTCGACGCGTCGTCGTGGTCGTGGTTGTCGTATAACTGGTCGTCCTTCGCTCCTCTCTCTCTCTCTCTCTCTCTCTCTCTCTCTCTCTCTCTCAGATCGCTTTGAATGTGCACGCACGCCGACGCGAACAGATAAGGGAGGAGCCGTCGCTGCCAACGCCAGAGACAGAGGACCGCTCGCACGAACGGTTCTTCAAGTGCCGGACGACCCTCGTACACGTACACGCCTCTATATGCGTGCTATACGTGCAGCCCAGTGCTCGTCCTCGTGATTGTACTATCGAGCAGTCGCTGCGTGCTATTTATTGGAAACTTTACTTCTGTTCGAATATGAAGATATGAGTGGTCGCCGAGAGCTCGTGAATTCGCAAAGGGATTGAAATACGCCTGCTATGTTATTTAATCGAAGAAGTCTGATTTAACGATTCGGCGTGAATAGTTGATGAGCAATCATCGAATCTCACAAAGCTCCATCAACTATATTCTCTCCGAGATAATACTCCGCTCGTTATTTACGACCGAGGTGCGATAAAATGGAGCTCATTGCATTTTTGAAGACTTCGATGAATCGAATATATAACCGCGTTCGTAACTCGACGTGCTAATATACAATGAGCTCATCCCGATTCAATCAATACGTAAATCACGTTACGCGACATCGGTCCGCGGTAGTAATTCCAGCTCCGCAATTATGCTGCTATTTATTACGTCATCGTCGAGCGCGCTCGTATAATAAGCATCGCATGCATATTACAAAAAGTGCCGACAAAAGTAGACGCGAAAGAAATAAGCTCTTTATAATCATTCCAGCGAGCGAGAGCTTCGATAAATCATCCTTCAGGCTGAAAAACCTGTCTAACCAATGTTTTCCATAATATCGAATTCACCGCGCGGCGGTGGCAATTCCCCTCTGAAAATAGTAATTCAAAGCCAGCCTCGCGCACACGCGAGAGCCGAAAATGCTTTTCCCATTTGATCCGTCGACTCTCTTTTTTCTCTGTCTCTCTTTGTCTCCTGCTCTACACAGAGGCGCAAGAAAATATTCAGAAGCGAATAGCTATACACAGCTCGAGTCTCCGAGAAAGCGCGCGGGCGCCTTTAAGTACTCGGGCTTTTCTTTCCGAGCGCGATCCGGCGGATTCGGCTTCGCACGGGTGAACGAACGAACGGCTACCGGTGACTGTGTGGGTGTGTTTGTGCGCCTATACCTATAACGTGCGCCCGCGCCCACGGCGTTCAGACAGCCAGAGCAGAGCTGCAGCACACAGGAAGGAAGATAGCAGTAAATTCCGTATACTATCGCGGGAGTGAGAGAGAGAGAGAGCGAGAGAGAGAGAGAGAGAGAGAGAGAGAGAGAGTGAGCGCGGATGAAAGGGAGCTTTACCGATCCGATGTTGCTGCCGCGCGCGCGCGGGGCTCCGTTTGTTTTTTCCTCTGTGTGTGTGTGTGTGTGTGTGTGTGTGTGTGCAGCTCTCCTTTTTTCGCGGTTCTTTCAAGTCCGAAGCGCGTCAAACGTGCCCGCTGCTCGGAAATTCCCGCAACGGTTACTGCTCTCTACTCTCCCGGCGGCCTGTAATTCAACGGAGACGGGAAAAATTAAGTCCCCGGGCTATGCGACGCGACCTGTCGCCCTCCGCGCACGCGGGTGTGTTTTTAATAAACGCCTCGAGCCGGGGATTTTGCGCTCGTGCGCCTGCGACTGGCGGCTCTGGCAGCTAATGAGAGATGCACCGATACTCTCGCTCGCGGCAGTCCTGGTGCTCATTTTCTTTCGTCTGATTCGCAGGAAATTTCACGAAACTTTTGCGCAGAACCGACGCGCAGACGGCGGATTTCATCGTGATCTGTCGGATGGACTCGATTATTTACCAATATGAAGCTCCATAGCGGAAGCGTTTAACTTCTTTTTTTTTGCAACGTGCTGGCTGTGCTCGCTCGGAGTTTTGTAGAAAAGCCCGGCTAAAAATGTTGGTGTCTTTACACAGAACGCTATCGTTAGTTCAGAACAAAGATGTATTCTCTGTATTCAGACGAGAGTACGTGAAATCGACTACTGACGGATCAGCTCACTATTGTGACGTGCATGATATTAAGCAACTCGTTGTCGCGCTCATAATTTACGTTTGCAACGATGTTCGACATCATACACAGATTATGCTAATCAAATGGAATTCGTATTATCTAATCATTGATACGATGGGCACATTATTGCAATGTTACAAAATCCAAACAAACAGAGGAACTAGAGGTGAATATATAACTTATCCAATCAAGCTTAACTGCTCTGCTTTATTATCGATAATTTTATCACTTCATAATCATTATTGTACACTGAAAAAGTCTACGTGTGAAGTAATATACTAGAATAAGTAAGTACGTGCAATGAAATCCAAAAACGATGGATCTAGATATTACCGAATTCTATTTTACAAATGCTATACACAACCCTAATAACATTTCATGACCATTTTTACCAGGAGAAAAAGTAGTATTCTGTGACGGTAACAATAAATCCTTATATCTTCCCAACTACAGGAATTATCGTAAATTACGCGAGATGCGAGTTTTTTCGATCCCCGCAAGATTTACGGTACCTTTTCGATTGGTACATAGTAAATCAGAGGTTAACATAATTATGTGGGTATATATTTTTACACCACGTATAAAATCGAAATATTATATGTTTTATAGTCTTATTTCATTTTATAAAAGCACGTGAGAGAGCAACAAATTGTGCATATTACAGTGAAATAATATCCACTAACTGTTTTTCAAAACACCGAATGGTCATACGAAACGACAATCACAACGAGGTTCCTACAGTTCACAAAATATAGAATATTCTTCGCGTCTCTTTATCTATACCCTCACTCGAAGGCGCCGCGTCTCTCCCGAAAATCCGAAAACCGATTCGCGCACAAGAAACTCGATTCCGCCGGTGCAGGGAAGTGGCGTTTACTTTTCCCCTGCACAGCAGAGCCATACAGCTGACGCTCTCTTTCTCTATAAGTATCGCCGACGAACATGTCGCGCGCGCGCGCGAGGCACAGTTTTGTGTGTTTAGAACTTGCGCGAACAAATTAGTATGCACTGTGTCAACCAGGCCGGCTCCGCCGCTACTTTAAGTTTCGCAGCCCGAGATCTTCCATCCCCGCTCAGCCCCCCTGACGCTCGCGCTCGCACGAGCGGATCTTAAGCTCACGGACTTTCGACTCTTAAGACTTTGGATTACTGCCGCGACGCGCGCTTCGAGTGTCTTTCGAAAATTTTCGATTATTAAGTACCAAGCTAAATAGCGGCTTCCGCGCCGGCGAAATTGCAGAGGCAGCCGCCGCCGCCGCCGACGACGAGAGATTGCTTTAACTGTTTACTCGGATTAGGAGCTGCGCGAGTATAGGGGAGAGGTAATTTTTGGCCGGGAAGTTCTTGCGCGCGGGATTTCGTAAGCAGTCTCTGCTAATGATGAAATCAGGGCCTTCTCGAAACTTGATGAGCCGCCCCTCAAAGCTCCCGCTGCTTGGTGAATTAATTTTCCCCGTAGTTGAAAGCCGATATAGCGAAGTGCAGCGATAAGATTCTTTTACGCGGAAATAACCAATTGCTCATTGTATTGGAAAAAAATGTAGTGAAGTAACTGAAGTAGACGTAGATCAGAAGCGACCCCGACGTTATACACGTTGGCGTAAATCTAAATTTCGTCACATCCGCGTTAATCCCTTCGGCCTGACGGCGATTTACGGTCCTCGGACGCGTGAAAAATTGGAAAAGCTGGTCCGGGGGCGAGGTCGCGCGTGCTTTCAATTAATTTTCATTGCGCGTCACCTTCGCCCCCTACCCCTCTCGCGCGCGCGCGCGCCTAAGCAAACATCAGAGAGAATCAAGCGCGTAATGTAAAACTAACGAGTCTCGCACACGAGCTCTGCGGTGTGTGCGGTAAGCGTTACGCGCTGCCTCGACCTTTTTTCGCTCTCTGGAACATGTGCAGCTATAGGTATATACGTACTATACTCCCAGCGAGCTAGCTCCCGAGGAAAGTAAATTTGCGGAATATCATCAGAGTTCTCCAATAAAGAGCGAGCCTTGATTTATCCAGTCAGCCGCTAATGGACCTTCCTCTCTCCGCCTCGTCCCCCTATCTCTTTTTATTGGAAATTTCGGATTACTCGGGAATAATTGGCGAGAACTCTCGAAATCGCGCTCGCTTCTCCATCCGCGCGCGCTTGCATTCTATTGTTACGTGCGCGCAGCTTTTTTCTGATGCTCTTTTATCGCTGTAATTACGGCACAATTCGCGAAATCCACGCTCGGGCGGGCGTATCTTCGAGCGACGAATAAAAAAGGGGGCAAATAAGCGAGCGGAGATTATCAAGGCGAGCCTTAGCGCGCGCGTAATTTCGAGGCAAAAGACACACCAACACCGCGCAGCACGCGTAGCAGCTTTCTGCACGCCAGAGAGAAGTAATTTTTCTTAAGCCACTGCTTAATTAAGTTCTCAAAGCGAGCGCGCTGCCGGATCCAGCCCAAACACCCCCAGCTTTTTCCTATTAAGTCGCGTGCGCAAGCTAGCGAGCGAGCAAAGCCAGGCGGGGCGTATTTTTCGGCTTAAAAGCCAAAGAAAACTCGCGGAAAAGGAGGGAGAGGGTCGAGAGAGCGCGCGCGGAAAAAGGAGCGTGATCGGCGGCGGGCTGAATTAAAGCCGAGCGCTATACGTACGTGCCGTGGACGCCGATGTACCCGTACACACAACCCACTGCCG
The DNA here is from genome assembly GCA_037356405.1 of Nasonia oneida. NCBI lineage: Eukaryota > Metazoa > Arthropoda > Insecta > Hymenoptera > Pteromalidae > Nasonia > Nasonia oneida. The sequence goes on along the minus strand of JAZHPH010000021.1, from coordinate 2,087,317 downwards.
GAGGGAATTTCTCCAAGGAAGAGAGAGAGAGAGAGAGAGAGAGAGAGAGAAGCTCGCGAAAGGTGGACGCTCGGAAGCCTTTGACAGAAGGGTTTCTCGTCCGACGAGTTGCCCGAGTCCAAATCGATGGCAGTACAGAGGGAGAGAGGGCCAGTTGTATGGGACGTAACTCGTCGCCAGCTTGCGCGAGATTGCGTTATTGTTACGGCGTTGAATTTGACGCAGACTTCCGCGGTAATGCTTCCTGCTTCGTAGAAAGCGAACGTCGTCGTCTGTTTTTAAGATTCGAAGCTGCATTGTTTTGGATTTACACCTTATTCTCGAGTCTTCATCTTTACGTGCGGCTATTTATGCGGCTCATTTGCATCGAGAGGCCGTATAAGACGAAACCCTATACACGGAGCCTGCACATAGGGGCGAGATAGCGGTCTCTTTCGCATGAATATAAAGCGCGTGGGTATTATAACTTTTTATAGCTAATAATGGTAATATATTTTATTTTTAATCCCTTAACACGTGCGAGGGTGAAAAGGAAGCTCGCAAAATACGCATTGTAAAAAGCGAAAGCTCGGAGAAGCGTTCATCCGCGTCGAAAAATCCGAAACAGAAAAAAAACTCCTCGACGAAGCGGTGATCCAGCTCTCCATAAGGTCAGAGGGATACGCGAGTTTTCGCTCGAAATTCAAGCATCTCTCCAATATCAGTGGTGGCGCGCGGCCTGATTTTTTACGACAGTTTTACTTTTTGCCCGCGCCAGGAAGATGAAAAAACACTATAAAGAACACAGGGCCGAAAGTAAAAGACTCGTAAAAGTGTAAAAACGAGCGCAGCCGAAATTTCCGAGCATTATATATAGTACATAGCTATAGGGCGACTGCTGCTGATGGAGTATAGTTGTATAGCTGCCTCGAGTCACAAAAATAATATCCCTTAGCTCAGCAGCGAGCGACGTGTATTGTGCAAAGGGAGCGAGCGGGGCAGACGATGCGATCATAGAAATCCGTAGCGAATTGCGGATACGCCGTAATGCCGGGGCCTATACTTATGTAGGTGATGCGTGACTCACAGCGCAAATCTCGCTTCGCTCCCCATCATACATGGACTCGTGCGCACACTTTAACGGACCAGTAGCGTAATCAGTACCGAACAGCGCGAGCCGCTGATTTATGATGTATATCCCTTTTCTACTAGCTCTCTCTCTCTCTCTCTCTCTCTCTCTCTCTCTCTCCGCGTAAACCATCCGCGCACGGCCTCCTCAAGCTTACATAACTGCTGGAGTTTCGCCGCAACGCACGGTATCGCGTAGGTGCGTGTGTGTCTGCCAACGTTGTGATTGTATAGTTCGAGGACTCGCGAGGATTATTCGAGAGAAGAGCCGTTACACGCTGCGAGGAACGACGTTCAGAGCTCCGAGAAACGTTGCGAGCTTTTTCAGTGCGCGCGGACCACTTGTTCGTAAGAGGCTTAGCCCTGTTGTTGAGCGATAAATAGAGTTACAGAACTACACACTCCCTCTCTCAGTCTTTCCTATACAATAGCATAGGCGATAAGGGACGGCGCGCAAAGCCGGTAGTTCGAAGGTCGATTCATCAAATTTACGACGGAGCCATTACGATATATCCGCTTGGCAGCAAATCGAATGACGCGGACGAGACTATCTAGCCGGCAAATTTTTCGAAAGTCATCACAACGTTTCAATTTTCCAAAGTCGCCGCTCCGGAGCTTTCTCGGTCCCACAGTCGCACCCCAAACAGTAGCCGTCGACCCTTGGCTCCGCGCACGTGCGCGCTTGTGCGTATATATAGAGTACACGCACGCGACGAGCTCTCCCTTGTGCGCCCGCGAGTCGCCGCATTTTATTCAAATCCGCATGTCCTCGCAATTTGTCGCGCCTTCCTCGAATTAGCCGCGTATCAAGCTGGGGGGCCGGGTTCGGAGTAAAGATTAGATCTCCCTTTTTTCACCCCAGTCGCGGCTAATCCACTTTTGCCAACTGCGACCGGCCGCGCAGAGCTGATGCGCGCGTTTTCAATGCGGCAACCGTACGCGCCGCGCGTCGAGTCTGGATCTCGCGTTTGCGTGTAATTTCGGCCTTCAAAGGGTATACGCAAAGGGTATACGCCAACGAAAGCTCTCTTTCATCCGGCTGGATATATTGAAATCGAGCGGTGTCTGCGTTCTCTATAAAATGCGTGGACCGCCGAAGAAGGGTTTGCCCGCGCGGATGGGATGCTTTTGCGCGGTACCGCAGTAGGGAAAAATAAACATGTTTTTATGTCCGCACGAATATAAGCGGTGTAAATAATGAAAGGGCTCATGGCACTGCGGATTGGAAATTTTTTTTTATCCTCCGCTGTCGGAACGGCTTTGATCCAATCGCAAAATATTATTACGGCTTCGACATATTTCCTGTTTTGATTAATATTTATTAATCGTATTAATATACGCATCGAAATTGGACACCTCGAATATCTTTTGATAAAAAAAAACCTATAATAGTTACAGTAAATTGAAGACAAAAATATAACATCATTTGGGGTATCATTGCACGCATAATCTTTGTTTCATCAATAATAATTTTGCGCGTAATATTTTAGTCTGGGTCAACGTGTTTCTATGTAAATAAAACATTTTCACACTCTGACAAATATTGCCCTAGCTATAGAGTAAAATTTGTATTAAAAGCCAAGCAGGGCTTGTATAAGAATAACATTTACTGAGCGAGTTAAAAATTCAAATGTTATAATGGTTATTACATTTAATTATGAATATTTATTGATAAATAATAACAAACAAATGCTAGAAAAATTGTCGGAAGATGTCAAGAATCAAACCCCGTTCGTTTGGGTGAGAGGCAAGCACTTTATATCGAACGTGCATTTGGCATTTTTTGCTTAACTAGTTAAGCAAATTTTACTCAACTAAAAATCAGAAATTCTTACTCGACCAAGTTCTGTAAGTTTTGCTCAAGATTTCTGCCCATGTAAAAATATGGCAAATTTAACATTTGAAATATGAAGTTTACCTAAAAGTATAAAGACTGAATATATCTATAAATCCAACTCGACGCATATGAAAAATCAACAATGCATTGAAATTTATATGCAATCATGCCCTACTCGCTGCTCTACAACGAACGGTCGTTACATTAAAGAAAACACCAGCGATGTATATCTTTAATTCCGAGTTTAATCTCAAAATATGTTCAGAAGTATCGTAAATTAAAACAACGAGTATAAAATGAAGTTCCAGTAGGCCGCGCGCTTATTGTGCGTATTGCATGCAACTTTGCAAGCTCGAAAATGTAGGTATATACATACGCAGCGAGCGCGGGCGCGCGAAATGTATTAACCGCGTTATACATGCGTTAATGTTTACGAGAATTTTTATTCCGCCGCGATTTACGGCGCGGAAAAGATTTACCGTCGGCAGCAGCAGCTGTACTTGTAAACTCGGCCGCAAGGTTTTCGGCCGCCGCGCTCTCGCGCTATACGTTTAAATGCAGTGCGGTTATGCAAACTGCAAGCCGCGACCGCGACAAATTGCAGCTTTTTAAAAACAAATGCAGAGTAACGGGCGCGATAAATAATGATTTTCATTTCGCTTTTTAAATTCTCCGCGCGCGCATCAGAGGGAGAGAGAAAGCGAGCGGACGTTTCGCGAAATAACGCTGACAAGCTCGCGCGGGGACGAGTCGCGCGTGATGAACATCGAAACTCAATTTACGCCAGCTGCGTACTTTTGTACAGAGCAAGTAGTCCGCTGTCCGTAATAAAGAATTAACGACGTTGCTTTTTCAGACAAGCTCTCTCGGATTACAATCGATCGTCGTCGCAGTTTGAGGTCAATTTTTCGATAGCTATACCCGAAGCTCCACTTTCAATCAGCGCACGCATGCGAGCCTCGTGAACTGAAAAAAAGATTACGCAAATCGTAGCTATATCCATGTTCTGGCTCTCGTATATTGAACTGTCTATATATTGAATTGAATTAAATGAAAAATAAAAAACCGGGGTGGAAAATTAAAGTTCGCAAAACGCACAAAGTTTTGCCCGATCGTGAACGATAGTGTATCTATACACCGCTGGCGCTGCGGCGATTAATCTCGTAAATGCTCGTGACTGCAGTGTATAGTATTATCCACCGCACACACGATGAGACTATTGGACGGACAAAAAGAGCGACGAGTCGAGAGCGAAATGGAGGTTCTGTGCGCGTAATGGGAAGCTTCGACCTTGGGAAAATGGAAGGATCAGAAAAAGATTGCGCTTTTGTGTACGCAGCTATAGCTGGAGGCGAGCACATTTTCCGCGCTTTTAATCGAAAATAATAAAGGCGAATATATCGAATAGGAATTCGGTGACGCGCTTTGAGGGTTTAGCTGATGAATGCCATCGCGGATATTGTTGGCCGGCAGGAAAATTGCAATCAGCTAGAGCATGGAAAAATCGATTCTCTCCCTCCCTCCCTCCATGAATAAAATTCGCGGCACTCTTTAAGCTTTCAACGTGACTGCAGTTTCCCATTAGAAGAGCCGTCGAAGCGAGTGCAATTTTTCGAGCTCAAAAGAAAAAATTACTCTCCCGCGCAATATATATTCAACTACTGATTGTAAGCGAAAGTAATTTGGAAAAACACAGCCGAGCTCGCGGCTACAAATTCACGCGGAACAGCAAGGCCGCGCGGGGGCGTTCATCCCCCCGAAAGCGCAATCGTAAAGGCCGCTCTCGCGACGCGCCCCGAGCTATAGCTGCGCTGCAGCGGAACAGTAAGAAGAAGGAGAAGAAGAACGGCCGACGATTTCCCGGAGGCTAAACGAGCCCGTCGACGCGACTCGCGCGCGCGCGAATGAAAATGCCGACGAAATGTGTACGCGCCGCCTATACTCGTCTTCGCTCGCAAATCTCGCTCGGGCAAATTTTCACGAGCCCGCGTGCCAAGCCCTGATTTTTGCTGGTCGTTTTGCGAAGACCTAGCTGTTGTCGTTTTCTTATTGACTAAACATTTCGACTGTTTCCCGCGAATGGTGCAGCGGCGATAAGCGAGGTGTATTACTTGAGTTCCGAGAGACGTTCGTAAAATGTAGGCTTGTTATTCTTTTTATGATACGGGGAGATCACGTTTACAAGCCGGAGTAGTGTCAAAATTACGAGACGCGGACTGCAAAATAAACGAGCGCTGTAGCCCGCCGCGCTGCTGCTGGGGAATAAAGTATACGCAAGAACGTTTCGCAAAGGGTAGGAAGCATTAAATTTATCTTCATTCAGAGAGTGACTTCTCTTACGAAACTCTCGATCTCCTTACTATGGAGCGACGCGCCGAGGGAGATCTATCGCTAATTTTTCACACAAAAGTTCATATACGCGTTATTATACCAAACTTCACACGAGCCTGACGAGTTTATTCATGCGATACGGCCGCTTTCCCCTCGCGAATACCGTCAAAATTGATAACCGCCCGCCCTCAAAAGCAGACACCCAAATTGATTCGCAAATGGAAACAACGATTCCAGCCTCGCAACCACAGTATACGCGCGGCTGAAGCCGTCGGCATCAGTCGCTCATCAACTACCACGCTACCCAGCTCTGATGTATACGCGCGTATACACGCACAGCCGCGTCCTCCGCCAAATTATCCGCAAGGTTCTCGCAGCACTTTGGCATTTTCATACTTAAGAATCCGAGGGATTCGCGCGGGTGCTCGATGGGAATCCGGGCACGGAAACGAGGACGATGACGAGGCAGCGTCTCTCAGCATCAATCACGTGTCGTGCGCGTCGAATACCTTGCGTCGAGAAAGCCGCACGGCGGAAAGCCGAAGAAAAAATATAATAAAAGCCGCGAGGTGGTAGAGCGAGAGAGAGAGAGAGAGAGAGAGAGAGAGAGCGGCAGATGTCACGCCCGCGATTTCCCGTTGCGCGCGCTAGCTGGATTTTCCTCTCGCGAAAAACGGGTTTACGGCTTGACAGCGACGACTCGAGTTTTCTCTCTCTCTCTCTCTCCGCTCGTCGCGTTTCTGCGTGTGTATGTACGTGTATGTATGGCTTTTACCCCCCTCTCTCTCTATATATAACCCAAATCCCGGCTCCCGCGAAGACGCTATCCCTTATTCGACTTCTGATGCTATAGCTGCTGCTGCTGCTGCAGTCACACCCTTCTTTTGTGCGCGAAGCGGCTAGGTATATCGGTATCTGCAGCGCCGTCGTCTCTTTCTCTCGATATGCGCGCGCGCGCCCGCGTCAATAAAAATCAAAATGGAATCTCCCTCTCTCTCTCTCTCTCTCTCTCTCTTTCTCCGCCTTGATTTCACTCGCGGGAGTTGCGCGAGGTTTTATGCGACTCTCATAAAGCCGGCCCCGAAAGCCGGATAAAAGTCCCGAGCCGGCGAAATAGCTCGCGAAATCGCGCGCTAACTCCTCGCTAAGATGTCGTGTGTGACTTTCGGCGGGGGGATGGGCTTGTAAAGCCTGTGTGTCCTGTTTTCGTATACAACGTCGTATCCGTCAACAGTTTTTAATCAAGGAAAGCTGTTTGTTCGCCGCGCGGACACCTCGAAAAGGCAAATATTTAATAGGGAGCGCGTGCGCCTTCGTAGCTTATGCCGCGTAATCCATCATAAAAAAGGATTTAAGAGCGCGGCGCACTTTATGGTTTCTAATCCTCTTCAAGCGCGCGGCTTCTCTTTTTTACTCTCTTTTGTCGCGCTATCTTTTTCTCTCTTTTCTAATCTCGCGTTTTTCACCTTCAATCCCCGTTTTTCGCGAGCAATAAAACCGAAACACCGACCCGTACAATCAGCTCCCTGCTCTCGCTCTCTCCCTCAGCGCGTTTTCCTCGTTTTAAAGCCTGGTTTCCAGTACGATGAAAAAGGATAAGAGTGATGCGCGCGCAAAGTCCAGACGATTCGCGCTCGGGCTATTGAGACTGGAAAATATCCCTCCTGTAATCGAGCTTTTTTCGATATGAATACACATGAGTTCTATACACATACGGCTAATGGCTTTTAAGAGGGATCGACGAAAACAGAATAGTACATTACGCAACTAGTGCGAGGGGAACACGATTTAGTGTAGTGTGTGAGTGCGTAAGTCGTGTTTCCCTCGCACGAGTTGCGTATACTATTTTTCATAACAAGTACCGCGGAGCTCGACATTAGTATATTATACACATTGTCGCTATATACGAGTGTAATTATACTAAACTAAAATATTTTTGCAAATTTAAAAATGAATTATTTTTAATAGAAAATTATTACATCTTTTATCAAAAAATATTAAACTAAAACACAAATATAGTGTATCGTACATTGTAGTTAATTATGATGATTATGTACATTAATTGTAACATTACAATTATTAAAATGAAAAGAAATATTTTTGTCGATGCTTTCAATAGTAAATGATTGTTCGCTTTTTTCATCACTGTTTTGTCTACGTTTTTTCAACAGTGAACCACATGTAGCTTGCTGTGTTTCGGTTAATCGATAAAATTCATCCTCAGCGTGTGGTTCATTATCATCATCTCGACCTTCTGAATCAAATCTGGTTCTTTTTAACGAAACTGTTACAGATTTTTTTTGGGTTGATCAACTGTAATTTCTGCTCCAGAAGTAGATGCTACTTGATTGTCACACTGCGGTATATGGTTATCTGCCACTACAACTTCAGTAGGTTTTAGGACGATCGATTTAGTTATTTTTTTATGAATTTGTTCCTTATTATGATTCATAGATTCATTAATGTAGCCCTCAGCTACTGTAGACGATTTCCAACCGCCATGTCTTTTTAAGCCAGTAAGATTACCTCCTCCATCGACTAGCAAAGTTGCTGAAGTTCTTCGGAAACTATGACCAGTGTATAAGTGAGGATTTGGTAATTTTAACCAATCACCTATTTGCTTTGGCATTTGTCCTATTGTATTGAGACCAATCGGCTGTCGTGTGCATTTTCCGTCTATATAATGTATGAAGAATCTTTTGTGTTTATCGATTACAGTTGGTCTAAGATTCATGTAATTTTTACATATTTGATAGAATTCTCCACGAACTGCAAAAGAACGAGGGACATTATTCTTCGTTACTGGAATTTTTATTAATGATCTCGTCGAATCATCTTCAATGTCATCGGTTGTTATATTAGTTAATTCTCCTCTTCTCAACGCACCGAGAATTCCAAAAATAAGAACAACCTACAACGAAATCAATTCTCGTAATTGTTGAAAAATGAAATACAATTTTAAATTTTTTATAAATAAATTACTTTTTTCACTAAATATGCTTCGTCCGGAGCAGCATTACAAAATCTACTAACGTTTTCCGCAGTGAAAGTCTTGGATTTTTTTTCGAATATTTAGCTTTTTTTTCTTGATGTAAGCTAAAAGTTGATGATATTGGCTTATATCAATATGATCAAAAGTTTTTACGGTAATCTTCAACATTGAATAACGGTTCCATAGTGTCGGAGGAGAAAGTGTCATTGCCAATTCTTTGAAATAAGCTAAAAATATTTCTTCAACGAACATTGTGGTTTTCTTTTTGTTGAACGCCAAGACTTAAAGTAGTTGTATGTTGCAACATATAGACGTTTTGATTTGTCCGGCAATAAATCTAAAGTTACTTCTTTAGCTGCTGCAGCGATTTCTGGTGGAATTTCATTTCCATAATCGGATATATCGTCTGTATCACAAGAACTGTTATCACTCATGTTTACTTTTCGGTTAGGTACCAATAGGTTATAAACAAGACGTCTTGCACTAATGATACACAATTTCGCAATCATACATATGTAAAACAAATGACAGCGACAGGATACGTTTCCCCACGCACGCTTCAAATGTTCCCGCGCACGCTGTGAGAGAGCGTGCCTAAGTCGATGACTTTAGCGCCAAAACAAATGACTCTAAAGTCGAGCTCCGCGCACACTGTGATGAAAACATATATACTGGACTGGCAGCTCGTCCGCTGATGTTCAAAGAGTTCAGCGGGGATTTAAAGCCTGCAGCTTCCGTTTACGTGAAAAGGTTATCCGGTACGAAATCTCGCGCGCACGAATACCATATTCCACATTCATGTTTGTACCGAGAACCCATTTGTCCATTTTTCGTCGAATCCCGCCACTTTATTTTCAATTAAAAAATAACATCACTCGATAAATAATAAAATTAAAAAATTAATAAAATATAGGTAGCGTATTCGAGGAATAAAAATATCAGCATTATACCGCCGTTTTTATTTTCACTCTAGCGAGCTATATGTGCATAATATTTCCGGGAAAAATAGCATAGGAGCGCTGCAGTCTATTCCTCGCGCCTTAAGTGCGATTTTTCTCTTACGGTATACATCTACAAGGCAAACTAAGTAAATTGAATATTCCGATAAAAATGTACGTTACTGTCAGCGGGCGCAATCCTATTTGGAAGTGAATTCCCTCAAAATTGACGATTTAAAGCGTTCCGCGCACTTTGGCCGGCGGGCGACGGATTAAAAGGAGGCACTTTAATTTGCAAGGAAATTAAAAAAAAAATCAGCTGGCTGCGCAGCCGTCGGTGAATAACACGGCAGTTCCTCCCCGGATTTGTTTCTATCGCGCGCGCTAGTACATGTTTGCGCATTTTTAAGTCAATCGCGAAAACGTCGCATTATATAGAGCGCCGCGCTCGCGCGCACGTTCTTTTTCAAGCCCCGGCGTAAAGAGCGATCAGCATGAAATCGAAATAACAGTTAAACCGGTGAAAAGCTGACATTGTTAAAGCCGATGCACGACGACGGAGCGCTTAAAATGACGCGAAATACGGGGTGGTAAAAATTTTAACGACCGCTTGAACGACCCTTTTTCTTTCTCAACTGCCCTTCACGCGCGCTGCGCGACGCCGAGTTTTTACCTTTTCAAATTGATTTCCGTTCCATTGATTCACTCGCATATATATATAGATATATATATATATATATATATATATATATTATGAAAAGCACCACGCCGGCTCTTACTGATGTACGTATACGCAGCGTATACTAAAAATTCCATTAAATTTATCGCTGTTGCTCAATAAAAGTAAATAAAGTGAAAAAACTTCAATTACAGCGGGAAAATGACCAGTGTTATATATAATACATGTATTATATATACATACACGTACTCGAGTATCGTGCGCCGAATCGTATTTTATATGCTGTAGCTCATGCACTCGGTGCAGCGTTTGAATGGCGCTCGCCCGCACCGACAAAGAGTCGAGGGCTCTTCTTCGGCCTCGTTGCCCGCGCCCACTCGCGCGCGTGTATACATAATCGTTCATTAAATACACGTCGCGCTTTGACGATCAAATATTCTCTCTTTGTTATTGACGCACTTCTTAAACAAGTGGCGCTGTCGTGCAACGCGCAATAAATCGGCTGTCGAAATGCCTCGCTTATTTACGAGCTCGAGTCCCATCGAACATTTTTCAGCCGATTCTCGAATTTCGCTACTGCACACACACGCACACGCATACGCGCACACAGACATCGAAAATTGTAATCAACGAAATCACGCGTCGCCGGATATAGTATTCGCTGTAATTACGTTGTGGAAAAAAATCGTGGACCCGTATTGATGCCGGCTTGCGGGGCTGAATGTGATTTCGTTCAATAATGTATACGTGCCCATGCAGCGTATGTTAATTATCGGGCTAGTAAAAAACTCGATAAATCGCTTTTTTCTGAAACCTCGCCGCCTGTGCAGCAAACGCACTTGCAGTCGCGCTTTGATCGGGTTGCTAATCGAGCTGCGCCTGTATATTTACTAATCCTGCTTAAATCCTCACTACGTTAAAATATTCGACTTTTTTAATTTGAGGATCACATATACTTATCGGACAAAGTTTATTCGAGTTTCTACCTTGTCTTAATGATGAAAAATCTCGGTTGCAAAATTCAAACTCGAATGACAAAACGTTTTGATGCAGGCCGTATCAACTAATAGCACTGTTCACAAAACGTATAGCCATTGTTTCACGACATGTACATAATGTTTAGAGGAGTATAACGAAAAATTCATATTACTATATAGACTCAAACTAAAGGTTAGCGCTAGTGGGTTAAAAGCGATTTTTTTTCGATAACTTTACTATTTAAATTCAAGAATTTTTGAAGATAATTACCTATATGAGCGTAGATTTTAGCAGGTATACAACGTAAAGTAAGGACGTGTTTCGTTTTTTATTCAGGTCAAATTCTGGCGCTTTTTAATCGTCGAATCGAGAAAATATTTCTTCCTAAAAAATAATTTGCTTAAGAATAATCGCATATACATAGTGTCTCTCTTTTGAATCATCAATCATTTTTATACAAAAATTATACAAAGCTGATTAATCAATGAATTAGTATTGTTTCGCAATACTGATAAGTGTTATTCATTAATGGGTAAATAAGTTATTTACATTTTCTTGTGATAAGCATCTTCAAAATTTCAAACATGTGGCGTGGTCATGAATGCACGTAGTTAACGAAAGATAAACATATTATACTGCGAAAATATCCAGACTTATAAAAATATGCCGAATATACGTATTTTATTTTATGTATTTTTATTTTGGTTGAAGATTTTTTATTATTATAGTTCATAGACAGATTTTTTTCTATCGTGAGGAGAAAATGTTATAATTAACCTTGACGTATTGTTTACACTTTGATAAATTATAGCTCACATATATCACAAACACTACTTTCTTCATTATAAAAAATTAATATTTAACTACATTGTATGAACATTTTCTTTTATTTGTCTACTATCCGGACAGACTGAATTTAAAAAACGCGCCACTTCACAGCAACGTTAGAACAGTCGTAACGTCAGATATGTCAACTGACGGTCATAACCTATGCAAGGAGTTCGGTAACCTTCGGTCACCAATGGGACTCGCTGAGTCGCTGCCATATTGGCGCGTTTTTCAAAGTGGCTTTGACCGGACAGCGAACACAGAATAAAAGTACTATTCATATTTTGAATTCATGAAATAGGGATTCACTTTTAAATCAAATTATTATTTCTGAAACTGCAATGAGAATTTGTTAACAACATTACAATACTTTTTTCTGGTTAATAAAATGTTATACAAAATTAATTTTATTTAATATATTTGTAAATACTTGATTTGCTTATTATTGTACTAATTTTATTGCAATTCAAAAATCCGTTAAAAACCGTTTAAGAATGTTATCATTAATTTTATTTATATAGATCCAGGACAAATACGTATGTGTACCCAGATGAAAATTTCTGCATATAACATGAAAATCAAGGTAAAAAAATAAACTCAAAAAATTGGCTTTGTATGATAAAAAAATATCTAGAAAATAATCGAAACTAGTTTAAAATTGTGTAATATTCTGATAAGTGAATTTTAATAAGAATAATAAAGTAAGGTAGGGAATTTCGCAAGTATAAAGTTTTGTATATTTTACTAAAATATTTATTTAATGAAGTCAATAATGTTGAAACATATCAATCGAGCCACAATAAAGCGAGGCTTATTTTGCTAGTTAGCAAATCGAGTTATCAATACTTCCTTGAACTCCTCTTATCGTCGGTGCATCGTCTTTTTGGTTTTTCAAGATCAAAAGAATCATAACCATTTAAATCATCAGATAATTTTTTCTCACTTTTCGGATTTTCATTTTTTGTTGCACTTCGCGATCTTTTATTATCAACAATACGTCGATTTTTTGATTTACTATCGACAGAAGAGTCGCTGTCGCTTGAAGTGTCACTCGAATCGTTACTCGTGTTGTCGGTCGTGTCGTCACTCGTGTCGTCACTTGAATCATCGCTAGAGTCTGATTCGTCTCGTTTTTTCTCTTGTTTTTTCTTCTCAGATGACTCTTTTTCATTTTTCGTATGATTACTGCTTTCATTTTCGTTGTCGACTAGTTCGTCTCTTTTATTTTTGTCATTTAGTCGTTCGTCTCGATTCTTTCTGTCGTAAACACGTTCGTCTCGGTTCTTTCTGTCGTATACTCGTTCGTCTCGGTTCTTTCTGTCGTCTACTCGTTCGTCTTGTATCTTTCTGTCAGCTACTCGTTCGTGTACTCGTTCGTCCCGGTTCTTTCTGTCGTCTAGTCGTCCGTCTCGGCTCTTTCGGTCGTCTACTCGTTCGTCTCGGTTCTTTCTGTCGTCTACTCGTTCACCTCGGTTCTTTCTGTCGTCCACTCTTTCATCTCTGTGCTTTCTGTCACCTACTCGTTCGTCTCGGTTCTTTCTGTCGTCGACTCGTTCGTCTCGGTTCTTTCTTTCATCCACTCTTTCATCTCTGTGCTTTCTGTCACCTACTCGTTCGTCTCGACTTTTTCTGTCGTCTATTCGTTCGTCTCGATTCTCTTTGTCATCTACTCGTTCATCTCTTTTCTTCAATTTTTTCAAATCTCTTGCTTCTGTATAACGAAGTGGCTTTCGTGCGCGTCGAGCTGACGAGTCACTCTTACTTGACTCATCACTTGAATCTTCACTAGAATTGTCACTTGAATCGTCACTTGAATCCTCACTAGACTCCGATTCACTTAACTTTTCGGATTTTTTTCTCTTTTTGGATTTTTCGGATTTGTTTTTACCACTTGTTAATTTTTTTTCGTCCATTTTATGCTTACTGCTTTTGTTTCTGCCTTCTGCCCTTTCGTTTCTTCGCTTTTTGTCTTCTACTCTTTCATCTCGTTTCTTTAATTTTCTCGAATCTCTTGGATCCTCTGAAGTGCGAGCTAGTTTACGTACGCGTCCAGGTGACGAGTCATTTGACTCATCACTAGAATCGTCACTTGAATCTTCACTGGACTCCGATTCACTCACTTTTTTCGATTTTTTTCTCTTCTTTGATTTTTCGGATTGTTTTTTCTCACTTGATGGTTTTTTTTCATCCATTTTATGCTTGCTGCTTTTGTTTTTGTCTCCTCTCCTTTCGTCTCTTCTTTCTGATTTTTTCAACGCTTCCAAAGTACCAATTGCCTTTCGCTCGAGCTGCGTTGACGAGTCACTGTCACTAGAATCAGATTCTTTTCGCGTTCTCTCTCTCTTTTTCTTCTTCGACTTCTCGGATTTTTCTTTACTTTTTGACGATTCTTTTTTCTCTTTTTTCTGCTTTGTACGTTCTTTTTTCTCTTTTTTCTTCTCTGCTTTTTCTTCTTTTTTCTGTAAATTTTCCAAATCACTTGTGCGTTCCGAAGTCGGGCTTGGTGTGCGCACGAGTTGATAGTTCTTATTCTTTTCAACCATAGCCCGTAATTGAGCCTCACGTTCACGTCTCTCGGGGTCGAAGCTAGTGCCGTCCACGAAGTGAGCAGATATGCCAAAAGCTTCGCGCAACAAACTATTTTTCTTCAAATTAGCTTCTGCGAGATGATGAGTTTCTTGCACGAGTTCGCTGCTTCTTTTCTCCGCTTCCTCGAGCTCTTTGTCCTTGAGTTGCAGCATCGTTCGGTAAGATTCGAGCTTGATAGCAATTTCATCTTGCTTAAAGCCTTGCTCCTCTAAAATGTCAGCGTATTCGGCGCACTTAACCTCCAGCTTCCGTTTTCTGGCGTGATCTAAAATTTCCTTATTCGGTTGACGATCAGCAGTGTCCGCTGTGAGATCGACCTTGTTATTAACTTTTTCACGTTTCCGCACAACAGCAAAGTTACGCTGTACGTGTCCGTTAGTGCCGGAGCCACGCGGCGTCGTCAAGCCGATGCCGTTGTACATTTTGAAGCGCGCGAAACGGCTGACTCAGTCTTACACAATGACAAGCGTATCGGCAAGAGGCTGCAGGCCAACTGCCGCGCGCATGGGAGTGGGACTGAGAAATGGAAGCGTGTGCCGCGTGCGGTTCGTAACTGCCAGCTCGGCCGCCAGGTACCGGTAGCGTCTTCAAATTCTCTTAGCCAATCGAAATCTGACAAGCGTCAACGCTTCCACTTTCACTTTGTGGGTGGAGCTCTTATTCTGCACTACCGTCTCAAGTATATACACAGTTCTGCGATACTCTAACATTACTATTAACTAAAAATGTTTTTGGCATCTAATAATCACTGGCTATGTTACTCATTTTTACCTATGCATACTTTAATGGTTTTATTAATTTTACATTTCATAATTAGTAGTATTTATATTGTAAATAGAAATTATTGTATGTAACATTTTATTTGAGATATTCATTAAATGCATTATTTTATGAATACATTATGAGATTTTGTTTATATAAGCAACAACGTTAATCAAAGTGTTTAACAAATTTAAAATTGAGTAATAAAATATCAGATTTATTTATATGTTGAACATTATCCTTTTAAAAATTATTTCTCATGAATTAATAAATTTAATTTGTTTAAACATTAAATTAATTACGTTAGGTTTTTACTTGAGTTTTGTATCATAAGTTATTAATAACATTGGAAATACACAGCACTCGGTTTTCAAAAGATAACTCATTTATTGGGCAGATAATTTAAATCAATATTTGAATAATTGCAGTTAAGTAATAACATTTGTGTGAATTGTATAATTACTCGTGTACGAATAGTAATTACGAAATAATATCTTATTAAAATTATATATATATATTTTTTTTTAAAGTAACGTCCATTCAAAAAACCAAAAGTGTCCTCGAGCAAGGCACTAATATAATTAATTCGCGCGCCGAGACTCGGCGCAAATATAGGCAGCGCATAAAAATAGTGGGCATACAGGGGCACAACAATAAAAACAACGCGTCGTGCGAACGCTCGCGCGCGCGCGCGTGTACGGCAGAGTGCACACACTCGCGCATGCATCGAAGTGAAAGGGAAGAAAAGAAGAATCACGCGCGGGGTAACGGTACAGCCAACCCCACGAGCGCCGCGATCGCAACAAAGCGTCCAGAAAAAAGTCTCGTATCTCCGGCGCGATTCGTTCGCCATTTTGCCTTTTTCGCTCGAAAAACAAAGCAGGATCGTGCACAAAACAGCTCTTAACTCCGGAGGCAGGTATGCGCTCTCTCCGCGGCTTGCCACAAAAGGCTATCCCTATAATACACTCGCGATAGCGCTCGCGCGCGCGAACAGCTCGCATATGTCGAAAAAACGAGGCGAAAGAGGAACGACGTGCGAGTATTCGTGAGTAGGTGTGTGTGTGTGGGATGGCGGAAGAAATGGGGTCAACGTGAAAACAACCGATGCACTTGAGAGCTCGAGCTGCCGCGCTATACAAGTCTTATATAGGTAGGTATATAAGGAGAAAAAGCCTGAGCGAAATTCGCGCGGTTCAGAGAACATCCTTCACACGCCAGAGCGCGACGCTCTCAGCCGGCTGACTGGCTACTCCTATCTACTCCACTCCCATAGGCCGTATTCGCGCGCATCCGTGCAGTGGCTGCGTGAAAACGGAGAGTGTGCGCGCACGACGTGTGCATGTGTGGATCGGCCTGATGGCTTATGTATGCGCGTCTATAATGCATGCGTATAACAGGTAATGCGAAATATGGGTCGCGCGCGCGCTTTTAAAAGCGTGCTAAACTTGAACAGTCGTCAGAGAGCGCGGTATATGTAATCCGACGCGGAAAGCCCGGGTTTAGCGCGCCTGCGAATGTGGATTTAATTCCAGGCGAATATGTAAAAAGTGCAGGACCCTCCGTTCGTTTACGATTTTAAAATGGCCCACGCGTTTTTCCGCGTGAGGAGGAGAATACTCGTCGGGCTACTTTTAGCTGCTAAAAGCTTTCGAGCGTTAAAACTATTATTACAGAAAAAAAGGAAACGAACTTGTAAGTCGCGCGCGCCTGTAAGAGTTATACAGCCCTTTCGCTACACGTATGCTGCATGAGCATCAGCTCTTACGCGCTGCGCGTCTAAATGTGTTTTTCGCGTAATCCTGCCGAGAGGCATATACGAGCTATAGCTATATATGCACGTCTACATGACAATATATAACAGAGGCGTTCATTGATGCGAAGAGCCGTCGGCGCGACTAGATTGCCGTAGATAGACGTATGCATGTATATAACTACGTAGTCACCCATGTCGAGCTGCGCTCAAAGCGCGGAATTCAGGGGGATGAACTGTATGGAGTAGGGCGGCGGCGCGCATTCCTGCGCACTTCTGTACACTCGTCTCTGCTGCTATGCCGCTAGCGCTGCTCTGTTTCGAGAGAGGGAGAGTTCATTCATACGGCTGCTTCTGCTGCGGGGTATTAAAAATCTCGACTGTGCACGCGCCCTGCGAGAGGAACTAGAGAGACGGATAATTATTATAATCACGGGCGGTCGGAGAATTTCCGCGGAAGCTCGCAAAGCTCGCGATATCTGCCTTGGGAGTCTGTCTGCACTGCACCGACGGGATGAGCGGCTCTTTTTATTACCCCTCGCACCTCGTCAATTTTTCAAGCAACGATTCTCCATCAGCTTTGTATACGCATATACCATGTACAGTTCTGCCGCAGAAGTGAGCGCATATACGCGTCGCTTATTGTAGGGGAATTGAGAGCCTCTGTGTGTAGCGCATAATAGAGTGCGCAGCCGTTCGTCGCTCGGTCAACGAAGCTGTCTCTTAAGACCGCCGATGCAAGGAAATCTACTCGTGGATTCCCCCCGTGGAAAGAGGCGCGAACAATGAGACCCCTAACAAACGAAAAACCTATCCGAGAGGGGATCATCTCCCCTTTTTTTCGAAACCAGCCGTTGTGTATGCAGAAGCAGGTTAGCGCGCCGCGTACAATGCGCCAATGATACAAGCGCGTCAAGAGCTCTTACGCTCCGCGCGAGAGTAGGTGTATCGTCTCTGAAGCGGAGTCAAAACTCGGCTAAGCTTATACGATGTAACGACGATCATATTCGTACGGATAAAGCTCGGCGCCGAAAAAGGAGCATCGCGAGACGAGAAAAGAGTAGCCAGTAGTAGTTTGCTGCTCGATTTAACGACTCTCATAACACGCGCAGCGCAACAACGCTTCATCATCATTAGCAGCAGAGAGCGGCTCCCTCTCCATTAGAGGCCCACCTCTCGTGAAAGCTCCCGAGTCAATCCAGCCGTTAAATAATAAAAAAAGACGGAAATCCCGGATCCATCTCTCGGCGCTACTTATACTCTCGCGCTCTCCCCATCCATCCCTCCGCTCCCCCATGCGTATACCCTCGAAGCAGCCTCAGTCGCTTTGAGTCGCCGTTCATTGGCCCGGAGACTCAAAGCGTGTAAGTATACGCGCAGCGGTACGCCTCTCCCCCGGGGTCCGCGACGACAACGACGACGACGACTAAAAGGCTCGCAGCGACGGATCCTTTAAGTAACGCGCCGTTATAAGGTCGTTACGCGTAGCTGGCTCTCCCTAATACTGTATGTATAGGTATAGGATACATGTACGCGCGCCGGCAAAAAAGCCGTAGTTACGACGTCTCCGACTCTCCGGCTCCCTCTTGCTTACACACTCCAGACGCGCGCGCATACATTTGCGCAAATGGCGGGATGAGTAGCGTCTTGCGCTATTCGCTTTTGAGGAATGCGCGGCTGTATAGCCGAGCGACAAAGGAGACGCGCGATCGTCATTTTGCACTTTGCGCGTGCCTGGAGGAGCACTTTTCGGCAGGCTCTTTTCTTTCGCTCGCTCTTTCTCGCCCGGCTTTTTTCAGCTCGCGAGGCTGACTGACTGCCAGCGACTTTAGCCAGCGATGCGCGGCTTTTCAAAGATTTTTACGCTCTGAAGACGAGAACTTTGTTTATCGCATGCATCGGGAATCCGCGGATGGCATTACCCGGGCGATTCTCGCTCTATGCGGCGTTATCGCGCGCGGCAAAGAGAGACGAACGAAATGCACGTATAGAGCTCGGAACGAAAGCAAAACAAAACAGGATTACCATCCACTTTATAGGAACATCGCGTACGGATACTTTTTCCCCCGTTCGCGAACACGTACATCCCATACACGCTGCGCTCTCTTTTTCTCCCTCTCCCTCTCTCTCTATCTCTAGCGCCGGCGAATGAATGACAAATCCCGGGCTCGGGCTTTTTGCGAAGCCTCGACTATAGCCGCCGCTGCACATACGCGATGTCGATGCGCCGCCGCGCCCTTCGATCGCGCTTCATCCATCCGCGGCACTTTGCAAGAGCTCTCGGCCTTTTGAATATCGGATTTCTTATTTTCCTCGCTGGATTTTTGCCTCCCACCCCGTCGCTCTTCGCGGTGCGCCGCGTACACAACGCGGCTACTGGCCCTGTATACAGCGGACGGACGAGCTGTGTATAGCGTACAACTATATATAGACACACTCACGAAAGGAGCCGAGCTCGCGATTGGATTTTTCCTAATGGCGCCGCCAGGGCCAGCGGGGAAAACTTCTGAGGGTAAAGTGGATTTTCGGCCTCGAATGTGGCCCGCGCCGCGTATGCCTACTTTATTTCGTTTACGGCGCGGCACAGCCCCCGGAGCGCTGAGGCTTATTAAATAGGAGAAGCCTCTTTTCCTTCTTCGGCTTCTCCTCAGCTTCTTCTTCTTCTTCGTCTGCCACTTCTTCTTTCGGAATTGCGGCTCTTCGCTCGATAAAGTATAACGCGCACGTCTGCGCGTAACTTTTTTTCTTTGGCCGCGCGTTGGCAAATACGTTACTTTTTCCGCCAAATCCGCGCTTTGTGGGAGGATTCGATTCCGAGAGCGGCTCTGCGAATTTATTGATGCCCAATAATCTACGTTATTTTTACCGTGCTTTGCCGTTGTACTGCATGACTATACGGTGAGTGCGTTTCCCGCCACCCTATAATTGACTAGCTAACTGCACCTGGGCCTTAATTTACCGCTTCATAACTATTTTGACACCCTTAATCGTCGAACAAAAGCCGCATTTGAGTTCAACAGTACGTTACGTTTCTTTTGTGCCGCTAACCCCTTTGAAGCGGACGTAGGCACACGCGGGCGCTCTTGTGCTACTCCCCATTCTCTCCTTCTGCGATTCATTAAAAAACATTTTATTTCCGTAAATAGCCGAAGCCTTTGATGGCGCGGATCGGATTTCGCCTAATCGATTAATTAATACATTCTGAAACGTTTCAATTCCGAAATAAAACATGGAACGGGTTAACAGTACAAAAGAACGATGGCTGTCAATCGGATTCTTAATTAAAATCTAATTTTACTCAAAGCAGTTGAAATGATGAAATCCGAGCGATTCCGAATAACCGATGAGCGAATAAGTTCTATTTTGATCCAGCAAAAGCAAATGCATGCGAAATTAGATATGAAACCTTTTCCACACAACGCTGGGTTGTTGTCGTCAGAGCCCTCGAAAAATATTGAAAAGAAAATGGGAGCAGCGGCGCAAAAGAGGCCGCGCTGAACGACCCGAACGTTATTCCGGCAGATAATCCTGGGCACTCGAGAAAGGAAATACAAAAAAGCGAAGCGAACGAGCAGGACTGAAAAGCAGCCATTATGTCGAATAAAAACATGAAACTGGGTGAATCGGCGGGATGTCGCGCGGCATTGTCCGCGCAGCGCACACGAGCTGAAAGAAAAGCCAGAGCCGACCCTATTAGGTCTAGTTAAGACGACGATATTTTATTATAATGCGGAACAGGAAACCCGACGCCACTTTTCGACGAGCGAGCAAGCGAGAGAGCGAGAGAGGAGATCACGCGCGCCAGCAGCGCGACCTTTTCATACCGGAGGGACATTATTCAGCACTTTGGGGACTTTGAATATAAATGGCACAAAGCCTTTGTCGCTTTTAAAGATCGAGAGCATATGTGCAGAAGAGAAAGAGAGAGCGAGAGAGAGAGAAAGAGAGAGAGAGAGAGAGAGAGAGAGAGAGAGAGAGAGAGAGAGGAAGGTCTGGCTAGAAGAGATTCACGTGTATAAGTATACGCCTGCGTGTGTGAGCTCGTGGAGTGTATACGTTGGAAAAACGTACCCGAGGAAGAGAGAGAGAGCGGTGCGACACGCCTCACCAATAATATAACGCGAATTCCGCGAACAAATAGGCAGCTTTTATTGCGGTAACCCGCGCGGAGAGCTACGAGTTCAAAGTGATCCGCATAACTGAAAATGTTTCCGTACAATTCGCACGTGTATTTTAATAATTTTCCGAGGCGCGTGCAGATCGAATTAAATTCGCTGTGCGTATATTGTTTACACTTACGCGTGTACGCGGCCCAACGAACGCAAAGTGGCGAGACTCACCTGTAACAGAAATGAAATATTCCACATTATGATTGTGAATCAACTGCGCAATTTTTGAGAAACAAAAAAAACAAGCATGTTTACTCGCATTGTCCTTGCGGCTCGCTTTCACAAAAGCTGTATACGATTAAAGCTCGCCCTTTATCCTTTCGTAAACTCTCTCGGAGGACGCGTGCATCAGCGTTTTCCGCCGCGTTTTCAACAAAGCGAATTCGCGTATGGTATAATATATATATATATATATATATATATATATATATATATATATATATAAAGTATGAATAAAAATCGCGCGCGCATTCACGACTGCAGTGCCGCAGACAGAACAAAGTTGTGCACTGCGTCGCGATAAAGAGTTCAGCAAGTCGCATCTGACGCGGTGCATGCGCGCGGAAGGAAATCCAGGGCAGCGCATGCAAATACCGACGATTGTTCCGACAACTCGCTGCGCGCTTGATTTTCTGCATACCCCAGCGGGCGCGACCCGCGCTCGTTAAAACTGTAATAAAGTCGAATCGATGTTTGGAAAATCGCTGATGCGCGCGGGGGGCTGCCGTCCTCGTGGAAAACAAGCTGCGTGCAGCGCAGAGATTTTTTCCCCCTATTGATCGTACTCAATATCGCATTATACCGCGCTTACGTTTATCTGGAAAAAAGCTGGTTTCGGGCGCAACTTGACGCTGTTAGCAACATTATTATTCACGATGAGAGCTTGCATCGCGTAAAATTTAGCGATTCAGTATAATATCTTCGTACTTTAATATTCTAACGAAGCTGCGAGGGAATAATCAAATCCTTTCAGCTCGCCCGTCACTCCTGTGCGCCGCGGCGGTTTTCGCGATTATATAGACGCCCTCTCTGCCTATTGTCCTTAACTTTTACGACGCTGCTGCCCTTTCAGCTTGACCAAGACGGTAAACACGCCGTTACCCTGACGGCGTAATTAAAAATTGTGAGACCCCGCATGAGAGCGAAATTAAAATATGCAATTCCGATGCACAAATTTCCATATAACCCGACTCGATTAAACGCGGCTGTAGGGGGGTTTCGATTGGCGATGTCGCTGCAGATGTATTGCACTTCGGCTCGGGTCGTCTGCGGGAGAGCCTGTAATTTATGGATTTGCATCATAAATCTTCGAAGAAGGGTCAGCTTGTCCCTTGCAATCGTTGGGGAGAATCGCAGAGCGATAATGCCAGGGTTAATTTTCGGTAGCAGGATGGGGTTAGATAAGGAGCGCGAACGCCCCTCAATAAATATCCCGATGAAATCACTCGAAAAATTGCCAATTAGCCGCGAGTCAACACATTTAGACGAGCAGATAGCGCTCGTTTTTGCAAATATAAACCGGGGGAAGAGCGGTACTGATCTGTACGCATGAAATGTCCTCCGACGATTGTCAAACATAGCTGAAAACATGCCTACACGTAAAACGCCGCTAGTGTCAGTGTAGTGGGCTCGCGCGAACGACGAGAGACATCGGGGAGATAAAAAGAAGATTACGCAGTCTGGGCAACGAAGCATTAGCGCAAAAAGAACAGAGTTTACATAACGGATGGAAAGAATTGGGAGCCCGGAACGCGGGACTTGCTATGTATGGTCAATAACTCTGCCTCTGGACTAGGTCCAATAGCCACGCAGGGAAAAAGAACAAAAGCGCCGGGACATAATTTCCAAGTTGCCGTCGCTGGTTACGCAGGTATACCCATGTAGGCGAGATTTTGCTTCGCGCATGAAAAAAAAATCTGCTCTAGTGGCGCGTAAATTGACTCTCTGATATTTCGGTCACTGTATTTTCGTGTGCACGGTGAAAAATACGAGGATATTTTATAGATCGACGCGATCATCGAATTTCCGCAGTCGCGCGAAGACGAATCAATTCCGCATCCCCTGCGCCGAGTCTGCTCCCAGCAAATATACGCGAACTGCAGCTCCGAAGCTCGGGGACTAATTGGTCGCAATTGACAAGCCGGATACAAAGACAGGCAAGTCATTAACTCGCACCACCAGCTGCTCGGAAATGCGTCAATCGGTTATGCGCGTTCGCGCTTAACAGTAGCACGTATAGAGAGCCGACGCAGTGTTTAGTAGCGAACTTCGCTTATACCTATATACGGAATTAAGAATTCTCTCTCGCGACAACCGCCACTTATATCCAATAAGCGGGAAAATCGCGTAGAATGTCGTCGCAGAAGAGGAAGAGAGAGAAAGCTCAGCGATGAGTATTGCAAAGCGGGAAGATAAAGCGCGCGAGGGCAGGACGGAAAATCGTGGGGCGGCCACCTCCGCGCGGCTTATTAGCACATTACAGCTACTACGGCAGGCAAGATAAGCTTAAGCACGCGTGAGCCTCGGGTCCACGGGCATATGTATATATACGTTATACAATCGCGAAAAGCGCTCTCGATTTCTCAGCGGAGCTGCTGCAGCCGCAGTCCCAGTGCGGACGACTGTTCGGAAAGTTCAGAGAGCTCAGTCTCGGCGGCGATGGTGGCGCATATTCAGCCGGATACGACGAACCGGGGAACTGCTGCGGATGGCAATAACGATGGAAAGGAGGCCCGCGGATAAACGGTAATAAAGAAGAGAGTCGGAGCGCGGGTACGGAGGACTCTGTCTCTGCGGATGCTACGGAGCGGAAAATTTCACTTCTTGCGCTCGAGCGAGACGATGGCTTTTTTAACGACAGCCAAGGCGCAGAGCTTCGATATTTTCGAATATTCGAATATTCGAATATCAATACGCGACAGCGCGGAGATTGTGTACGCGCGTACACACTCGATTTCATCGGCGCTGCCTGCCTGTCTGTCCATCCGCGAGGTGGCTTTTAATTATTGAAACGCCAGTGCGTTCGACAATGATGCGAATCGCTCGTGTGCCGGGCTGCCTATGCATATTCTTTTTTTCGCTCTCCGTTGCGGAGTCGAGCTATTTTTGAGTCGATCGCTGAAAACCCCAACGCTGATTGATTGACGCGCCTGCATCAACGCGATTGAGGCGAGAGAGAGAGAGAGAGAGAGAGAGAGAGAGAGAGAATAAGCGCGTTATTTCACGTGTTGTTCTCGCAAAGCTCGTCTATATATAGTCCGCGCGCTGAGGGAGCAGGTTAAACACGCTGAGAGAACGTCTGAAAAATCGCAGCAACGACAGGATCCTAGGAAATTCTCAGCTCATATCGGCGAAAGATCCGCCGAGAGAGCGAGAGGATGAGAGAACCGACAGAGATCGAGTAGCGCAAATAGATGACAATAACTAAAGTCGAAAAACGAGCAGAGGGAGAGAGCTTTCGCGGGCAAAAAGCAAGTGCGCTGGCGAGAAGAGATTGAGTGGAAGGCACGGTAAATTTGCCGGGCTCGTCGTGCGCGCGCAACCCAGACTTATAACACACACACACACACGCGTCTACTCTATCGCTCGCTCCCCAGAGTCAATTTCTGCGCGCTGCGGCTCTCGACTCATCTCCTTTAAAGCGGCGCCGAGATGGAGCTGCGGGACACAAAGCTCGTACGCGCACAACGAAAGCTCTCTCTCTCTCTCTCTCACACTCTCTCTCCGGGCATATTGCGTACAGCCCTTTGCCGGCGCAGCCGCTCTTCCGACCCTTCACGTTCCGAATCGCTTTGTCTTGCCGTTGCCGCGCCAGCGCGTTCCCTAATTCTCTCCTAATATCGCGCGGCATCAAACCAATAAGCGCCGAACGCATCGCGCCGCACGGCGACCCTCGCTCGCTCGATCGCTCGCTCTCTGCGTGTGCCCCGCAATTTCCGGCGCGCGAAAAACGCCGTCCGGCCACCCCTGCCGCGCGTCAAAGCCTAATCGATTAATCGATATTTTTCTCGCTGCCGGCCCCTTTTGTCGATGCTGCTACACGCCGATGCGCATCCGCTCGGCGGACGATGGGCGCGATAAGCGGCGCTTCGTGATTTTTTCCGCCCGCGCACGAGGCGACACGCGTGCGCTACGTGTCGCCGACTCGTTTGTCTCGTTATTGTACTGCCGCTGTTGCGGGGACCGTTCCCGCTCGACTCCGAGTTCTTATGAACTTTAGAACTTCTTCCTATGAATTTTCGCCGCGTGCAACATGTGCGCAGACCTGTCGATCTCGCTGAGGATCAATTTGGAAAATCAGTGCTCTCGGCTGGAAGATGCCGATAGTTAGGCTCTCAGATTTCTCACACGCGGCGTAACAGATTGCAAGCCCTAAATTAGATTTACGGCGCGCCTCAACAAACTTTGACAAACAACATTAAGTAAAGCCGCGGCAGCTAAGATGCCCGAGATCAGCCAACATTAGACGCCATGTGTTGGCCAACGAGTTTTCCCGCTTCATTCGTGGTATAATTCCGAGCCATTTTCGCCATTAACTTTCAACGACGACCATCCAATTATTTCTCACTTTTTGTCCTATACACAGAAATGAAGGCGAAAATAATCCGCGCCAATAATCCGCGCGATACTGCACGTCCCGGTGCGTTCGAATTAGCCGTATCGTCATTATTGTCGGCGCGTTAATTAAAAAAAAGGGAGCTAACAAACGCGTGATTAAAAAAATTAACGTTCCAGCGAGCAAGTATAAGAGGCGACTTTTTCCGAAAAAAAAAACCAATATCGCCCTTCTCAATCCCTTTGGCGAGCGTTATATAATAATATAAGCGCGATCACTCAATTTCGCATAACTGACTGTATAATTCGGAATTTTAATTAAAGCTCGCTGCAACCAGCAGTTTAATATAAACTATAATTTCGGCTATATATAGACGCTGGAAGCCTTTTACGCATATTTCCCGGCTTTGCGCGCGAGCATAGCTGCAGTTTAATTGGCCCGACTTAACATTTTGTCATTTTATTATTATCATGATAACGTATAATCTGCATTTTGTCCCTCCGAATCGGCTGACGCGGCGAGTAAAGTCGAAATATCGCGAGCTCAATCAAGCGAGCCAAGTTTTTCCTCGTGGCGAGCAATAATTTTCTCTTCGCTTTCGTGCGCAGCAGTAGGTACATACATATATGTACGGAGCAAAGGAAGAGCGAAAGATAGCGAGTGATCGAGTCCTTCGGAGAATTCCCTTGTGGACGAGCGCGCGGCGAAAAGATTCTTCGGGCTTGTAAAAGTTTAACGCGCCGCCAGCTCTCTCTCTCTCTCTCTCTCTCTCTCTCTCTCT
>JAZHPH010000021.1:1876878-2055311 GCA_037356405.1 Nasonia oneida | reverse complement strand
TATAGACTATCCGGCATCGGATAGCGGTTGAAATAATCACGACTATATTTGTTCCTCGTCATCAGAGTTCGTATTCGCATGTGTATATTCTTATACTTTCCGAGCTTTATATCTGGGTCAAAATTAAAGCTCCCATACGTACTCAATCTTTCATCTCTTCAGTTCGCGCAGCCGGCTTTTTTTTTCCTCGCCTCTCGCAGAGCCGTGATATAGCTCTTCTCTCGCGCACAACTCGAAGATAATGCCAGGATTAATGCGGCGAACGTGCAATTTTCAGCGCGTGTAGCTCCCAACTCGTATATACGCTCTTCATTACGTTTTTACGGCCGCGCGCCGCGGCATCGGAAGAAGCACCGACGACGTCGACGACGACGATGGTCGAGTCAGGTATGACCGCTTAATCATGCCTCAAGACAGAGAGAGAGAGAGAGAGAGAGAGAGAGAGCCGCAAGTCGGTTCAGAGCCAAATTAATTCCTTCGGTTAATTTTAATGTCCTTGTTCCGGGAGTCGCAATATAGCCGTCGCCGCGGGAGAATCGTTCGCTGAACTTCACGCGTTTCATTACCTCCTATACCTGCGTCGCACCGACGTCGCACGTCGTCTCAACGTCCGTCCGACTACTTTGGAGAGTTTGGGGTAGTTTTGAGGTGCAATTACGGTCCATACAGGTCTTTGTCGAGTAACATGATATTTTGATGTTATTCTTTAACCGAGTATTTACAAGAGAAAACGTATCGGTTATTAATTTTTTTCCGAAGTACGTGTACGTGAACAGATAATTTTGTAAACTGACGCGCACAGCTTGATGTGTCACTGTCAATCATCCTCGGAATACTCGAACACGTTTAAATCGCCAGACTTTCGCAAAAGCAAGACACAAATTTTTCTTGGCAAAAATATTACGCCTCTTTATTTTCACGCACGCTAAGCTCAAAGTGGCCGCTCTCCGAAGTGGCTGACGAGTCGAGAGTTCGCAGCTTTAGAAACAAGATTCCGGGCAAAGAAGCATGCAGAGCAATTTTCGCGGCGCGATGCGGAAAATTGCAGAAACTCGCAAAGTACGGTGCGGAACATTTCAGGCCGGGATATATTCGCGAGAAAAGCAAAGCGTCCGGCGGATATAGTTAGATCATCATTACCCCGACGGAATGAGGGCCGAGCGTGTTAATACCCCGAAGCGCGTGCAGGCGGCGCGAGGAAAAATTAGCTCAGGGAGCAAAGAGCCCGCGCTCGCGAGCAAAAAAGTGAGAGAAGCGCGCGGGGATGAAAAATAAGAGCTGAGCTCCACCGGGGATTATACATGCACAGCGCGCGCGCAGCGGGTACACGTATACGCGTATGATATAGGGAAAGAGGGACGGAGTGCAGGAGGAGAGAAGAGGGAGCGCGCTAACGAGTATTCCATTTCGAAAATCACAAAATTCCGATAATACGATCTCGCGCGCAAAGGAGCTGAGCTACTGGTGATATAAAGAAGAGACGTGCGGCGGTGGCGATGTTGATGCAGCGGCGCGCGCGCGCTCGTGGAAAAGCTTTTGACGCGAGCGAGCGAGCGGTAGGTATCTGCGTGCGCGGTGCGCGTCGGAATAAAGCGTGAAACGGAAGAGAGCCAATCTCTCTTTACGCTTACGTCACTCTTGTTTCCGCGCCAGTTAATATTGCCAGGATATCCCGGCGTCAATCAAAGAGCCGCGCTCGCGCGGTTCTCTTGCTCATTTTTCCTCTCTCGTCTTCTTCGATCGATCATCTTTTTTCAGGCGCTACACACTCCGCCACCGCCGAGCCAGCCACTCCTCGCTGTAACTTGCCTTTCGCCCTTTTCCGCGCCAGTTACATACAGCGTCGTATATCCAACGTACGTGCGAGCCCGGATGTGATTTGGGCGAAATACTGCGAAAGACGCGGCTGTGAGAAAATTAATACTCGCTTCCTTTGACGTCAACGTAAATTTTCATGGAGTCCAGTTGTAAGCGTGAAATTAGCTTCCGGGAACTGATTTTGCGCTTACAAGGGACAGAGAGTTTCAAATTTCACTTCCTTTTACGCGCAACGAAAATGTTTTTAAAAACTGTTTGAACTTTCTATTTGGGTAGAAAGTTAACAGTTTTTCATTATAAAAATTCAAAGTTCAGTGTTCCCGGCTAAAAACACGACAAAATCGACTACGCTTGTGTACCAACACGCTCCAATGTTGATGTTTGAACTTATAATTGCTAGTGTGGCTTGAATCCGAAATGTTTTTGTTTGATTAACGCGTTATACATACCAAATGAAAATTCCGATTATGCAACGCTATAATGCCTGCAGAGAGAAGCACGGATGCGTCATTTTTGTCTTCGCGGTGTACTTGTGTGAGTTAATATCATTATCAATCCAGAATAAAATAAATATTCAAAATCCGCACACGTTATATGCAGCGTTAAATTTGAACTCTCCAATCAGATTTACCGCCCCGACGAGCAGAGACTGATTTTTGTATCGTATACGCGTTTCCGGAATGATCAGTCATTCGAAAAACAGGTCACACAATGCGCCAGAACAGACTCGATTAAAAAGGATCCCCGTGAAAATGAGCGACGCGCGACATAGAGAGCGAGAGAGAGAGAGAGAGAGAGAGAGAGAGAGAGAGAGAGAGAGAGTGAGAGAGCGCGCGAGAATTATCGCGCATCTTCCGCCAACTGATTGGCATCCTCGTTATGTAACGCGCGCAAGCGCTCGGATCGGATCAATATCCGCGCAGCGCGACATTCGGACATCGCGGCGATATGTACCTTATTTCTATAAATAATTAAACCGAACGCGATAAATTAATCAGTCCCTCTTCGCCAAGCCATGTACGCAATGCATTCATCCATATTCCAATCGAGCTAATGCATAAATATACGCGGGAGTCGAGTCAAGCGGCCGTACATGCATACTTTTTCCTCCACTTTACTCCGGCCGCTCGTTCGTTCTATTAAACTACGTTACCCCCGTCGTCATACGCAGCGCCAGAGCTGGTCATTATTTTATCAATTTTCGGCAACGAGTGTATTATTAATGCAGCCATTACTTCATGAAGGCGAGAGAGGCGAGGAGAGAGCCCCGGAATAAAAGCGCACTTTGTTCGGCGCGAACTGTTGGCAGCTGTTCTCTGATACGCGGCTGTAAGGTAAGCGCGTGTGTGTATATAGACCGACTGGTGATTTTTCGCGCCCGCCTTGCGCACAGAGGTATATATCTACGAGCCAGTGCAGTATACCTATACGTCGAATCGAACTTGTTGATCGCTCTGCAGTTAACGGCGCGCATGTTCGCAAACGGAGAATAAGAGGCTTTCTCTTGACGGAGCTGCCGAAGAGCTTACCGGGCAGATACGGCAATTTGGGCTTTCAACTTTTTCCTGCCATCAATATTTTGCGTGTTCCTTTTGAAAAATTTCCCCGTGCACAGAGTTAGGGGGATCATCAGATGTACGTATCGAATCCGAAAACAACGCACAATATAACGATTTCAATACGTCCACGCGAAAATGATGAATTATTTGGAGTGCAAATATAACCGGCTTCATTGATATTTACGCGCCATCGAAACGTGTACCGTGTATTATGAATTTACACTTGGCATGAAACTTATTTAAACGTTAATAATAACGACTGCGCCTGCGGAAGTGAGCACCGCTCGGTGAATATAAATAAATTAAGCCAATATACTTGATAAAAAGCTGCGCGCTCGTTCGTACGTACGCAGAATCCCGGGTTTATTCACATATTCGAGGCGATGTTTCGAAATAAACGCGCTGTGCGCTCGCATTCATACTGATCCGACTTTTCCGCGACTGGGCGCACGCATTTTTAATGAGCAGCTATATATATATATATAGGTACGGGCAAGTCGTGGCTCCCTCTAAAGACGCAGTAGCTCGAAATGAACCGAGACGATTACTTAAGAAACGATTTTCCGCGTGATAAAAGGCTGATAATAAAAGAGATCCCGGGCTTGAAGACGTCGCGCAACGCCTAACGAGTTTCTTCCGCTATACAGCCATCCACCGGCCCGATTATTACTCTGCTTCTTCCGAGTCGGTGACCGCATGCAGCGGCGCGACGACAAAATGCGAATGGAATGAAGACGCACGTCTCGCCGCCAACGGGGCTTTTGTGCTACTCCGAAGAGTATTGCAACGCGCGCGCGTATACGCTTTTTTTCCTTTTGCTTCCTCCTAGAGGAAGCTTTGTAATAGTAAAATTTTGAGTTTCTTCAAAACTTCTAGAAAATACTTTTTAGTGTGTTAGAAGTTCAAATCAAGTGTTTTTGAAAAATGTCCGTATGGATGTGTGTGTGTGTGTGTGTGTATGTATACCGTAATATTTCTGGAACTACTCCGTCAATATCAATAAAATTTGACATGCATATATATTTTTGGATTCTGAATTCGGGAAACAGTTATTTTTTAATTTCTTAACTATATTTTTTGATTTTTAAAAAACACTATTTTGCGTTTTTTTCAATCATCTCATTGTTACAAACAATTCAGCTATAATTCATTTGAAAGAGAATAAAATTATCTGCTTTTCCTCGTTTGGTGCTCGGGATTGACCGCTTTGTTCGGCTGATAAAATGAAAAAGGCGATTTTTTTTAAATTCATATCTCTGAAACTAAACGTCATAACCTCGCGAAAAAAATTACGTCAATGGGTCACGTGTCAAACTATACCCCATTAAAATTGCAAGTGATTTGACTACTTATTTTTTCAGTAATAAATCGTAAACTGAAAAAAATGAGTTTTTTTGTGCCTCGATTACGGACGCAAAAAGACCTTATTGCACTTGAGATTTCGGGAAAAAGTAGATATTTTATGTGTTTTGGCTAAGTTTATTGCACAGCTTTCAAACCCCTATGGTTCGGAAGATATCAAGGTTTAAATTTTTTTTTTTAATTTTTTTATTTCTTATATCTCTAAAACAATGTAGTCAAATGCTTCAAAATTGTATTTGGTGATTCACTATAAAAAAAGCTACCTGCTGTTAAAATTTTAAACGATTCCATCAAGCGGTTTTCAACTAAAGAGGTAAAATGTAAAAATCGTTTTCTTGAAAATTGCGCGAACACATGTAAACATGCGTGAATTTCTGTGAAAAAAAATTGACGACAGTGTTCGTATTCTGTAATAAAAAAACAGAGGGGTCTGCAAACTTTTGGACAATGAACTATCCAAATCTTTTATTAAATTGTGTATCAAAAATCGCCTCGTATTTATTTATTGGACTTATAAATTTAGTTGGAGGAAGCTACGTGACAATGAATTGGCAGCGGTTCTTTTATTTCAATAACCAAGTGCATATTGAGAGCATATTCAGCATTTACTCTGAAATTCGAGCTCGAGAAATATTTCATGGGCATTACTAATAGAGCGTGTGCGAGGTGCGGATTGAAAGCGCTATTGAAAACATCGATTTTCTTCATTAAAAGTAATGCGACGCTCGTCGTTCCCGATTCTGCTCTCGTACATGGGAAATTAATTAACGATTTTATGAATGATTAAACTTACGCGTTTAATTTCATGTCGCATAGGCAAATTTCACGTCGTGAAAATCATTCGAAACGAGACTCACAATAGTTGTAATAACACAACAGTCGCACGAAATCATAAATTTGGAAAATTCAGGTCTTTGACGTGAGCGCGTATTGCAATCAACGTCGTTATCGCCGATATCGTCGGTATCCTACACCTGATCGTTAATTATCAATTTTTACGCGCTAAAAATTTTTATTCAACATGATATAGTACATTGTACAACAAGGGACGAAAATGGGCTTTTCCAAGCGAGGAAGATGTTTGAGCACGAGTGTTCAAACACCATCCGAGTCTGGAAAAGCACATTCGCCCCTCGTTGTTCACCGTGCTTTTTATAACAAGTGTATAAGGAAGACCATTTGGGTCGCCTATGAAGTGGATCGAGAATGGAGTTTTTCGAGTCGTCCACTACGGTGGGCGTGTATAGATTCATATATATGTGTGTATATATATATATTTTTTATTTATTTAAATATTTTTTAGTAAAGCTTTTAAAATTTAGTAAATCAAAATTTTAATAAACTGCAAATTTTGAAAAATTTTGAGATATTTGAAAATTTGAAAATTTTGGACAATTTTGATATTTTGAAAATTGTTTCAACACTTTTTAACGATTTAAAGCTTTAGTAAGGAGATGAACAAAAAAATCATTCAAAAATTCTTTAATCAACAAGACCGACAGCGATAGCTCGATCATATTATAATAAAACTGATCCTTATCTTCCGGCGCATAAGGGCGCAGTGCGGCGAAGAATGCGGTAATGAAGTCACAGCTCGGCTGTGCGGAGGAAGCGACGGTGCCCGATTATTCGATTGTCGCCCTCTCGTCTCTCCGTAGCCGTGGAATTCCGCGCCCGCATCGACGCTCTCTATATATGCTGCATAGGATGAGCCGATACGCGAGTTTATACGTGACGGCCTCATATATTCCAATTGTCGCTGCGCCTCGCTAATGAAGTACTCGCGATGATCGTGCAGGCGCGTTTCTCTTTCGAGGGGAGCAATTTTCCACGAACTTTTCTGTTCCCTCGCTTTTTCGAGCTTTCAACTTTATGGCCGAGAGAAGAGATACAGGCGCGCGCGCTCGAGCTACGGGGAGAGCAGTCCTTTCCGAGAAATTCCTTACTTAGCTCTGATTAACCTGGCTTTCGGCGGAAAGTCAACACACAGGGATTCTCTGCGACGGGAGGATTCCTTTCGTCTCCCCGCGCGCGGACCAAGAGCTCGTTCAATTTCTGCATACTTCTTCCGCGTTATTTCTCGGGTAACGACGACGCTGGCTTGTCGTGTGGATCAAAGCTAATCGCGTTTCTTTGTGCGCTTATTACCTACTTCGGAGATTCTTTTGAAGCTGGGCCGCTGCAAGCGGAACCTCTTTCAATAAAACAATTCGAAGCACGAGGCTTCTGCAGGGCGGGTACATTAGCATCGTGCCCGGTCACAGCGATCACGTTAATTGCCAAATATCAGCGGCATTGTATAATTGGCCATTACAATCGAGCCGCCGAACAATGGCACAGCGCAAATAATTGAAGCGCCGTTAATTAGCGCGCTGCAAATTGAAATGGACGAATCGGAGGGCTCGCTAAAGCAAAGAGCGAATAAGAAGTGCATAATTACCTGGCGAGGCAGGAGCAGCGGTCTCACGCCCAGAGGTGCTGAGGTGGCGGCGGCGGCGTGGGCAGCGAGGGCGGCCGCTCGAGGTGCTGCTGCGGATTGAGCTCGGGCATGGCGAACCTGAGCTTCTGCCAGAAGAGCTTGTCGCCCCAGACGAGGAGGGTGTGCGAGGAGAGCCGCCTGCGCAGCTCGGCGTCGAGGTCCCGGGGGCAGACGCCGCCGACGAGCAGGAGGATGACGTTGCGGCCGCGGCCGCGCAGGGCCTCACGCAGCGCCGCCTTGAACTCGAAGCGCGCCCACTCGCCGTGCAGGAAGTTGCGCGAGAGCACGAGGATCGTGCGCCGCGAGGAGTCGGCGGCCTCGGCCACTGCCTCGGCCACCGAGGAGCCGGCCCCGAGGTCCCGGTAGTGCAGGCACAGCCGGTAGCTGGCCTCGAGCCCCGGCACGAGGACCCGCGAGACGAAGGCCTCGTCCACGGCCGAGTAGGAGATGTAGGCGTCGAAGGGCTTCTCGCGGTCCTCGAACGCGGCGGTCTTGTAGCAGGCGCGCAGCCCGCAGCGGCTGGCGGCCCAGGCGCGCAGCGCTCGCCGGTGCCGGAGCCCGCCGCAGAGCAGGGCCAGCGTCACGCAGAGCAGCACGCCGCTGGCCAGCAGCAGCGGCAGGTACGCCTCGAGACGGCGGTCGCGCGCACTCGAACTCACCGAGGAGAGGGCCGCGCAGTCGGCCGCCGCCTGCGAGCCGTTCACCAGGACGGGCAGGCCGCCGCCGGCGCAGCTGACTCGCCGCCAGTCGGCGAGCTTCTCCCGGTTGGCCAGCATCCAGTCGCGCAGCCGGCCGAGGTAGCCGCACTCGCAGTGCCAGGGGTTGCCAGCCAGGCCGAGCTCGACGAGGTAGGGGTTGCGCGCCAGCAGCCAGACGGCGAAGCGCGTCAGCCGGTTGTTGTCGAGCCGCAGGATCTCGAGCTGGCGCAGCGGCAGGAAGGTGCCGTTCTCGATGTGCGCGAGCAGGTTGTTCTGCAGGTAGAGCTCCTTGAGCGCCTCGAGGGGCGCGAGCTCCATGCCGTGGAGGGCGGCGATGCGGTTGTTCTCGAGGTGCAGCACCGAGAGCCGGCGCAGCCCGCTGAAGGTGAAGTTGCGGATCGAGACGATCTGGCTGTCGTTGGCGTAGAGGATCTCGAGGTTCTTGCGGCCGATGAACGAGTGGGAGTTGAGCTCGCCGAGCTCGTTGCCGTCGAGGTAGACCTCGGTCGCGTCCATGGGCAGCCGGCCGGGCAGCCGCTTGTAGCCCGAGCTCGAGCAGTCGACGACGTTGGCCGCCCAGGACTGGTCGTGGTAGCAGGTGCAGTTGCCCGGGCAGGTCATCTCGCAGTCGCAGGCGTCGAAGTCGCAGCAGTGGCAGAGGGCGAAGCAGTGGGCCGAGTAGCCGCAGAGGAACTGCGAGGGCCTGGCCTCGAGCAGCGGCACGAAGGAGTGGCGCCGGTCGTAGGGCAGCCGGCAGTAGACCGACTGCAGGTCCATGACGCGCGGGTGCTGGCGCAGCTGGAGGTTGTTGATGCGCTGCAGCCACTCGGTCGTGCAGTCGCAGACGAAGGGGTTGCCGCCGATGTAGAACTCGGGCAGCGGCCGCTCGGCCGGCAGCTGGCTCAGCTGCAGCGCCGACAGCTCCATGCGCACGATCTGGTTGGCGTACAGGTCGACGCGGCTGAGGTTCAGCTTGCCCACGAAGCTCTGCGGCTCGACGCTCTCGACGAGATTGTCGTTGAGGAAGAGCAGCTCCAGCGAGTCGGGCAGGTCGCGTCCGGCGATGCGGCTCAGCCGGTTGAACGAGGCGTCGAGGGTCTGCAGTCGGCTGGCCGCGGGCGCCGCTCCCAGCTCGGCGATCTCGTTCTGGTGCAGGTCCAGCCACTGGAGCTGGCCCGGCAGCTGGCGGTAGTCGAAGCGCTCGATCCGGTTGTCCGAGACGTTGAGCCAGAGCAGGCTCGAGACGTTGGCGAAGGCGCCGGAGAGGTCGCCGAGGAGGTTGCAGTCGAGCCGCACGGCCTGCAGCATGGGGTTGGCCCGGAAGGCCTCGGGGTCGAGGCGCTCGATGCGGTTGCGCGCCAGGTTGAGGATCTGCAGCGCGGGCAGCTCGGCGAGCGCCTCCTGCGTCAGGTTCTCCACGTAGTTGTTCATGAGCCGCAGCCCGTAGAGGCTGCTCAGGCCCTCGAAGCTCGAGCGCTCGAGGACGCGCAGCCGGTTCTCGCCGAGGTCGAGCATCTTGAGGATGCCCATGTCGCGCAGGGCCGCGGGCACGGCCTCGAGGTTGTTGCCCGAGAGCTGCAGGTCCTGGATGCTCGAGCAGTTCTTGAAGGCGTCCGGGTGGATGGACTCGATGAGGTTGTAGTTGAGCGCGAGCAGCGAGAGCGCGTAGAGGCCGTTGAGCGAGGAGCCCTCGAGGTACTGCAGCTGGTTGTGCGAGAGCTCGAGCGTGTGGAGGTTGCTCATGGGGGCGAACGTGTCGGGGGCGATGCGCTCGATCTCGTTGGACTTGAGGTTCAGGATCTGCAGCGTGTAGAGGTCCTTGAAGAGGGCCGGGTCGAGCTTGTCGATGCGGTTGAAGGAGAGGTCGAGCAGCACCAGCCGGATCAGGCCGGAGAAGGTGGCGCCGCTCATCCAGGAGCTGGTGAGCAGGTTGCGCGACAGGTCCAGGGCAACCAGCTGGTTCATGTTGGCCACGAGGCTGGGCGCGAGCACGGTCAGCGAGTTGTTCTGCAGCTTGAGCTCCTTCAGCGAGTTGGCCGCCTCGCGGAACAGCGCCGTGGGCAGCGCGACGATCCGGTTGTCCGAGAGGTCGAGGCTGCGCAGCGAGCGCAGCCCGTGGAGGGCCTCGTCCTCGAGGACGGCGATGCCGTTGCCGGCGAGGTTGAGCGTGCTCAGCCGGCGCAACGCCGAGAAGAGCCGGCCGCCGATCACGGAGATGCGGTTGCGCGACAGGTCGAGCACGCGGATGTCGAGCGGGCAGCCGCTCGCCTGCTGGCCGGACGCCGGGGGCTGCTCCTGCAGCCGCCTGGGTCTCCTCTCGGCGGCGGGGCCGGCCGGCGAGCCGAAGTCCAGCTCGGCCAGGTCCTCGAGCAGGTTGCGCGACAGGTTCAGGCTGACGAGGTTTGCCAGCGGGCAGAAGGCGCGCCGCGGCACCTGCCACACGTTGTTGGCCGAGAGGTCGATCTTCTCGAGCTGGGCCGCCGCGTCGAAGGCTCCCTCCTCGATCTCGAGCGCGAACCTGCCGCCGGCCGCGGTCCCGTCCTGCGGCGAGACGTGGTGCAGCCCGACGCTGTCCGTCCTGATTGTCAAGTTTCGCAGGTCCCGCAGTCCGGCGAAGGCTCTCGCGGCGAGCCGGCCGACTCGGCATCCGATTATCCTGAGAGCCCGCAGCCTCCAGAGGTGGCCGAGCTCCTCGGCGGCGAGGGGAGCGCGCCTGTCGGGCAGCAGCGGTTCCCCGTCGTCGCCGCCGTACTCGTCGTCGACGGGCTCGTAGCAGAGGAGCGTCAGCGAGATGAGCGACTCGGCAGGCAGCTCGGTCAGGTTGAGGCGTCCGCTGCTCGCCGGCTCCTTCTGCCGGCAGTAGAGGCTGCCCTCGCTCGGCGAGTCCCAGTGGCAGTAGCGCGGGTAGCGCAGCACAGCCGCGGACGAGGGTGGCGCGAGGTTCGTGCCACTGGTCGTCGCGGTGGACGACTCCACGTGACTGGCCGCGATCAGCAGCAACAGCAGCAGCAGCAGCGGCAGCACCTCGCGGCGGTGCATCTCGAGTCCGTCCCTGTAGCCCAGCTGTCAACAAACGGACCGACGAGCACTAGCAGCGAGCGCGACGACACTCCCCCGCATTTTCCACGAACCGCACACTCTGAAAGGACCGCGGCGCAGCTCTTTCGCGGCCAGGACTCCGATGTGCGGCGATTAATGGTCACTCCCGCACTTTTCCCTCCCAGCAGTCCCCGTGTCTCTCTCTCTCTCACCCTCCGAACTCACTTGCGTCGTACGAGCGGCCGCGAGAACGATCAGTCCATCTCGGAGAGGAACTCAACTCGACGCTTTGTCGTCAAGACTCTTGAACGTACGAAAAGCAGTTAAGTATAGCGCGCGGGCTGTTTACTACTGACGTCGCAGCGGAAAAGCGGAGCGTGCCGAGCGCTCGACAGCCTGCGCGAGACTGGCTCCAGCGGAGTCGGAGCAGAGCGAGTAGTAGTAGTACGGCCCGAGCCAGACTGGCGCGCGCGCAGCCGGCGACGACGATCCTGCATCTCTCGCCGCCGCTGCCGCCGCCGCCGCCGCCGCCACCACCACCGCCGCCAATCGCTTTCAACCCCCACCAGCAACACACCGGCTGCTGCAGCTGTCGTCTCTATCCGTCCTTTTTTTCTCTCTCCTCCCTTCATCCCACTGCTACCGCTGCTGCTTCAACCCCCTTGTATACCCACTGCGTCGGTATCTATATGGACGCGCTTCGCAGAATTTCCCTTTCTTTTTCCGTTCGCATCACGCGCCCGTAGTTGTCGGTCTCTCATTTTCCGCTCCTGATGGCCCGAGCGATTGTTACTGTGATTTATCAGGTGTGATGCAATGCCTGATATTTATATACCCGCACCTGTGTGTATAGGGCTGGCAGAGCGGAGGAAAACTCGCACTCTTGATGGGCTCCGCGACATCCATGGAAAGATCATTTTTTGAATGAGTGAGCGCTGGCTTCTTTATCGGTTAGACTTTATCGGTAATTGGGGTGCT
The DNA here is from genome assembly GCA_037356405.1 of Nasonia oneida. NCBI lineage: Eukaryota > Metazoa > Arthropoda > Insecta > Hymenoptera > Pteromalidae > Nasonia > Nasonia oneida. The sequence continues at coordinate 2,043,378 of JAZHPH010000021.1, read as the reverse complement.
GTCTTCTGGTCAGAAGAACTTGTTGATGCTTCAGGGAAAATTACACAACAAACTTCCTACAAGTCAACGCTCTGCGCGCAGAAATTTCGCCGGTCAAGCGTATATACTCGAAAAAGCGAGAAATTTAGTAGCAGAGCGAATTTTTCGAGCTCATTGTTCGGCCGTTAATAAGGCATTTGCGAGAAAGAGGGTTATAGTCGAGGACGCAGAAGATACCAGCTGGTCGGCTATTCAGCTTCGCGACGCGCAGTGCACTTGGAAAGTTCTAGTTTGAAAATCGGTCGTCTGCTCGCTACAGCAGGGGGTCATTCCGCGCGAGACTGTAGATCCGGTCGGTTTGAACTTCTTGGTTTGATAGAAGTTTCCAACAAGTTAGGCAAATCCAAGCCGAATTTGGCTGTATTTCCACACGCGGATGTATGTATACATACGTATATATACTACGCTGCGACTCGCTGCAATTTACATCAATTTGAGTTTGCTCTTCGCTCATTCGTTATTCGAGAACGTATTATACACGTCTCGACTGTTTGTTCTGTTACAAGAGTACCTATACTACGCTGTGTGTAGATAGTGGGTCAGCAAATTGTACCTATATCTATATACCTATCCAAGGCACGCAAACGATCTGAAAGCGCAGCGCTTCGTGGTGCGCGCATGGATAAAATTTAATTAACCGCGGAGTTTTTTTTCAGCTGCACATCCTCTTGGCGTTTATAAAAGCGCTTAGCGAATCAAAACAGCCCGCCGCAGAGCAGTAGCAGCGGCACTTGATTACGCTCGAGTCACTTTTCTGAAATCTCCTTTTTTTCGGGTTTACTCGGCGCGTCAAAGGGAGAGAGATCCGACTCTGCTCGTCCCTTTATCTCCTCGTCTCTCGTGCATGCAGCTCGGCAAGTTCGGCCACTCTTTTTGTCCCTTTTTCCTGTTTTCGTCCCTTATTCTCTGGCTTTTTCTTTTTATACTTTCGCTCTTTTTGGATGCGCGGCCTCGCGCAGTCGTTGCAATCGCATGTGTGTTACCCTCGTTTCCCTTGAAAAAAGCAGTCCGAGAGCTGGCGCATATACAGTAGCAGCGGAGCGAGCACTGCGGAGAAGAAGAGAGGCGGCCGGGAGGGAGAGAGAGACTTGACTCGGGGCACGATTTTTCCAGTTATGCAAATCCTCCGCCTCGTTTTGGCCCCGCTGCCGTGCACCGCGAGTCCTTTCTCTCCAACAACCTGCAGAAGCATTCGTCTCTCTCGCTCGCTCTCTGGAGTCTCTCTTCGTACAACCCTCGTGACACGCGAGACTGCGCGGCGGCGGCTTTCTCTCTTTCCTCTTTTTCTTCTTCGTTTTCCGTCGTCGTCGTCGTCGTCGTCGTCGTCGTCGCTTCTCGTTTGGCCGGAAACGAGCGAGCGTACGACGCGATTATGCAGGCGATGGAATAACGAAGTGGAGTGTAGGAGATTCGAACGCCCGGACTGATGAATTGGATGCCGCGACAGTCTATATTAGTACTTATAGAAGGACCTACTGTACCTCTGCCGAGTGCCATTCTTCAGGCACGAGCTGACCTGATGGACGTCTGCATACTTATTTCGATTTTTTTCAATGCTCAATTGCAGCTTTCTCGCCATGACTGAAGTAGTACAATCGTTGTATGCATCTCTGAAAGTCTTTCGGTGCTGGTTACGTCCGTGTTGAAAATAATCGGCTCCATTTAAAACTGAACTGATATCAATAATATTTATTAAAACGTTTTTAATTTTAAATGTGTTTTAATTGATGTGTTATGTCGTGAGTAAACTTACCAGATCACGTTTTCTTTTTAATTGAACATTAAATGGTTGCCACTATAGCTGAATTTGCTGTCGAGTTTATTTAAAGTGTATCAACCTTTAAATTAATTTCCTGTGTTGCTCCTTTAACGGACGGACATCCTGCACGAGTGAAATATTGACTGAAATAAAAGATTTGTTTTAATTACATATAAACTCATTAGACTTTATTTATTTGTATTTTACAGCTATATATACAGGATCAATACTGTCTATAAAGCATCCAGTTTTTTCAATGATAATCATAAAATATGACATATTAAGAATAATAAAAAATTTATCAGCATCATGTATTTTTTTTAATTTTCTTCATCTGCGTGAGCCTTCAACATCAAATAAATGTGAAGAAAGTCTTTCGGAATATCTTGGTGCTGTGGTAACAAATCAATTCCAGATTTTATTAAATTTCGTGTAGTTGGTAATGACGATGAAACGCAAACGTTATATTTAAGAAAGGCTTCATAGATGAATGGTGATTCCAACAAAATAGCCAAATTTACTTCCTTTGTTTGGAAATACGAAAGAGCACTTGATTTGACTCTGTTGATCATTACTTCTTCTTTCTTGAAAGAGAGAATCTCTCTGTCAACAGGATCACATCGTTCCATTGCATTAGCCATGAATTCCTTATCATTACAAAGAACTTCTATACATAAATTTTTTATTTCTTCTTGTTTATTTTCTGGAATCCAGCCTAATTTATACTTGGGGTGAAGGCAAGCAGCGACGATCTCGCTAGTTACATCTGGCAAAAATTGCAAATAATCTTTGAAATTTTCATTAAACTCCTCAACTATTTGTGGTAAGGCAGCAGAAAAAAAGATCATCTTATTTCCATTCAAATGCAGCAATGTGTTATTCAGAGCGAATAAAATGGGCATGAAAGAACCTAAAAAACTTCCTGGATTATTTTCTATTTGATATAGAGCCTCATAAAACGGCTTCAACAAATATTTTAATTGTCTCAAATATTCAAAATCTTTTTCTTCAAATGTCACTCCAATATTCATTTTTTCACTTATCATATTCATTCTGTCTTGGTTTTCTAGTACATCATCAATGGCTTCAAATAAGTAGATAACACTTGATGAATTTGGATACTTTAATACCATATTAAAACCACATAGAACACTGGCTGATGCTTTTTCATCTCTTATAGCATTCCAGAATTTAGTGCACTTCTTGAAAACTAGATAGTGAATGTCAAATCCAGGAATATTTTTTATGACATTTAACAAGTTCCTCAAGATAAATTTATTCAACAAATGACTTTTTGATAAACTGAAATTCGGGTCAGTCATGGTGAATATTTTTTTGCCCCATTTCATACTTTTGCGCTCAACCATTGGTTTCTCTATGCAACTCTTCTCTTCTTCTAGAATTATAAAGAATAATAAATAAAAAATAAAACGGATGTACAACTATAAATTATATATTTACCAGTCAAATTTTCAAATGAATCATACATGAATAATTCAAGATCTTCTTTGTACTGCACAGCTTCGTTAATGATTATTGTTTTTAACTTATGTGCATGGATTTGATAAACTTCCATTACATCAAACAACAGATCTACAAAATCTCTTAATTTGAGTTTTTTATTAACTATTTCACTGGTTAGTATAGCACTTCTTCGTTGCAAATCAATGGCTATCTATTTAAACATGTAATATTTTTTTAATTTATACTGAATAAGAAAAATTTTAATTTTAACTGTGATGAATATATACCCAATGGCAAATTACTGTCGCTACAAAAATATGTGGTTGAACTTTTGATAATGTATAAGATAATGATACATATGACGTATTATCAAGAGTTTCTATCAACTTTGTCACTAGATCATGCATTTTCTCTTTCATTGCATTGGTCACCATTTGTTTACTCATGACTTTCATTCTATTATCGCATTCTAAAGAGTGTACAGAAAAATAAGTATCTATAATTATATTTAAATATGTTTTCTAAACTAAAAAGAAGTACCTGCAACCAGTTGCTGAAATGATCTGTCTTCTACCTCACTTGGAGGTCTCATACTCACAACTAGGAAATTTGTAAGCGCAGCATCAAATTTTCTTTGCTTCACATTCATACCCTTAACATGCTTGAAGCAGTCTCCAGAATGTTGCGAGTAAAATTTTTTATCGAATTTGGCAAGTTTCTGTGGATGACGGTTCTACGAGCAAATAAACATAAAGACAACTGTATGCATGCAAGCTCTGATTGGAAATTACATATGTATACTGTACAAAAAGGATACTTACGATGTAATGGATTCTTAAGTTGGACGTGCAGTATATTGTAGCAGTGAATATTGTTTTGTTAGCCGCACGCTTTTCTCTTTGGCAGATCCGACAAATAGCTGAGATTTCTTGCCCATCGACTCTGCGCAACGTAAATAATTTGCCATTCAAAATCGTGAGAGGCGAGTAACATTTCGTATGATCACCCTCATTATGAGGTTCCACTTCAATCTCCATGATTACTTCTTTGAACGATTTTTTGTAAAGTCGTTAATAGTACGTTATACTACAACAATGCGTAGCTAGGAAACAATGAATACACAAGAAGTGTCAGAAAAATCGTCGCTGCACGCCAAACTGAGTTGAGATAGTTACAATTTCTAGCTAGGTATATAACAAACGCCTGGAATCTAACAAAAACTCGAAGTATTGTTGCTGCAGAGTATACTTAGTACGTATAAAACTGTAGGTACTAGCCATGCGCTTCGCTGAACTGATCTCCTGCATCGACTGTCAATTGTCGCGCGCTACGAGGTGCAAGAGGTAAACAATAACTCTATATAGCTCGTCAGCGATTGCCGGTGGTCGGCTGGTCGGCGCGACTGATGATGATAGGTATACCGGTTCGGCGCCCTTGCCAAGTCTGCAGTCGAATTGGCGAAAGTGCAGTTCACGGCCGTTGTTTATTGTTTATGACCATAAAATATTAGATCGTACTTTAGATACTCACACCGGTATTCGTTATAATAGATATGAGGTAAGTATACTTATACAATCTTCGAAAGTCAAGGAATAAATGCCGCGTTTCAATTTCAAAGCGGGGTGCTAGTGCCATCTCTGAGTGTGATTTATCAGCTTCCCTCGCATAACCTTTGGCTGCATTTTTCGCAGTGCTAATACTACGTATTATATACATGTTATTGATTTACGCGTTAAACAAATATCGTTTCTTCTAAAATTTATATTACTTTTTTAGTAATTTTTAAACCAGAAGAGCCTTAAAATTTGTTTTGTAAAACAATTTTTTTTCAATCAAATAATCGTTGAATTTTCGGTGATTATTGCTGCCGCATGCACGCAAATTAAACTATAATTTAAAAATCAATCATTTTTGTTAGTATTATCATTATAAAAACATTTATAACGTATACAAAACTGGTGAAAGAGCTCTACATTATAATTCATATTTGCTGATTCATGCGATAATTACAGTATTATTACTATATTAAAAAACGAAAACTTCTATTTCGGTTTATTTTTTTTAATAGTGATAGTGGGTGAGAAATCGCGCGTAGACGCGCCTCAGCATTAAAAGGATATTCACAAATGTTGTGTAAAAAAGGATATTCACAATAGTTTCGTAACTCTGGAGTTAAATAAATAAATATACTCTCGAAATCTGCATATATGACCGAAATCGACTTAGGCCCACCAAGAGCATGCAGCCGACTAACACACTATGAAAAAAGAGGCTTTCGCGTATTACGGTATAAGTATATAGGATGGCTCGCGTCGGCTACTCCTCTAATATCCCCGCAAACATAACTACTATATATATATATACATACGCGGCCAAGTTCATCGTCAAATATTTACGTCGACACATTCGTCGGCTCGAGGCTCGAGCGCAGAGAGCAGTCGCACGGCCTCAGCCCGTGCGCTGCAGGATAAAAATCAAACATTCAGAGCGGCTCTCTCGCGCGCTCATGAAAGCATTACCGTGAGCCGACAAGTATAGCCCGCTGCAGCTAAACGTACCGCGAAGCACAAAGGAATAGCGCGCGCCCGTCGTCCACCGCGGTAGGTAATGCGTACCTATATATAAGTATATAGTATATAGTAGAGGTATGTGCGTGTACGAGCCTTTTCACTTTTCAGCGCGCCGCGGGGGGTATAAATATATCAATTCAGGCGAGCTGCGCGGGAAAAAGGGCTTTCCATCAATTTTTAAGCGACGTCTGCTCTGTCTGCTGCTTTGCTACTTATATAGGTACTGCACAGCGCGCCGAGAACACTATACCGCAGCCGAGTCCTTTGTCGCGAAACGAACGGCGGCAGGGGACTATACTGGCGAATCGTTATGCGCCGCTCGTGCGCTTTATTCGGCCCTCGTCCTCAGCTCCTGCTCGCTGGATTCCAACGACGAGAGAGAGAGCATAACTGAAGTCTTTTGCATGCGGCTCGCGCGCGTCCTCCCCGGAAAACCCTTCTGAACTACTGACTAATTTATTTTTCTATCAAACTTTGAGTATACTTTGAGAAAGGGCTTCGTTGCCGCCGCTCTTTGTCGACGCGCTTCTGCTGTCGCAAGCTCGGAGAGCTTCCAACCGGGGCTCTTAAAGTCTGGGTTGCTCTATTTTTACTACGTTTCTTGTATATCCATACACATTTTTTTTTTATTTTCTCAAGTACTCTGAGAAACGCAATTGAAAGGAGTCCTATTTTTTCAGTAAGTAATACGTGTGCTTTGGACTGATTTGACCCATATTATATTTGGCTCATTTTATACAATGCTTATGATAAATTATTTATAGAAAGAAATTTGGATGTTTTTAAGCGAACGATTCATTGAATCTACATTTCTCTCTTATCTTATTGCACTAGCGCGTTCGCATTTTGTTTGACTTTTTATAATAAAATTCTATTTCTTTTCATTTCACGTTTTTTTATACATAACAGATCTTAAATTTGAATTATTACTTGTGTGACTAATTATTTCAATACATTTTTTAAACTTTAAACCAAACATATAAATCGAATTATTTTAGGAAATAAAACATCGATCGTACATTCAAAAAAAAAAAAAAATCGTCGTTTATAAAAGTCATGACTCATGGTGCAAAAATTGTTTTTAAATTTTCAAAATAGCTATGTCAAAAAATCATTTCTTGATTTATGATTACAAAAAAAATGAAGTTTAAACTGATAAAATTAATATTCTATATAAATTTACATTTTGCTGTTAAGAATGTTCACTGATCTATATAAAACACATTTAATAAAATTAATGAATACTTTTGGTTTGTCGAAATAAAAATTGGCATTAGTTTTCATTTTTTGGAAAATATTTATTCCTCAGCGACGGATACAGCAACGGTCGTCAAGAGTCCATGAAAAATGTACAGTATTAAATTCGTCGTTGTTCTTTCGCTGATGAACAAAATTCAGTCCTGAGTTTGGTACTTAGTCGAAAAGTCCAAAACCCATGTCCTCGTCTTCCGACTCAGACTCCTCCTTGGCGGCCTTCTTGTCCTCTGTAATTAAATAGAAAAAAAAGTGATTAATTAAGAGTACGTAAAAAAATAGAATAATTTTATATACATATTTTGAATGATCAGAAAATAAAGTTACAGCACAACGACTCAGTCGAAAGATGGTATGATAATTACATCATTTAATATTTAAAATAAATTATAGAATCAAAAAGACTTTTTATACTTCTAATGGTACTTATAAAGAACTATGGAAAATATTTAAGATAAGAAATTGGTAGCAATGTTCTACATTGCAATAGTAATTAAGTGTATGTAAGGCTATATGGTTTGTGCAAGATAAGTTCTCAAAAATGGTCATCTTTACTTATTTAAATTTCATACTTATACACATATCAAAGAACAAATACTCATTTAGATACGTTGATAGAAAACTTCTCTTAGTTCCATAGTTATTTACTGAGTTTCAATTTTCAGTACACAACAAATCGCTTTGTGAATAAAACAAAATCAGTACTAACCCTTCTTTTCTTCAGCGGCAGCAGCACCACCACCACCAGCGGCAGCGGCTACTGGAGCTGCTGCACCACCAACTGGCATCGAGCAGAGCTTCTCACGACCTGCAAAATTAATTAAAAATGTTAGAATATTTTATGGAACTCTCTTGTCTTTACTACGAACAACCTAGAAACTATGATGTTTGAACATACCCTGAGCAATGACTTCTTCGATGTTCTTGCCATTGAGCTCGGAGATAACCTTCTTCAGTTTCTCTGCATCGACTTCAATACCAACCGACGACAGGATCTTTTCGATGTCAGTCTGGTTGGGGGCAGCTTTGCCACCCAAGATAGCCAAAAGGTAAGCGGCGACGTAACGCATTCTGCAAAGATTTATAAAACATAGATTATTAGGTTATGTCCCAACATGCTTTTAACACTTATTTATTTTGAATTAAAAATTTGTCAGTTCAAAGTTAACCATCACAGCGCATCAGTCGAAAGATGGTGATAATTGAAATCATCATTAAATTTATTGTTATTCGAAAAGTAATGTTGATAAACAAGCGAGAAACTATCAAACATGCGGAAAACGGAGTCGGTGACATGCGTCTATCATCCACTTGTATCACTATTTAATTTAATGTAATCCACGTAATTGTTAGGTGATGTTAATTATTTAGTTGTTGCTCTAAATGTATAAAAGTGTATTTTTCAATAATTATTCAAATTTAAACTTACTTTTAAGTCCTGAACGACACGAAACGTGCGACCCGCTAAAGATAGAAAAACGTTCGTTCCCTGCTTTGGAACAAAATGGAAGAGCCACTGCCTTACCACTGCAGACAACGCTCAACTACGAAATGATTCTGTAGGCCTAGTTCTGCACTAGGGATAAACAAATTTCTGGTGATTTCTATGAAGTTCAATTGCCGAGAAGTTACTGATTGTTATAAATTGTTATAATTATCGGCGATAGTCAATTATGCGTTAAATTTTTTAATCTGCACTATTTTTGATGTATCAACTGGACAATTAAAAAAATGCAGATAAAAATTACTCGTGTTTAAAACGCCCGCAAAGACAACCGTTATTGGTAGCACTGAGCACGCAACGCGCACTCGCAAAGCGTCCTTTTTGATTTTGCCTCCCGCAGATGGCCGTTATTTGAAATTCTTCGTACATCAACAAATCAACAATCGGCCGACTCGTAAGAGACTAAGAGGAGACGCGTATCGCGTTTTCTGAATCCAACAAATGAATAATGAGTGCGGATATAAATTCGATTCAGTGCCAAAATAAGTGAACCTCAATACTTACGAAAATGCGGAAGAGCTCAACAACTACAAGACGACGCTCGTCGTCGAATCCCGGGCGGTTTTCGCAGCAGGATCCGGACAGAAATTCCATGCGAGCAGACTCTAGAAGGCCGCCAAATACCAAGAGCAAGGATTCGAATTTCGGTACCCAGGACACGATGATTCCGAAACCGAGGATACGGAGCTCTTCGTCCGATAGGTTAAGCGGCATGCGAAAGTCTAATCTCCGGCCAACTACAGGTATTTTATAAGCAGCTGCTTTGTTTATTCAAAACACTGTAAAATTGCTTAGCAGCTTTCATTTAGCCGAAAGTAGTCGAAAGTTTCGTCATGTATACATATTTTAATACATGCTTACTACTTCTAGGTGCAAAAACATCCATTGGTCAGTATACTACAGCATCGTCTGCAATTTCTCCAATGCCCAACAATCGTTACACTCATGTTATTGAGAAGACTGCAAGACCTTCTCTGATTGACCAAGCTAACAGGGGCAGAATGTCTTGCGTCGATCAAGCTAATTTAGCTTCAAAAGGATACATTACTCCAATGGCTAGTGGATCTCGTCATGTGGCACCAGCGAGTGATGGGAGAAATGTTAGAGCATCTTCTGCTGAAAGAGCAAGCGCTCTTGCTCCAAAGGGTCCTAAGAAAGACAGTCGACCACTCAATGACAAAAATTATCAGAATGAAATGCTTGGCAAGATCGATAATTATTTTCATTCTATTGGTCAAAGTGCGATTCTTAATGGCAATGGAAGTCTCAAACCACTGACTTTAAAAATATTTGTTGAAGCAACCAATATGCTGGTAAAGTTGCTTGATATGAAGCAGTCATTGACTGCTGCTAATTACATTGAAGAAATACCAAAAATAGCAAAGAAAATACATTATCCAGGTTTGATGAACAAATCTTGGTTGAAAACTGCTAACACTATGCATTCTTGGCCCCATGCTATTGGCTGGATTTGTTGGCTTGTAGAGTTATGTGAAGTTAAAGATTTGGCTAGTGAAATCTTTACGCTTGAAAGACTACCAATTATAGGAAATAACGATGATGAGAAAGAGAATCATAGAAACACTTTTCTTGTCATGATTCAGTGTTACAAGGCTTGGAATGAAGAAAAACCTGAAGACGAAGAAAGAATCATACAACAATTTTTCCAAGAAGAAGCTGAAAGACGTGGAATTAATGCTAAAAGATATGAACAAGTTCGAATGGATTATGAAAAAGTCAAGGAAAATTTAGAAAAAGAAGAGGCTAAAACAAATAAAGTAGATGCAGAAGTAAGTGAATTGCAAGAAGTTCTAAGTAATATGAAAAAAGATAGAGCCAAGCAGCAGGAACATATCCTACAACAAGAAAAATATGTTGATAAAACACTCAAAGAAATTGAACAGATAAATAAAGATTCATCAATGTTCCTTCAAGAGATTAAAAAACTGGAGAGTACAAGAGATGAATTGAGTGGAGTCATAAAGCAACAACCAATGTCTGTTACTGAACGTGATGAAATAGTAAAGGCTTGCACCGAACAACAAACCTACATTCAAAATTTTGAAGCTCATTTAGAAGAAATAAAGAAGGAAGCATACTCTTTAGACATGCGATTGGTTTCATCTAACACAAATCTTGTAAAAACGATACTAGCCTACAACCAAGCACTTTTTATGCAGCTTTCTGATTCAAATATTGATATTAACGAATTATTAATGCCAGAAAATGGAATATGTGAATCTAATTTTTTGGATAGATTAGAGGAGAAGAAAAATTTAATGAATACATTCATGCAAGAACGTACTAAAGAATTAAGCAAAAAAACAAATTTACTTGAATCACACCACAGAGAAATAGAAGCGATGCAAACTAAAAGAGATACACTTTCAGAGAAAGTTGAAAAGAAAAAAGCCTCGGAAGAAAAACGTAAACAAGAACTTAAAGTCAAGGAAAATAAAAAGCGCGAGGAAATAAAAAAATTACAAGCCAGTATAAAAGAATTAAATGAAATTATTAACAAAACGTCCAGTGAAATGGATGCTTTGAATAAACAATTAGCACATGCAGTAGACAAAAGGGAAGCTGCACTGCAAAAGAATGCACATTTACAGGCTTCAGCTAAAACATTTTTCAAGCAGTTTTACGATATTTTAAATGAGCACGGAGGCAAAATAAGAAAAACATTTGAAATGTGTTTACAAAAGAAAGACACGTAAAATTACTATTGTATTACAGTAAACGCCAAAAACTTTTAAATTATTGAGATCACAAGAACTCATGCTATTTGTGTTCAAAAGTATTCGAGTTATGGTAATTTTTCATATTTGCAAACAATATTTAATGATTCAAGATAAAAAGTATATATAATTTCTTATTTGCTATTGCTATGTCTATAATATAATACATAGCAAAGTATTCATAGCCTTTGATTAGAGATATTAAATAAAATGAACATATATATTTTTATTCTATACTGTTGATGCGAATAAATTTAAAATAAAAAATGTATGTAAATAAATGATTTGTAATAAATATTATGCGAACAATCAAGTTTTACAAATTCGTCTTTATTACAAATACTTAGCTTTTAGAGATCTATAAACAATAAAATACATCTTTCATCTTTCATGTATGTACACGTTTTCAACACAATTTGTATCTGAATCCTCAGTCAAATTTTTTTTTTAAATATTTAAATTTATTTTTATTACTTAAAATATTAAATAATATAGTTTACTGAAATATACACAATTAGGATTGAAACAAAGTTTTCACATTATCTTAATTACAAGGCCTCTGTTATTTAATAGTTACGTAGCGATAATTACAGCATTCGAAACAACTGCAGCAAACTATATTACAAAATACCGATCGCAACAAAACTAAATTTAAATGTCAGGGAAAGTCTTCATGTTTACGGGCGACTCGAAAGTACTCCTCAAAATATCCTTCACTCGCGCCGTGAATACTTTCTTAACTTGTTTGAAACTAGAAATTCTAGTACAACGGAATTCGGATCATGAGTTTTAATTTTTTTAAATCTTAAGTTCAATAAACGCTTGATTGAAGCACTGCCTTCTGTAATAGACACGAGAACGTCGCATTGACCTCTTGGCAAAGCACTTCAGCAGAGTCGTCTCCTAGAGCTGCTTGGGCTGAACTCACCCTGCCTAATTGAACAAGTAGATCAATGGCACCGTCGACCAGAGGCGGAAACGCGAAACCAATTCTCGTAAGAGCTGGCAGAATAGGCATGAAGAGCGAGACACGGTCTTTGGAGGGTAACGCACCGAGAAGCGTCCCCAGGGTATTGATGGCTAATCTACAAACTCCCAGAGCCTTCGGTAGTGCATACTGTACGGCCAAGTGAGATACCAGGTCTACTGCAAAAACTTGCTTATCCAGCTCGGGTTGAGCCATCAATTCGGGTATCCAATCCAGGCAAATGTGCATCGACGGTATTCCGGCTACTGTGACAGGGATAAGCTCTCTGGGATAACCCTGTAGAAAGAATATTGTTTATCGTGATTTTTGTAAAAACTTTCGTTTTAATCAAATGTCTATTTATCGAAATAATTTGTATTTACCTGAAAATGGACTAATTTCGCAAGGGAAGGATCCGCAATGAATACTTGATGGAGATAAGAGCAGACAACACTGCGTATTTCTCGAAGAGACCACATTTGTCCTGCAATGGTTCTGTCGTCTTCAGTTTCAAGACAGGCCTCTAACAAAATCTGGACAGCGGCACTCTCTTGACCGGCTATCAGAGCGGTTTTCAGTTCTTCACGTTCCACCTCGCTCGTCAACTGTCCAGTCTTTTCCGTCAAAGGTCTGTCTTGCATGTGCCTGGATAGTTGAGATCGCGATGCTGCCAGAGTAGCTTGTAAAATCCTGTCAAATACAAATAAATTAATATTTTTCTGTAACAAGTGGAGTTAATACATTTAATTTACAATTTGTTTACCTAAGTATCACAGATAAAACAGGTGCGCAACGAAAGACCCTCATGTCGCAGCGTAAAACTTGTAATGGATCCAAAACAATGTTTTCCTGTGTAAGGAATACCCTGGCTACTGCTGAGTTATCTATAAACAGCGCGTTTATCGAGAGTACCCAGAGACAGCGAGGCAGAACGGTATTTAGCCTCAACCACACCTGTTGATACAATTCTACAACGAAAAACAAATTGAAAATCTCTAACATACACGAGCATAATATTATAACAATCAAATTAGCAATATCGTACCTTGTATATACCTAGGAACTTTTTCATCCAGAACTTTTTTGAAGAAGTGCACAATGGTCTTAGCATATGGCCAGATATCAGTGGGCTTCATAGACATGAGCTGCCTGAGCAGCATCCCCGTTCTAGACGGGCAGCTTTGTATGTGGTCAAAAGCTTCTCTGATGGTCGAGTCGTTTACAATAACTGTTTCCTGACTGTTGACGCTGGTGTCGAGGTTGATCGCTTCGTCGTCGAGCCAATCGTCGACTAGTGACAGATGTGGAAAGTGAGTCGCCAGTAACCTGAGCAGAGGTGAAAATAAACCTGCATAGCTCATTTGATCGCGCTGCAACTGTTGCAGCAAGTACTTTATGGGCAATTCTGACAGAAACTCGGTCGAGTAGGACTTGACCTTCCTACCCTGCGTGATGAAGTTGTGCATATTTGCCAGTCTCACGTCCTCGTAGAGCAGCAGGTAGTAAAGTAAGAGTAGTTGGGACGTGAGCGAAGGCCTCGAATTGTCGGGTAGATCGATGCGATCATGTTCAAGATCCGTTAGCTGTCCAATGGACTTCGTCTTTTTATTCTTCTTCGGATCGAAATTAGCGCCGAAGACGCTGTTCTGAAAAACCCTCCTAATTTCGTCTTCGGTAATGGGCTTGTTTGTATGTTCGATGGCCTTGTTGTTCGTGACGAAGATAGAGTTGACGTAAACTTCGACAAGGGCTGGCAGTACCGGATGGAGAGGCGGTACGCTGTCCGAGATCTGTCGGTAGATCCAATTCTTGATGGGCACCTTGTGCTTGGCAAAGGCACGTGACTTGAGCAACTGGTGGATGCAGTGTACCGGCAAAAAGCCTGGGATGTTGGCGTTGAGATTTGCAGTAACAGGTACCTTCACCGCGTGCGACGTTACCACTTGCTCGGTGAAGATTTCCTGCATGAAGATCTGCTTCATACGCGTCAGATTGTTAGGCCGAATAGGGATCTTCATTCCAAGAGTGGCACAGACCAGCTCGCAGATAGCGGACAGCTGATTACTGTGAAAGTGAATGGCCATTAGAAGGAGCATCTCACCGAAACTCGCAGCAACGCCACTCGCGCTCTCGAAGTAGGCCTCCTCGCGCACGAGCCATTGCACCCACTCGATGCTCGGCTTCTCCAGGTTGTGGTGCCCGATAAGAGATGGACACGCTATCAGCATGCACAGGCCCAGAGAAACAAATCGTACTCCAGCTGGCGAGGGAGGCGGATGCGAGGTCAGGAGTTTGACGATCATCACTACCTCATCGTCTTGGAACTTTATGCCGCCGATACCTCGAAGAGCGCAGTACAGCCTCAGCAAGGCACTGGCTTGTACGACACGACTCTCGACAAGCTGTCCATCTGAACTCTGAGAAGTTATTGCCTGCAACCTGCGCAGTAATTCATCTCTGAGTGCCTGCAGCGCAGTGTGCGACTCCCACTTCCGTTTTTGGCCATTCCTTATAAACATAGCTATCCACGTCCTTACCTGAAAATCAAAATCATTTCCAGGTTAGCTTGAACTTGGCTTTAAAGTAAACTTGGTTAATATAAAATGATTACCTGTTGATCGCTACCAAGCAAGAGACCAGACACAAAAGCAACTATATCGCTTTCGGACACTGAACTGTTTCTAATCCCATCGTTCTCTAAACTCAACGTTATAGCCAAAGCTGGCATTCTACAGAGTTCAACACACTTTGCCCGCACTACAAGAGATTGGCTTGGATTCATTTGACACAGCATTGTTAGAGTCTGAGTTCTTATACTGCTCAAAGCAGATTCTTCTTGGCGCTCACCATTAGCAATCAGGTGTGAACATACTTCCATAAAGCTGTCGGGGTTGTTGGCCACGATCCAGCATATTATTTCAGGTCCATGCTTTATGTGAAGTAGGGTTTCGCATATGTTGGGTATAGACAAAAGATCTGGCAGTTCTGCCAGAGCTATACATATGATGTAACTGATCTCTTCCATATACACAGCGCTGTCAAACAAGTCCGACTGCTTGATTTGAAATTCTTGATTCTTTTGAAGCTCTTGGATTTGGGATTCTATGAAGAGGATTTCACTCAGAACCAATCGTATACGTCGATTGGCATCACTGCGCTCAAACTCCAAGATGAGTGCGCTTTGGAGCGACTGCGCCAAAATGCTGTCTCCCTGCACATTGCCTTTTTTCTGTCTGAAATAAATCATAGACATGTTAGAGTAATGTCATCAACAAAGGAATATAGCTGAATGAAAGTATCAGAGTTAAGGAATTTAGGTAATTTGATCTTTTGAAGGTCCAAAGGCTGGTCGAAACACTGCAATAATTTGTTGGACAAAGACAAGTTGTAACATTTTAATAGCGGCCAAATTTCAAAGATGCTGCTGCGATCGCTTAGCCAGCAAAACTCTCATTTATCCTCAGCAGAACCTTCCGACAAAGTTCTGCTGATGCAGAACTACAGATCAATTCTTATCGGAGCCAAAGCAGATCGATCGCAGCCCAAGGAAGTCCAAAACAGTGACTTAAAAGTGTACGAGAAAAGAGCTCAACAAGTGCCAGGCTCACCTGAGCTGTTGCTCCTTGCGCACGTCAGTCTCGAGACTGTGAAAGTCGATGGAGAGCAGCGCGACCATGGAGTTGACAGACTCGATGCCCGAGAGAATGGTGAGGACCTCCTTGCGAGCCTCGACGCACTCGTTGGTCGTGTCGAGGGGCGCGATCAGACTCATCCTAACCAAGCAGGGCAGGATCGGTCGGACCTCGCGCTCCGAGCATCTGGCCAGCTCGCGAGTGTCCACGCTCTGGATCGCGGCAAAGACCCGGGACGAAACCGGCGACTTCTGCTGCTGCATTTTGGCCTCGTCGACCCTGGTGGCGGAGGAAAACCCGACGACGACGACGTCTGCTCGGCACGATGCAGCATTACAGACCGCGCGCGCGGCGGCACACTACTGATGTGCTCGTCATAATGCTCCCATATACAGTCCTATACTCCTACCTATATCGGGCTGTATATATACTGTTGTGCTCTCTCGCCCCCTGGACGCGGCCATATTGCTTTTCGACGATGCACTTGCAGCGCTGTCTGCTAGATTGTGGCCGAACTGCTAGAATGGGGTATTAAAATTAAAAATTGCATATTGTGAATTGTCTCTTGATAAATGATAATAAAATAATAGAATTCAGAGCGTTCACACGCCTGTAGATGGCGTAACTATAACTACTTTGATGGATGTCAACTAAACATCTAAAAATGTGTAAAAACGGTACGTTACCCATAATACTATTATATACCCAGTAAATTATGCAAATTGACTGCGAATTTTTATAAAATGTATATGAAGTTGAATATACTTGCTTAAGAGTTCTAAAAAGTTAAGACTATATTTAGAAGTAATTTAATTGTTGCGGTCTTACACGGGTTATTAAAATTCATATAACTTTGAAAATCGAAATACTCCAAGTTGCGAACTATAGCAATCAAATACGAAAATTATAGTCAACTTTTTAGATTTGTTAAAAACACTTTTATACATAATTATCGACATATATTATAGCTTTCATACAAACCTGCATATCGGTTGGCGGGAAATTTGAAAATTAAAAAAATTCATAAGTACCTATAAATAATAAATAATAAACCATCAAATCGTTCATTCAACATTATTTTATTTATTGCTTTCAAAAGCATCAACAAGCTTGTTACATAACGGCAGACGATTGATTTCATCATTTACAATATGTGTGTACATAATTTTATTTAATGTACATGGACGACACTCAACTTTTTTATTCACCGTTATATATTATATTATGTATCTTGAAATATATATTTTTTATAGTATATTGTAGGCGCAAGCGTATTTTAGATCATATATAATATATAACACATGCTCTATATTTATGTATGTATGTATATTATTCGTAGCGGATTTAACTTTCCAATAATCGGAGTAAAAATTATCATTCACATATAAAATAAAATCATCGCAGATTTTTTCGTAGATCAATATGTTTCTGATCCACGTAATACATATATATATATATATATATATATATATATATATATATATATATATATAAGTCGATTTTTTGCTACTCAATAGAACTAACGTTGAAAGCCAAGTTTCGAAGATTGTCCTTAAAATATTTCCTTTAGCAGAGTCATATCGAAAAAGTGTCAACATTGAAGGAGAGCATAACGTCAATATGAATTATAGAAAGCAGTGGATACGATGCGTTAACGCGAACTAGAGTCTGATAAACTAGCATGACTATATAATAATTTAATACTATAAAAATATCATTCGAACAGTCACTGCAAATATAAGTACACTATATAGCTGATGCGCGGTTGTTAAAAAAATACTCTCTGATTCTTTTGTTTTACTCTACGTAAAGAGATTTGAGCTGGTGTACATATAATATAGCAATATATGCTACGCAAAAGCAGTGAAAAATGTATCTAGAGAAGTCAGAGCCTTATATAATTAAAAGACAGTTTCTCATTATCATTTAAAAGGTATAAATTTTTAATCAAACTGTCAAAATTTATTGCAAAATTGAATAAGCTTATAATATAATGAGAAACCATGATACATGCTCTCTTGCAACCACATAAGGCTTTCTCATAATGTGTCTGTACTTTAATAGTTTTTATTGCCGTCTTTATAGTTATGGATAGTTTCCATACATGGAATTGCGATGAATTTTAGGCGCTGTTCGAATACATATTTTTTCGATCTGGACTATATATTCCAAAACTTCCCATAGAAACATAGAGATTTACACAAACTAGTTATTTTTAGTAGCACAACACGTGAAAGTCAATTGAAAAATTTGAAAATTCTTTGTATGTCTACATTGTACTTTTATTTCATTCAATATTTTATAAGTTTAAACGTACACCAAAATTGTTTCAATACGACGATTTTCATAGTTGTTTGCACAGTATATAACTCAAGAAAAAATATTGATCAGTAATTATGACGCGAGGCACAAAATTCACAACTAATTTGCACCACCTTATATGCTATTGAACGGTTTATTACATACTCTTTTTGACTAAAACTAAAATCACAAATAAACAAAAAATTGCGGTGTATTTATTTTTTTATAACTTAACATTGCAAGACATTCACATCACTCGCTGCACCCTCGCACATTGCACATAACTGTCTTTCAATCAGTATGAATGTGTTACACCATAATTTATTTGTCGTTTTTTCTGATGATTCTTACAATGATATGTTCATCGTGCATCAAAGTATCTCACGTATTCTAATTATTTTGTAATGTATACAACTATTTAGTACAATATTTCCAAAACCTTCGAAGACAAAAAAAACGACTATTGCAATTACAAGAGAAGCAACTCAATACTTCCGTTTTGCGGGCGGAAGGTGATTCTGGCGATGGAACGTTTTTGAAATACACCAATCAGATCGTTCGATTCAAAAAATCTAACTAATCAGAAGGCACGAGAGCATTTCAAAAACGTTCCACGAAAATGAACTACCGTCGAGTGTAATCCCTTATTAGAATTCATGGATTCTGGTTGCAAGTTTTTCGACTTGCAGAAAGTAAGCTGCCCTGTTTTAAAAACGTTCCACAAGAATCCATTTAACTACGGAGTATCACACAGTGTTCTCATTTCAATTTTTTTATACTTATGTTCGTCAGCTGTTGAATATGATATTGCAGAAAATGAAAAGGAAGACTTCATTTGCAAAAATTTCTAAAAATTCATTAACATTTGACATTTGCATAGCAAACATTACAAGTTTTCTGTCAAGCTTTCAAAATCCTGCATTTATAAATTTGTTCAGTACAAAAGTGTATTATTGATCGAATATATGTTTAAAATGAAATATTTCGACGTAGAATCAGGAAGAATTTTTTGTTTTTCATAATTGGCCTTCATCGTTACTAAAACATAATGAAAAAAGTTATAAATAACATACATAGTTTGGCCTTTAACAATTATATTGTGATATAATGGAGAAGCTTATTTACTTCGATGATTGAAATTCATTTTCGTTGTATTTATAGATTATTCTTAAAAGAGAATGTGTCCTTATTTATATTTTAAAAAGTTTTTTTCGTCATTTAATGTTATTATGTGTTCAAAATCTGTAAATGTGATTCTTTATAATATATATGCTTATATCCCTTCACAGAGCCCTACACATTGCCTGCGTATTGAAACTCATTCTCCTTATTACTGAGTGTCGAACTTAATATAAAGTAAACATTGGATAATACTTTTATGATGGTAAAAAAATGTTAGAAATTATTATGACTTTTATGTTATAAAATACTGTATATTATTGTATTATTCATATGTGACTCAAGATGAACTATAGTATAATTATTATTATGAAATAAAAAAAAAAAAACCTAAAAGACAAATAATAACAGAAATGTAACAAAATATTACACGTTCCAAACAAATCTGACAGAATTAAGGTGTTTATTATTTATTCTGTTCAGACGTGTCAAAAACTCGCTGAATCTGCCCTTCTTTCCCTATCATCCAAATAAATCTTCGTAAAATGAACGAACGGCTTTCAAAAAGTCATAAACTAATTAGATTCCAGATGGAAATAGAACAGGAAGTATAGCTTAATTAACTGAATAGGGATCTGTGGAGCAATGAAATACATTTCGATATCTCAATTCATTTGAGAAAGGACTTGATCTGCTTGTTCTGGTGCTTCATGCTATATTGGGCGTTCTCAGCCTTGGTGATGAGCGAGTCGAGTTTGTCGAGGTGCGAGCCAACCTTGGCATTGAGGTCGGTCTTCTTGGCGGTCATCCTCGGCCTCTCGACTCCAGGTTCCGAGTCCGGTTGAGCCTCTTCGTTCGTTTCCGATGGTGGCTCCTGCTCTGGATTTTCTTCGTCGCCAGGTTGCGGTTCCGTCGACGAACCTGCGCGGGACTTGTGCTCGGGTGTGCCCGGATGTGAGGAGACGCGGGCTTTCAGCAACGTACCTATACTGCCGCATACCGTCTGAAAACAATGCGATTTGTTATAATTCGATGATACGATGCTTATGTTTTAGTGCGGTGATATCAGCATGATCGATCCTAACGTAGTTTGCTATATAAAACTTTAGCGTGCAACCTTCTCAAAGTTTCATACGCTGAGTTACTCTGAATACATTTGAAATTCTACTGAACTTTTTACACAAGCGTCGTTGAAGAAGTTGATTTAAAATTAAAGGTATTACTTAAAATTTGAAGTCTGCCGAAGAATATTTTTAGAGAAACAATATTGTGACTTTTGCAAAAGTATATCCAATAAAATAGTTTAGTAATTTTGTACTTTAGTTTGTATACTATATTGACAAATATAAAATGTATCGATTGTATAAAAAGTTTACATCTATGTAAACATTTAATAATGTACTTGGTACACTGTTATGACTTTAGCACGTACGACTTTATAGGTAAATCGAAAAAGCCTCGTACAACTTTTTTGGCAACGATGCCTAACCATTCAATAGTGCTCTCGTATACAATATAGTGCCAATTATAGTGTATATGCGATTATATGTGTGTGTGTGTGCGTGTGCGTGTGCGTGTGCGTGAGCGTGTGCGTAGGAATATGCTGCTTATAAGAAAATAAAATAAATCAACGTTACCTTAAACTTGTTGATCTTCTTTTGCGTTGCATTTAGAATCGTATTCAGCTCGTCTAATCCTCCGCCAACGCGTTTCATGCCCTCCTCGTTTTCATCCAATTCCTACGTGAAATAAATAAAATTAGCCAAAATTCATAAAGCGTTGTCGAGCGTGCGCAAAGCTTGTCTCGCTAATCAAATGTCAACGCACATGTAAATTGAAAAATCATCGTAAACTGGCAAGAGCGTTTATTGAATTGCAGCGTCGACCCAATTATTTCGCCGTCATTGTCAAAGTTCCTCCCCCGAAAAATCTAATGTCCCGAAAATTAAAATGCAAAATTCAATAAAAAACTTTTTATTGAAGTTCTGAAAACTGACGCAATCACGGTAGCCGCTATAACCGATGGACATAACTGTTCCGCGTGCTCGTAAAGCTCACCAATCGCATACTACAGGCACTCGTGCCCTCCGATCTCCGACCAGAAAAAAGTTTAAAAAAATTCTTCGCGACCTTCTTTCGCATCGTCGGAGAAAAAGAGGGGAGAGACAATGAAAAGCTCGCGTGCAGTCTAACTCCCAAAGCGTCAGTTCAGCGTGCGTGTAGTCGGTCACCTGCGCGACGGCGTCGTCGTGGGCGTCCTGCTCCTGCGCCTCGCGCTCCCTGGCGCATTCCTCGCTGGCGAGCCACTCGGCCTCGGTGGGCGTCGGTAGGCCCAGCAGTTCTGCCCTCTGACAGGCGTAGAGGTAGCCCTGCGAGGGTTTGAGACTAGCCCTGGTGGTGGTGGTGGTGCTGGTGGTGGTGCTGGTGGTGGTGCTGCTGCTGCTACTCGGGCCGGCCTCGTCACTCATCGCGACTCGTCTCTCTCGCGCACTTGTGCTACGACGTGAAACCGCACTATAACCTACCGTCGCAAGCGCGGCCAAAAGCTCCGTCAGCTTCGAGGACGAGTCTCACAGGGCAGAGCGCATCCTGCACTGAATCAGCTGCACAATCACGAGGGGGAGCGCGCGCGCCGAGCTACTGTTGCAGTGGAGGAGGGTGGCAGGCGACGAGCTTCCGCGGGAATCCATATTGGGGCGACGAGTGACTCGGGTGCGCAGGCTCGAGAGCGAGACTCGCGCTGCGCGCGGACGTCGATAGCATCTTATGTGCCCCACTGCAGCGAGCTTATATATAGTTCTCGCTCTCTTTCTGCCGCTGACTTTTTAGTTATGCTCGAACTTTTTTTAAGCGTCACGGTCCTGCGTATACGCAATCGCAATTATACTAATCCAATCAAAAACAAACAATCCTCCCGAAAATTGCAGTCGTTTTCTCGCACCACCCCGTACCAGCTCGAAGGCACACGCACACCGCCGCATTATATATAATATACACGCTGTTCAGATGTGCGGAAAATGGAACGCCGAACGTGAGGGGTGCCGCGAAGAGGGCTGCTTTCCCGATATCGTTATACAGCTTATATATAAGTGGCGGCGGGGAGTGCGGCACATGCGGGAACTCGCTCTCGCGTTCTCGCGTGAGTTTGCTTCGGAACGCAGATAAGAAAAACCGGGAGATAAGAAAAATCTGGCTGTGAATTATTGATTAGCCGATGCCTGGGATTGGCTTTACAGGCCAATACACAGGGACGTACGTTGCACCTTGTCGTTCTTTTACGTTCCCCATTTGTAGCGAATCTCTACCTTCCGTACAGGTGCAGCGGCTCGGAAAGCAATTTCATGGTTTCATTTCGTTCTCGAAATTAGAAATAATAACTAGTCGAAAAGCTCGCGTGCATCCGTCGCGTTCGCGAACATGTATGTATTTTGATAAGGCGATACCGGAAAAATGTCACCCGTTCATGAGGCACAGTTGTAGAAAACAATTATTCTTCACGCTCATTTAAAATACCTGTGTAGCTTTAATTAAAATCATTCGGTCAAAACATTTTACCATACATCATTTTAATTAGAAGCTCGTATCTGCTGCCACGGAGAACATTGATTTGCACATACACGCCAAATTGAATTGCTTCAATAAGATTAAACAGTAAAGATAATCCGCGCGGGTTAGCCGTGCGCGACTTTGGCCTCCGATCCAATTAGCCCAATAAAATGCGTTCGATCACTTTCTTCTGAAAGTAAATTTCGTTACACACGCCTATTTTTACATCGTGCGAAAGCACTCGCGACGTAATTCGATAGCCGCCGCGCATCGATCGATAAAAGTAAGCTCCGTTAAGCGCGGTGTACTGCAACTTTCGCGAAGCGTCACATATTATAGGTGAAAATAAACGCGCAAACAAGATTATTGCTCGCACATGCAGTCGATCCCATAATATTCATGTAATGAATCAATTACGCCCCTCGGAACGACTGTGTTTCGCCGCTAAAGTGCTTGCACTCGAGCGCGCTTGAAAATTCAACAATCGCCGGTCTCGCGCGCCGCGGGCATAAAGCATAAGAAAATACCGCGCGGGTAAATCACGAGCAGAACATTATTCGGCAATCAGCGCGCTCGTACATCAGACCGTTCGGGCAATTAATTTTCCGCAGAGCGCTTTTCTCTCTCCCTGCGCTGTTCGCGTGTGCCCACCTCGCTACGGCCGGCTCTGACGTCGGCGGCTCCGTGCAGCGGATTCTGCGCTATAGGCGCGCACAAAGACCAGTGCGAAATCGCACACAGAGAGGCTCTCACCTATACGCCTTCGTATAGGCTTTATAATTTTTAACGAGCCGACGATATAAAAGAGCCGGCGACGGGAATAGAAAAAGTCGCACTTCAGTTTTTCTCGCAGCTCGGAAGCTTGTCGATCGATCCGCGGATCGTTCGTGTGAGCCCGTCGGGCTTTCGGAGAACCGGTGACTTTTTATCATCACCAGACAGAGAGCGAGAAAGAGAGAGAGAGAGAGAGAGAGAGAGAGAGGGACAGATGACTGCACGCAGTGGGGCGCGGAATCGCGCGATCTGGATCGCCCTGGTGATTTGGCTCGCGCTTCTCTCGGCGACTGGAGCTGAGGTTAGTATCGCCGCCGTATACTGACTTTTATCGCCTGCGCGCGCGGTACATTGTATCGTAGCGGCTGCTGAAAAAGAGGCTCAGGGTAACGCGGGAGAATGTAATCGATCCGCGTGGTATTATTCACGACGAATGTTTATTTTTTTTTATTATTATTATTTTTTTTTTCGTCTCGATTCGACCTGCCCAATCGCGCTGTGCAAAGATCTCGGCGGTCCGATCCGCGAGTGTTTTCGGCTCAAGCTCGCGATCGGGCGATTAAGTGCAGCGTTCTATCTTTAATTCCAGGCGAAGCAAATGTCCCAAAAAATCTGCGCTAAGCTCGCTCGAGCGAATACCGATTGTGCAGTTTTATTACGATTGTTTCTCTATACCCGCGCCACGTTTATTCCACTTCAATAAAGATAGTCGCCGTGTACTGCGGAGCTTTTGTTTCTGGCGTACAGTGAAATTTTAATTTTACCGTCCTATAAACTCGCTGCAACGATCCAATCGTAGATATTATAGTCGCATGCGTACACGTAGATCGACGGCTCTGTAAACGATAAACCCACACGCGTAGCGGACACTTGCTGGCACGTGTATGCTTAAAAAAACGTCTTTTTCTATCGTGGATGCTTTTGAAGAGTTTAGACAATTTTAATTCAATACCCTGATGGTATTTTTCGATTTTCTGCGTTTGTTTCAGCGTTTGACCGATTAAAAATACTTTATTGGTTTATCGGTTTACCGTGGAGGAACACTATTTTTATTCTGCGCCGTTCGCTTTATAGAAAAAATGTACAGGCGGTTTTATTAATAACTCTCGAAAAAACTGATGCAACCTGCCAGCAATGAGAGCAAAACTTGGACTCTACCGAATGTCATGTCAAACCATTTCGAAATTCATCCGTGCGAATCATTCTTTCTTTTGCAGATCCGCAAGTCGACCCAGTCGAGCGCGCTTCAAAGCGAGGCAGAGGAACTGCTAGAGTACGGCGACGAGCTTCGCTCGCAGATCCTCGAGACCCTCGGCAAACTCGTCTACGACCACTACGACGAGCTGAATCTCGAGCAGCTGGAGACGCTGTATCGCGTCTACCGAAACACTCTCGAGCGCAAGTACAACATCTTCGAGACAGCCTCGAGTCTGCGATGGCGGAGCGGACATCTCCGGGCCAGCGATATCTGCCAGGCGGTGGACGGAAGCGTCTGCGCGTGCATCAGAAACAGCTCGCAGGTATGTGCAAGCCTCGAGTTGCTCGATAAGCGTAGAAGCGCCGGCGCCGGCGGAGCGACGGATCTCGCGGAGAGCGTCGACAAGTACTTTCCGGAGGGCCTCACTCTGCAGGCTCTGTGGAGACGTCTCCGGAAGGGAGAACTCCACATCACGCCGAAACTGCTGGTCGGCTTACTGCGGAACGTTCAGTACGATAGCTTCGACAACACGGTGCGCAGGATCGAGAGAATAGTAATCGAGCATTTGGAAACGCTCCGAGATTCGGGATTGCCCTACCAATTGAACGATTACAGTAAAATCAAGAGCGTGGCTAGTTTATTGAGAAGCCTGCTGCAAGGAAACGCCGAGCGATTCCCCGCCAGGGAAAAAAGAGCAGCCCTTATGCTGGCCGATCACGTAGAGCGAGACGTGAATTCCATAAGCGAGAACATCGAAAATTTCGGCTCCATCTACGAGAACCGACAGATAAACTTGAAGTATCTGTTCGAACTCGTCGTTCCCGACGACCTCGTGGATACGGACATCGTGAAGGCGAGGAATCGGTTGGAAGAGGTGATGGACGAAAATGACGTCCCGAAAAAACTGTCGATCGAGAAGTACGAACACGCCGATCCGGCTCAGCTCATGCTCGAAATTCTCAGGCAGATGAAGTACGTGTCCAAAACCATATCCTTTCCCAAAAACGCCGTCAAAGCGTTACGCATGCATGCCGATTTCTGGAGAAAGGGATACACGATCGACAATGTTTCGGATTTTCTAAAACTTTTTAGCGCTTACGACAATTTGATCGACCATCCAAATTACACGGACTTTTTCGACCTGATAGAGTCGATAAAGGAAAAACTCGCGAATTCGAGAAACGTCGACCTCGAACTAACGTGTACCATGCCCAGACCGTGTCTGCGCAGAGTTCTGTTGAAAATTCTCGAATGCAGTATGATCGACGATGACACGAAAAAGACAGTCCTGAAATTCTTGAATATGATAAATTCGAGGGGTACCCCGCTGTTGGAAGAAAAACAGTCCAAGATCTTCGAAGATTACACTCCGTTTGAAGTGCCTGAAAAATACGTGGGCGTGACGACGGAGCAGAGTACTGTAACCACGATCACTCCGGATTTGGATGTTCCAACAGAAACAAAAACGACTGCCGCTTACTCGACTAAGAGTACTCCAAAGCACATACTTAAAACCCCCGCAGAACCATTGGACAAAGCGACAAAATCTAAACCATCAGCCAAAAGAACTCCGACAAACGAAAGAGGTACGCATACTCCCAAAATCATCGGTGAATTTCCCCCCGAGAAAGCCGACAAAAACAAAATACCTGTGGGCAATCTGAAGAAAAAAAATCCGGAAAAAGAAATTGATCCTAACGAGAGAATAAAAAAGAAACGTACACCAAACGAGCCGTCAATCGAATCAGAAACACCGATCGAATGTGAAGATGGTCAGGAATGTCCAGCGGATCTGGAATCGTCGACTGATCGTCCGAAAAAGTCTAACAAGCCAATAAGAAAGCAGCTGAAACCCAGCAACCCTCGAGATATTCACAAGCCAAAATTACCGGTAAATTGTGAAAATGGTGAGGAATGCCCATCGGAAACAGATTCTCCGATCGATCGTCCAAAAACTGGAAATAAGCAAATAAAGAAGCATAAACCGAAGCAACATTTGGGAACGATAGAATCGCCGATAAAATGCGAGGAGGGACAAGAGTGCTCTCAAAAGCCAAAATCATTTACTGATCAGCCGAAACCTGGAAACAAACAAGTAACAAAGAAATTTAAACCAGGCAGGCATCGAGACACAGATGAGCCGATATCTAAAACCGAGTGTGCAGAAGGTGACTCATGTCCTCCAAAATTAGATTCTTTAACTAAACGCCCGAAAACTCGGAATGAATTAGCAAATTCAAAGCGCAAACCAAAGAAACCTCAGCAGGAAACAGAGCCACCAGTGAAGTGCGAAGAAGGAGAAGAATGTCCTTCAGAATTAACGGAACCAATTGATCATTCAATATCAATCGATGAGACTACACCGATACCAATATCTAAAACTCACAGAAACATCAATAACTTGCCTCCAAAGCCTCAGGAGAAACGACAAAAACCAAATCACGACAAAAGTAAGAAAACGAGAGACAAACCTAAGAAAAAAGTAATCTCTGTGAATGAAGATAAAACGAAACAAACGCCCTATTCGGATACAACAATTTCGTCAATGGAGGACACAAGCGTAGTACAACAAATTGTAATAGAAGGTTCTACATTGTCTTCGATCGAACACACCACGAGTGACGGAGAAGCTGTTACCGAAGATATTTTAAAAGACAGCACCACGAATCCTCCAACAACACCTGCAGATGGTTTAAATGGCTACATCGAGGAGAGTACTACGAATTTTCCAACAGAATCCACAGAAAGCTCGCGATCTTCCACGAATGAATACACTACAACAGAGTCGGAAAGATCGACAAAACATCCAACGGACTATTTACAAGAAACCACTATAACATCCACGGGTGATAATACTGATGACGAACCTTTTACAGAAAATTATACGACTATTGGAGCGCGAAAAAATAAAATTAATAAAAAGGTATTGGAAGAAAGTACAACTATTTCACCCAAAATAAAACAGAAGAGTCTAAAACAACCGATTGAGGGAAAGTTGCATATCCGAGGAAACAAACAACATCGTACTGAAACTGTAGAGGAAACTACGAATCCGTTGACCTCCGACGAAGGTTGCAAAGATAGCGACGATTGCAATAGTGAGAGATGTAAGGGCTCAGCATCTTGCTCCGAAGAGGGCAAGACAAGTGAAAACTGTAGTAATAGTTCCGACGGCTCCAGTGAAGAGTGTACGGAAAAATCTTGCGAAGGTCCAGATTGCTCGGTTACGTCACCTTCGTCTTCGTCCTCATCGTCTGTAGAGTGTGAAAACAGCTCGGAAGAAAAATGCAGTACAGAAAGTACGGACAGTTGTGCTGACGGAAACTGTTCTACCGCTACCACATCAGCCCCTCGAACTACTCCTCCTCCACCACCTGTAAATAGCCGTGAAAATTCTACGGAAAGTTGTAGTGATTCCGATTGTTCTACACCAGAAAGTTGCGAAGGAGAAAGTTGCTCAAACGAGAGCAATTGTGACTCTACTAACTGCGACTCCAAATCTTCTAGTAAATGCGAAGGACCAGATTGTTCAACGACTACAGAAAGTTGCGAAGACGAAGACTGCTCGTCTAATAGTAAAATTACCGACTTGAAAACAACTCCACGCGTCGAACACATGAGATCAACCGGCGCAATATGTGATAGTGCTGATTGTCTCGAAGAAACAAATGAAGACTGTCAAGGGCCAGATTGTGAGCCCACTGAACAAACGACATCTTTGAATTGCGAATCGGGAGACTGCACATCTCAACATAAAACGTCTTGCACAGGTCCAAACTGTCCTTCTAGGAAGTCTAAAATATGCAACGGTGATGACTGTTCACAGAATTGCGAGGGAGACGAATGTTTAAATACGAGCGATAACGTTACCAGGCCACCCATAACAGAATCTCCCGCAACGTTCAAAAGGACACTTTCGCCAAAGCCACTAAATAACGAGAATGATAAGCCAAAACTATGCAGCACAAAAGATCCCCATCGCAAACGTAAAAACGAACGCTTACAAAGAGTACGACAGCTAAGCAATTCAGTTCCAGAAGAACAAATATCTTCCATACAGGATAATGAGTTACCTTTAGATAAAGTGAATGTACGAAGATCCCAAAATCGTCAAAGGGTAGAAAAATACATCAAACCACAGCTAGGACCCTTATTGAAAGGATTGACGAAAGCTACGGAAATAAACAAACTCAATAAAAATATCAGAAACCAGCGCCAGTTCCGGCGGGATAAATCATTGCAAACGTCACAAGCATCAGTTAATAAACAGCTAAATCATTCTTATCCTTATCCTGCGGGTTTGCATACAAGTTTGAACACTGACTCGGATCTGAATCTAAATGCCCACCGCCGATCGAACAATTTACAAAATCAAGGGAAAAAATCCAACAATTTTGGAAAAATTTCACGAGGACAAGAGTACACGATTAAACCGAGACAGCGAAATAATAACTTGAATAATTCGAAAATCTCTAAAATGGATCATCAATATAGCGCACGTAATAATCAAAGAAAGCAGCAAACAGTGGGCAAAAGTTTCGACTATTTTGAATACACTTTGACACCCCAATTATACCAAAACGGACAGAAGCTGTTTTCTAAGACAAAGCCCGTAACAATTTAATGTTCCACAACATGTATGCGTGACAAAATGTAAGGACTTTAACATTTGAGGTTGTGTATAATCATGTAAAATAACGTTGAGATTGTTGATTCTTTTGCAAAAATAGGATACGTGCTATGTATAATTGTACTGAAAATATTTTTAAAAATAAAAATTATTACCGTGAATTTGAATATACTTTCTCCAAAAAGGATATGAACCCTATAAACTGATTTTTATGCATGCTGGTAACAAAATGGGAAAAATAATAAGGTTGACTGGAATATAATAGCGGAAATAAATAATATATGGCAAATTATTTCATTAACAGTGTTCTTACTTGTTTTTATTACTATATATATATATATATATATATATATATATATATATATAATTGCAACACTAACACTTTGCACTGTAGTAAAAGTGTTTAATCAAACTAAAGCTAAAATATTATTTTCAATATACATGAAACTATATAATATATGATATTATCGACTATACTGAAGTAAATGAAGGTTTAAGAATTGCTTTTACGTAATTTAAGTAAATAAGAAATGTTTAACAATAAAGCTATGTAGTATGATGTACGACTGCAAAATAGTGATGACCTTAATTCTATAAACTTACAAATTACATAATTATATACATGCTCGTGATCTAAAGTCTACGTTTTCTAAAGTGCTGATTTAAAATTTTGGTGATATTATACTGATTAATATAGAATTTCTGTGTTATAGCCCCAGTCTTCTTTCACCATATCAGCAAGTTTTTCACCAATCATTATTACAGGAACATTGGTATGCCCAGTCATGATCATAGGCATTATTGAAGCATCAGCTACTCGAAGACCTTGAATTCCCTTAACCTAAAACATATTGATTAAATTGTTGTCATTTGCTATATTTTAATAGATATCATTTTTATTTTTCATTTTCTATTTATGCTAAGTAACTTTGAAGCTTTTAATTTACCTGTAACCTCGGATTAACTACGCCAGTTGGATCATTCTCTGGTGCCATTTTGCATGTTCCCGAATGATGATAGATTGTAAATGTAAAAGTCCTCAACGCGCATTCCCAATATTCATCCGAGTCATACTCGTAATCTTCGCAACCTGGTACTATAAAATCGTAAAATTGTGAGTTGAAACGTCGCATGGATTTCGTCCGGCTAACTTCAATCGCTGCTCGTATTCCCTTGATCATGATCCTTACATCTTCTGGGTCATCTAAATAATTTGCAAAGATTTTTGGTTTGGAGTGGGGATCTTTATTTCTCAGAAGAATTCGGCCCCTGCTGTTGGGTCGCATTAACATTGGGAATATAGTCCACGAATGGTGACCTGCTACTCTAGCAAACATCTTTGTCCAATATTCGTGCGATATACCTACGTTGTTGTGAAACGACGTGTCGGATACCAACGAGGCAGCAATGAATAATAATTCCATATTTGGAAAGCCGTGCAAAGATTCTGAATTGTCGACATCGAGGAAAGCTAATGCTTCGCATCCACCTGGAATTGTGTATGGCCCTAAGCGTGTATTCAAGAAATCCCGTAAATATGGTTTTATGGGATCCGTCACAGTTGAAGTTATGCTGACGGGTTGGTCGACCAAAAATACTAAGCCACCGTAAGCTATATGATCCATTAGATTTTCTCCGACCGGCGCATCTTGAATGATATTGATTTTCATCTCGTTCAAGTGATCAGCTGGCCCGACCCCAGACAGCATCAGAATTTGCGCAGAGCCGATTGATCCAGCACAGAGGATAATTTCTTTCCTGGCTCGCACGCGCAAGTTCATACCCAGTTTCGTGTAATCGACGCCATATGCTCTTTTGGTCACAGGATCTATCAGTATTTTATTAACGTGACTAAGCCTCGTGACGAACAGATTTTTTCTTCTGTTTGCGGGGTACAAATATGCTCTGTTTGTACTCATCCTTGTTCCATTTTTTAACGTTGCCTGTATGTACGAAAATCCAATATCCTGATTCGCATTGTAATCAATAATCGGGTATCCCATTTCAAGTCCGGCTTCGAGAAAACTTTCGGCCAACGGAGTGTGGTATGGCGGGTATGTAATGTGAACCGGCCCGTCGACGTTGTGCAACTCTCTGTCATACTTGAGTTCATTGATCCCGATGTCTTCCAATTTTTTGAAATACGGCAGCAACTCATCGTAGGACCATCCTTCATTGCCCATTTCAGCCCAAGCGTCGTAATCCAGGGGATTTCCTCTTGTAGCTATCATGTAATTCAGTACACTACTTCCGCCCATCACTTTGCCCCTTGGCCAGTTGCATTTTCGATTGGTCATTCCTTGACAATAAGTCTTGGACGTCTCGGTCTGGTACTTCCAATTAAGGTCGTTGCTGAACTGCAGATAATTCACAATCAATGGTATATCCATAAGAAGATTCTCATTTGGACCAGCCTCAATAAGTAAGATCGTTTGATCTTCCATTTCACTCAGCCTCCCAGCAACAGTTGCGCCAGCAGTGCCAGCCCCGATGACGACGAAATCGTACTCTTGATTGTACCGAGGCGTACTATCTTTCAATTGACTAGACAGAAAATTTTCACCTTCTTGCAAAAAACTTCTCGCCCCGGCAGCCAATCTCTGGAGCGCTTCTCTCACGGGTGTCTGGTCTTCCACAAAACCATAGAGATTGCGATAAACTAAACCGCTTCGTCTGTATGCTGTGGCGAATACTGTGAGAGCGAGAACACTCGAGAACATAAGAAGCGATCGAGCCATATTACTGGTGATAATAATGATCACAGTAAATTATTATACTAACACCGTGTTAAGTCTTAATGAGAGAATTCATTAAGTTTTTATGAAATCGGTTCACCTAGTTTCAAATACAACTGATCAAAATCTAATCTTCTTAAAAATGCATCACTGTCGTTTCACATCCTTTATTCATGACGATTAGAATTTCCAACATTCATCGATCGTGCATTATAGTCTGCAATAATGCAAACTGAACTAATTGCAATTGATTTCCTCAAACTTGTATCTTTCGGAATATTATACTGTTCACTTATGTAATATTTTCATGACTAATTTGTTAAAATATTTTAGTAAATCATACAGTTGATTTTGCTTGACAAGCTACGGACGTTCATTTCCGACTCCGACACGCACGAAACTGATTTTGTGCATCGATGCGTACACGTAGCTGAACTGCGTTTGCTGACTATGGGTAAATACTTTTAGGAATGTTTCGTAAATAAGTTGCGATAGTAGCCTACACTGCTTTAAATTCGATTTTCCACGTTACCATTTCGCGAATCCTCATCGAAAAGTAAAGGCTTAAAAAAAAAGAAACATTGATCATCATTTTTTACTCGTATAATTTGTTCGAAATAGCAATAAAGAGATTTTCTGTCGTCGCTGCATATCTCTCAAAATCTGTATTGCGTGCATTAATAATTTTTAAAATTAAAATTAATTGGAGTTAGATATATGATTAGCAATTTTCAAGCTCAGTAATTACTGTGCCACTTTGACAGTCAGTTGCTGCATCCATAGCTATTTGAAAACACAATACAAAAATATTGATGCTCATTATAATCCATCAGCGCCATTATAAAACAATTGTAACTTCCGAGCGAAAGTGCGAAAGACATGTTTGAAAGGTCGGCCGTGCGCAGAACTGTAAAAAGCGAGCGCAAAGCAATAATCGTAAAACGCGAGAAACAAGTCACTCGGCTTGTGCGCCATCAGCGGCGAAAAGTTAATTTCACTCGAGCAGTGATCGGCGTGCGCTGTGCGTAGCGCCTGCCTGTGCCCTGCGACTCTGTCATTAAAAACAATAAAAAAAGCAACAAGCGCGAGCGAGAGAAAAGACCGCTCGTGATATCGAAATTGCATTAAAGGACCATATCGAACGTAATTAATTCGGCCGAAGCGGCCGTGATAGCGCGGCTGGAAAATTTACGAGCGACCTGCGCACGGTATTATAAGGCTTTGGATTCATGAAGTGCCAGTAGCTTTTTATCTTTCATTATACGCTATTTTACGGCACTGCATAAGAGACTCGGCTCGTTGAGTCAGACATGTTTTTGCCCAGTCGCGATGCGATCCTGAATTATTTCGGTAGCTGTCTAAATCCTCGCTAGTATGATTACCTATTCATAATGCGAATTCTGCTAATGAAACATTTAGAAACGTTTAGCAGAATATCGGGCCGCGCTCTATTTGTTATATTTAGCAAATACTATGTCGAGACACCTGACGCGACATTTTGCAAATCTGACACTCCTTCGTTTGAGCCACGGACTTTATACCAGCAATGCGTCTTTTCTGAATCGCTCGTTTGTTGTAGTTGTAAAACACCTGTGACTTATTCAAATATGCAACAGGTGCATCATCATGCAGGATCCAAAAAATCCTCATCCATGTCAATCAGCAGAATGTTTTTATATCGATATTGTCGCTCGATATTCACTTGACTCCAGAAATGTTACGGCTTTGATTATTTTATTAAATGGCAAGTCTTAATCACACTGCAGGTGTAAAATCCAAGTATATCTTCATAATATTATAGCATCTTTTAAATTAATTTTTCATTATTATAGAATAAGAAATATATTGTTGTTTGATATATATATTATACATAAAACAATTTTAATTTCATTCTTTAATTATATCGATGATATGTTTATTGGTAAGGGAGACTCATCTTTCAGACATAATAGAATTGTAAGCAAAATCACACGCGCGCGTGCACACACACACACACACACACAGAAAATAAATGGCCCACAAAACAATGTACCGAGACCGATTTCGAAGATAACTATATTATTTAATTTTTTAATATCTTGTTTACTATGAAAAAAGTGGTCCCAAACGAGATGTGGCATCTGATACTAATTTTTTTTAATACATCCAAACACACTTATAACAGAATCTTTTTATGGCTTTGCTCATATACTTCGTTAGTGCATTTTTATATTGTAGGAATTTTAAATGAGCATTATTCATATATGTATCTTTTTTTATTAAGTTAAAAAATTAGATTAGTCGCGTTAAAATATATTAGCATACTATATAACGAATCCAATAATTTTTATTTTTAATGACGACATGCTTTTTTTATTAAAGTTGGATTTTTCGCATACAATTTGATTTTTTACAATACGATTTAATTCAAATTTCTTTTCAAATTTGCGTGCTATTAATATAAAGTATATTCAGAATTTGAGCCTATAATTTTTCTTAATGGAATAGTTAATAGAATACTCCAGTCTCCAATACCAATTCAACGTGTACGTTAATTAAAACCTGACGTTTCAATCAAATTACGGCCACGCTATGATTAATCAAGCGATAAAAGAAGCTAAGCAAACAATACACATTTATACGAGATAAAAATAGCAATCTCAAAGTTCAGGTTCAGTCAAGAGTATCAAAGTCATTAAGTTGATCAACAGAAGAGACACATGTGTTCTATATACAATTAAATACGCTCTAATTAACCGTATGATACGACTGTAAAATATGAAATGTAAGGTTATGTTCAGAAGGCAGAAATTCACAAAATTGAAAGATAAACGCTTTCTAGTTGCTCAGTCACATAAAACATTTGATATAAGTCTCGCGGTAAGTATTACAAAATGTACGTAAATATTAATATAAGTTTTAACCCTCCATGAAGTACGGTTTTACGCTACTATAAATTTTTATATCGTGGCCAATATAAATTTTCATTCGAAAATACCGTGTGCATTAGTCTTTAATAAACCAAATTCACAATTAAAATGTGTCATCGAAAAATGTATGAAGCATAGCATTGCTTTCAAAGACGAAAATATGCTAATTTGGAATCCCGATAATCCGCAAACGCTGCAGCTCGGGGGCATATCACTTTTCAGAATCTCCGAGGAGCAAAGAAGCGACGAGAAAATTTGTCGGCAGCTTCAATCAGGACATTTAGCGAACGTCACGCAAGCCTCAGAGCCTACTCTTTCTTCTTCTCGTGCTCGTATATCCCCTCGTACGCTCCAGAACTAGCGATCGCTCCAGATAATGCTGCTCCGAATTAATAACCCGTTAACCGCGCGACAGACTTCGCGGTATGGGAGGTACACGTATGGACAAAGCCGACGATAGAACATTGGCTCGTGTGTGTATAGTATGCGGGTTATATGCGTCGCCTGGCCTATGGACTTGCGCGTATCATCTCGTCGACATTCGAGGCGCGTCGTTGGCGGCTGACTGTGCGCAAATCGTTCCCCGTTTTTCAGCTCTTTCTCTCTGTCTTTTTTTTTCTTTGTTCTGGTTTCTTTGTAGGAACTTATTGCCACGAAATTCGATCTGATAAAAGATTTCCCTGCATATATTACATATGTGACGTTACACGCGCTATAATGATTACAGTATAATGCTTTTATCCTGATCATTTAATTCAAGCCATTTTTAGATTATTTCGTAATTTTTTCAATTAAGAACGTTAAAATAAGTCATCCGCGTCACACTCAAACACGCGGCATGTTATATAGCCATCATCATAAAGATCATAAAGCACACCTGTCAAACAAAAGTGATATAGATATACGTCTATTTAAAGTCAATTAATCCAAAATTTTAAATCTACAATTCAAATGAAGTCATTTCTAAGGAAGACTTTTTATTTTCGTTCTTCCGCGTTCTCAAGTACGAGGAAAAGTGAGTACCCCTGGGATTTACACAGACGTTAAATTTACAAATCACGCGCCATACCCGCGAAAGTATAAAAAAGGACATTATATATAGTTCAATCTAACTGTAAAGTCAAAATATTTTCCCAAATGCACATCTGCTACTCTATTTATAATGTTTGGCGCATACGAGATTTCACATTTATTCATAAATCCTATAATTGAAAGCGTGACTAGAAGATAACAGAGAATTGCGACAGGCGCTGGAAAGTCGTAGGATTAGAACTTTCATGAGAAGATTAAAAAAGGCTCGTTAAGCACAATAAGGAGTTTTTTATTCTTATAAAAAGCTGTAATATGGAAAGCAGAGAAGAACACTTTCCCAAGTAGTATAAAAACTCTTCGTATATTCAGCGAACTATACATCTTTGTTTAAAATTAATGTACTACAAAGTTCAAAAAACCAAGTTGCTAATAATAAATCAATTGTACACCAATCAAAGTATATAAGAAGCGTCCGATATTTCGCTGATACGCATATCCGTATCGACCTTCGTTGTTCATTCAAAGTCACACTTTTAACGCGTTCTCCCAGCAAATCTATTCTAGCCGCGATCGGTTGCAATTTCATCTCACGAAACGCCGCGGCGGCGATTAACTCACTCTAGAAGATGATACACGAGTTTTTAATCGAGACTTTTAATCGAGACAAAGCCATGTTACGTCGATCGCTGTTAACATACCCTCGACATCCGCTCGACGTATTTACGTTTGTGAAATCAAATCCGGATTTCTGCCTCGCCACTATGGAATTACAAGTGATAAAAATTAGTGCCATCGCATACCTCGCTAGGGCTATTCGAAGCCTTGTTTGTCTTGTCGCGAGTATGTTTTCGTGTCCCAAAGACCCGAAGGGATCATCGTTCCTGTTCGCAATGCAAGTGCACGCGCGCGGCTCGAGTAAACAGACAGCGGCATACGGGTTGCGCGCCTCTTCTCGCGTTGAGATAGCGAAGTTTAAAGTAGTCTCGAGTTCGCGTATCCAAGGGTCGAGTTGATTCGACCGATAAGAGAAGCTGCGGCGCGCTACTCTTGCCGAAATAACCTCGGCTTTTAAAAATAACGCAGGTGCAGCTCGATGGCAGAGCTCTTAATTCCGCGGCCCGGATGATATATT
Organism: Nasonia oneida; assembly: GCA_037356405.1. Taxonomy (NCBI): domain Eukaryota; kingdom Metazoa; phylum Arthropoda; class Insecta; order Hymenoptera; family Pteromalidae; genus Nasonia; species Nasonia oneida. The sequence continues at coordinate 2,006,075 of JAZHPH010000021.1, read as the reverse complement.
TTCGCGGCCCGGCGGGAAGACCTCGATGTATATGGACTGTGTGCGCCTCTTATTTTTTCTCCTTCGTGTGCGGCAGCGCTGAGGAGAACTGAGGATATTCACCGAAAACTGGCACTCATTGAATATCAATTTTGCCGAATGAATTATTGGTGCGGCTGTGATATGATTTTTTTCTTCGACTTATTGATTAATTACGGCTGTTTGCGAAAAAAGGTTTTTAAGCACATGCCACGGCAACAAATTGAATTGATTTAATATTGAAAAAATTGGAAGTCAAGTTCTCGGGAACTTCAATAATTCTTCAATATCAATAATGCTGACTTCAAAAATTTAATTAAAATGTTAATAATTTCATAACGTATAAAGTGCATCAACACGCGATCTCGTTCAGCATCATCCAGTGTATGAGAGTGCATAAATTGTCAGCCTAATTGTATCACCGATGAAACGTGACCTGCAAACTCGACGAAAACAAATAATAAATTCGCGCTCAATAACGAGCAACGCGTTTTCGCTTCTCGACAAAGTACCTTCATCGCTTCCTCGGTAATTATCCTTAAAAACTTATCGAAGTCCGATGACAATCTGGCAAAAAATGTATGCGTCCATTAATTTTTATTGATATTAATTTTGTCTTCCTACTCTGCAAGCCGCGACGCACACGAGACCTCGGCTTCATCCTTATGAGGCTGTTTACCTTTGTTAGTCATACAGTTTTCGAGAAAGTCGAGGAGGAGCGCAGGTCGAAAATACACGCACCGGCGCTGCTCTTGAGAAAGATATTACTTCGGGGTGTAGCGCGAGTTTAATATTTCGGATTTCGAGTGTTCGCAAGAGTCCTTTGAACCGACTGTGCATACAGCCTTGACTCCGCGGCTCAATGCGAAAAAAGTGCACGATGCATGCACCTGCGAAATATGCAGTGTTATATCGCCACTGAGTGCTGTTTACTCACAATGTTTGATAAGGGCAATAACGTGGAGTAATAAGACGTTCGCCGCCGTCGGGTTGTTAGCTCTTGCCGGGGGCACATTGTAGGTGATGGTCATCCACGCGAGTTCGTTCGCTGATTCTCAATTTCTCACGTATATGGATATCGGGCGAAATGCAGGCGAACGTGATTTTTTCCTGGACTTATCATCGCGTACACGGAAAACTGGCGTGAGGTCGCGCGATTGCCGGCCGATTTATGGGCAGGACTATAATAAAGTTTCTTTATATTAGAGAGAGAGAGAGAGAGAGAGAGAGAGAGAAAAGGAGGAAGTCTGCGCGTTGTGGCGTACCCCGGTGGCGCGGATTTTCAAGTTTGAAAGTCGTTGGGATGACCATTCTAATATTCATCGTCGGATTACCGCCTCGTAGGAAATTGCGCACCGCAAAGTCGTTTCGCTGAAAGTTTTGATGGCATATGCAGATCGAGAGCTTTGGATGGTGATTTTTCGTGGATGAGCAATGAAAAAATTTAAAAGTCAAAATCACTGCAGAAGTAGTAAATATCAGCACAAACTATTTATGTGTGTAATAATGCCTGTACCAATGTTTAATAATTGATTAAAAAAATATTTATTCAATGTTATTTACTGTATGTTTTATTTAATTTTGCAACGGTACCTTTGCGGCTCTTTACCGATCTTGCATTGTGTATACAATGACACGTACGTAAGAGTGCGGACTCGGGACTATACTCGCGGCAAATCTGTAAGTACACAATTCTTGAAATGTGTTTGTTTTTAATTATCGCCGCAGCTTTCAATTCGCCAAGGAAAAGAATCTCGAGGATGCGCTACATGTATCTTTGATTCCATCTCCAGCTTGGTCCAATATTTGGAAGGCTTTATTAAAAAATCGTAATTTTGATGATCGCCTGCAAAAAAACGGCAATGCGAGTTTTTGCATCACACTTAAAAGTGAGCAAGCATTCGAATTAACTAGAGCCATTGTATTGCATTTTCGATGCATTGCGTTAACAACTGTAGAAAAAAGCAGATTAGATAAGAATGTTAAGTCATTCTATACGCATGCAGCAGCAGCTGCACTTAACGCATAATAGTAGCATTGCTTATATCACACCACTTGCCAATAATCCCCCCGTTCTGAATTACAAATTCTACAATTATAACATTAGCAACTCAAGTGGATGAATGTTCCTCTCCTTTGTCAGCGCTTGTGCTGAAAACCTACTAACAGTGACTACCCTCGTCTGATGCACTGTAGTACACCACACCACACCGCTAATGTTTGTTCCGCGATTATAATGCAAGAGAAAATCGCGATATTGCACGGAAAATTGTGCAATAATTCAGACGCAACGATTTTCCGGGCCGCGGCGACGCTGCGGTATTTTTAGAAGCGATCTCGCGATTATGATCGTCGCGCGCCCGCCACCGAGTCTATTTGCACTGCAATAATGCGTAACATCTGTGTGCAGCCGGCTTTGTATAGTCTTATTAGCGCGCGGCGAAATCTCTTTCAGATGCTGCGCTATTCTGTGGCAGCGTCTGACGCGCGACCCGCTCGTATGATCCAGAGATGACGAGATTTTATCCGGCGATGACGTTCTCTTTGGATTTGATTGATTTCGTGCTCTTATTTCGACTTTATGTTTTGCAGTGTTTATACAATATTATGACTGTCGAGTTATAATGTCACTTTATGTTAAACGTGTATTTAAATATATTTATTGGTAAATTTACAGCGGAAGAGTAGTTGAACCTTATACAAGCAAAAGCCGGGGATGTTAAACAAATACATCTTAACTAACGGACTAAGTATAGACATTTCTAGTTTAATTGAGCACGAGCGGCCCAAACGGAAAACCTATGGCTATTCTGGTATAGTTAGTACACCGCGTTATATAATACACTTTACGCGCAGATGAAAGTGAGGGAAGCGAGAAAATGCCTATGCGCCACCTATCTTTGTTAATCGTAGACCATGAAGAACCGTAAAGTTCAAGTGATGGTAGAAAGGCCAGTCCAAAAATGTTTGGATGATGTTTTTTTTATTTAAAAAATGCACGTTTGAAAATACTGTGGAGTAAACTAGTGTAACAATTTATTTTATTTATTCACTTCGACGGGCTAGAAGACCTTTATCCATATACATTGTTTTATTGAGAAAAATTTAGACAAAATTTGTAATTTTCTCAAATTTTAGAGTGGCGTACGGCTCAAAATGAGCGACTTTTCGCTAGCCTTAGACCAATACAAAGAGTACCCTTACATGCACTCGATACAAAAAAATGTGATATATAACACGGAAGGAGGACAAGCATAATTGTTCAAGAGATCCGCCTGTAGAATCTGTGATTGAAATATAAAGCGGACGAGCAAATGATACACATCTGCGGAACAAACAAGACGTGAAAATGTGCAAATTCACGAGTGTATTTGTTGAAGGAATTATCGCTTTTAAAAATACTGCACCTAATTTTACCAAGTCAGCTGGATGCATGTGACTTTTGAGTTCAGATGCATAACAAAAAGAGTTTTTCCTGCCCGTTGTTTGGGCACACCTTTCTGGAAACTTGAACAAAGCACAGAGTATCAACGATTTGCGTTTTGACTTTACATTTACCGATCACCATGTCCTTGAATGGACTACAATAAAATTTTGAAATAAAACTCGAAAAAAGTTGAAGAAATAAATTTTGAGTGCAAAATTTACAGCACTAGCACCAAGCATTACTTGAATTAATTGAAAATGCAATTTTTTCTTCCTCCTAGAGGAAGCTTTGTAATAGTACAATTTTGAGTTTCTTCAAAACTCCTAGAAAATACTTTTTGGTGTGTTAGAAGTTCAAATCAAGTGTTTTTAGAAAATGTCCGTATGGATGTGTGTGTGTGTATGTATACCGTAATATTTCTGGAACTACTTCGTCAATATCAATAAAATTTGACATGCATATATATTTCTGGATTCTGAATTCGGGAAAACAGTTATTTTTTATTTCCTCAACAATATTTTTTTATGGCTATTTTTGATTTCTGAAACGGACACTATTTTGCCTTTTTTCAATCATTCCATTGATACAAACAATTCAGCTATAAAGAATTTGAAAGAGAAATATTAGCGTTTCTCTCTAATATATATATATATATATATATATATATATATATATATATATATATATACTCAGTTCAATCATTAATTAATTGCGTTCTTACTAAGAACCCCTATATAATCCCTCGGGAGACGGTATAGCAGTCCATGTGCTTCATAGCCGTGGGGCGCAACCTGCGTGTGAAGTACGCTGCACTCCCGGTCACCTTATACTGCGGCTTACTTACAGCGTTACAACAAGAACAGAATTACAAATATGTTACTTACATCAACCGCTATACAAATACTGCGTATCATACTCTACGAATCGTCATCACCTGTTGTTTTAATCACCGATAGAATGCGATTCAACTCATCGTTTTCAATGCAGGATTTTTCAAAGTCAAGAAATTTGTTTTTTCATGATTTTTCCGCATTATTAATTGTGCGTAAGTTTTGACCAAATCAAGCATTTCCAACGCATTTTTTTTTAATTCGAGTTTTTTGTCCATACTCTCTTCCTACCGTAATACATTTTCTGTTTGTGCCCTTATTGCATTAGGTGCATGCCCTTGAACAATGGCTATTTTTCGACGAATTTGAAGGACCTAGAAAAAAGTGTCACAAGGCACTTTTTAGACGTTGGAACGGGTTTGCATGGTTCTAAACATGTACAATAAGAAAAATAAAGTTGCGGGAGTGTGCCCCAACATTTGTTTTTTTCGGTTTCTCCAACCAGAAAATGGCATTTTTCCCGTAGAATTCCCCATATAGCTGTAGGCCGAGGATAAAGGACTCGCGCAATTGCAAATTATATATGTACATAGCGTTTTTTATTTTATTTGAAATACGTTGAAGTCATGAAGCGAGTTGTACAAAAGTCATATGTACACAGTTCTTAGTAGCTAACATAAATAGTAAATACTAAACAGTTTGTATAAAACGAGATACAAAAATAAATAAATTACATTTATAACTCATATCATACGCGTTATAAAAAAATCGACAAACTGAATTGTCATCACAAACACTGTCTTAATAATCAAAGAGATCGTCGTCATCTCCGTCGTTGTCGTGATCGTACTCGTCGTAACCATCGTAATTCTCGCCGCTACCGCCGTCAGGATCTTCCGGGAGAAATTCGACCTGTCTATACCACCGCCGTCCTCGGGCTTCACCAGAGCCACTCCGTTCTGGCCTAATCTCAGACAATCCATGCCCACCTATACCATGAAGATTTATCATATACTAGAACTTGAACAGCGCGCTTCGCTCGCCCTAACCTAAAAGACACTTAGACGTCCTGACTTAGACGCATGCGCACTACATAAGCCAATCACAAAACGTCTATCTTGGCTTCACAACATCCGGTCATGACTTTTTTATATAGGGATAGGTATATCCGCCAGAGGAGTGTTCGTTGCATTTGCTCGTCGCGTACGCGCGCGGTACAAACCGCGAGAAAGTCAGAAAAGCGATTGAGCACGCGGTGACAACGTAAAACGCCACCGCAGAGATCACCGCACAATCCCGAGTGTTGTATATGTAGGAGCACTGCATAATAAAAGAAGCTCATGCATTTCTGCAGTGCGTGTCACTCGAGTAGACGCTCGCTCGGCCCATCGTAAAATAACATATATATATAAGAAGCTCACTCGATCGATCGTGTGCAGAGCGCGGCGCGCGCCAAGAGTCACGTTCGCTGAGTCATCGGCGCGGCGACGGCTTCTTCCGCGATCGAATGCGCTTTCGCGGAATCGAGTAGCGATGAACCTTTCGCGATCCGATGCATACGTCGTCTCGCGTATACGCCTACACGGAAAGGGTAGGCCTGAAAAAGAGACTTTCAACACGCGGTTCTAAAGTCAAATGTTTTCGGGCTTGAAAGGTATGAAACCTAAAATTCTTTGACATTTTTCATTTCATTTTCATCAAAGGTTAAATACTGACTTAACATTTTCATGCAACTTGAAACATTGAATACATATTTCAATAATTAATCGAAAATAACGGCTAATCTTCAAAAAACGACGAGCAATCGATTTACACTCTCCGTGCGAATTCTCTCAAGCACACACGCGGTTCAGCAAGATATTCGCCCACGCCTCACGCGGACTCTCAGTCGGAATGCGCATCTCGCGGAGTCCCAGATTCTCAGGTAAACAAATAATATGCACGTCCTGTCCCCGGTGACTAGAGCTCCTGCGTATCTTTTGTGCCAGCACAAGCATCTTCCACGAAGCATCAGCGACACTCGGCTGTACAACTCTCTCGTCGGCTCATTTCTCGCTCCGAGAGACGCTCGAGACAGCAAGCTCCATAGAAAGACGTCCTTCGAGCCGAGGGACGACTGTACACGCGTTTATCCTCTGTCTTTTTGGTCCCTCGTCCCTCTCCTCCTTTGTTCCTGATCCGGTTCAGAGGGAAACGTCCCTTACTGTGGGAAAATCTTTGTTTTCCTTTCATTATGAATAGTTGTTAAATAAATTTCTCAAAATTTTATTTTTAGTATACGTTCATAATAGAGATAACAGATAAGAAGTGACATATTCGCGGTACATGTGCGATACAACGTGCAAAAGCAATTAATTAGCAGGCAATGCACGCGGTGCTTTGTAGCATTCGTCATTTTTTTCTTAACTATTATTAGACATTCTGTTTGAGTATCGGTTATTTAACTATCTTTTTCAGTCGCTTCTTTCTGTTCGATCAATCTTTCGTCTTCGCCGTGCTGACGACGAAAAAAAACTGCGGCACTGTCTTTCCGACTCTTGATTTTACGAGCGAATGACTTTTTGCTTTTTATCGTTCGGTCGTCAAACTACATTGATCTGTGAGAACTCATCTCTGCGATTGTGAAATTCAAGCGAGTTTTTATGCCGGCTTTAGATAATACATTCGAATTTTGCTTATATTCTTCTGAATAATTTTGACAGTATATTCTTCTTGAATTAAAATCTACTGCAACGCTCTAAAAAAAACTTGATCGTATTGTACAATATTTTTCTGTCTCATAGCCATCCTGCGATTTTTCTTTACCGAAGGTTCAGAAATTTTTATTTTACACTTATTATACAAAAGCGTTTTTCATAGTTCGATTTAAGCTGATTACGACTACTTATAGGTTCTTCGATAATCACATACAAAAAGATGTTTACGAACAAAATACAAAGCAGAAAAGAAATTCCTCTTAAATTTACTACGTTTGCTACAAAAATAGATGTTTTGAAGCAGCAGAGCATAGCGTATCCGAAACTCAAGGATTCGCGTCTCAGCATTATCGTCGTTTTTTCCCTGAACCGATCAATTTTACATCATACTAAGCTAATTCTTCAAATAGACAAAACCGCAGCGAGGCTTTAGAGTTAGCGAAGCTCGCACCTCATAGCCTTTAGAGTAGCGCTGATGTAACTTGGATTCCGGGTTTATTTTAAAACTAATTTAAGTGCTCAACTTTGGGTTCATCTACATTGTATACGAATTCAATGGATCATTCGCGAAATAAAGTGCGGAAGCGTGTATGCCATCACCGTTGGAACGGTTTACTTGTGTATAGGGATGAGCAATAAAATTGAATCGTTTGATGTGATGGTAATATACTACTTTCAGGAAAACCTTTGGACACTCCGAATTTGAAACAGAAAAATGAAAAACTGATAGGATTCGTCCAATTTTTTTCAGGTCAAAAAGGCCAATCATATCAAAACTTTCTCTTTGAAAAAAACTGAAACAGCAGCGGATTCGAAATGCAACATCCCTATCAAACTTGCTGAAAATCGAATACGAAAAAATCCAAAACAGAATAAAGTAAAGCTAACTATTTTACAACACTATAGATTGCACGACAGATAGAGTATAATAAAACCAGCGCTATATGAGTCGGATCCAGCGTGTACGAAAATTTTTCGATTAGTCAAAACCGTTCGTCGAGCAGACAAAGGCCGAAAAGCCGCTATTGTCTCTGGGGTCGTCCCCTGTGGAACGGCACATACGCGTACAGTCAATGATGAATAAGAGTCACCGCCAGGTTTAGGAAAGTGAGTTCGATTGTCGGCGCGGAATAAAAGGATTTCCGGTCGCCCGAGTCGATCTGCACAGAGACACATATGCCCGTATTATACACACGGGCGCGAGTGTGCTCGAGCCGATGAATAGAGCCGATAACAAGCGGCCAACGATCGAGTGCCGCTTCCCTTTTGGCTTTGCACGTTATATACGGCGCTGTTATCGCTCGGCATAGCTTTTCGGTACAACTTGTCATGTGTCGACGAGATGAAAGATTGAGAAATCGTGTTTTGAAGTACTCATTTTGCTGCTGTTTGGAGAAAATTCAGAAATAAATTATTCTTTTGTATGCGACTTTATAATTATATGGCTGTATAAATATATGCACAGTTTAAATATCTGCTCAAATGACAAGCATTAAATGTCAATGCGCGTTAAAGTTCTCAGCTAGGAATGCAAATGACAATGGAAGAAGTAATAAATCATTGCTCCTTAAGTGATTTGTTTGTCGTCGGAGTTAATTTGTTCAAACAAACCTCGGGGAAAACTAATGTCAGTGGGTTTGCTTTGTACAATGACTGCGAGTATTTCACTGAATCTTTCGTTTGTTTTACAAACATATGGAAATAACATTAATTATTACATATAGGTATTCAGCAAAAATGTTATTTCACATTACATCACTCGTTTCTTCAGCTATGTATAGGAATTGCACGTGGCGTTTCATACGCGTGCAGTTGTCGGTTGTAGCGATATATTCGATTCTCCGTAACGGAAGAATGAAGCTAAATATACTCGAGCATTAGATAGCCGGAAAAAGTAAAAGACAAAAATGAAACGTGACAACTTGATTGCTAGTCATAAATCACAATGGGTTCGCAGTAAAAACTATTGAGTGTAGCGTAATAACTTCATACTTAAGAAACATGTTTCATTTTGCATTGCACAATTTTGCGAGCGTCTTCCATGGAATATGAAAAATTTTCAGTATATATGTAGTGGAGGAGTGAAGAGGATAAACAATAGAAAATTATAGATCCGGAGCACTATGAGAGAAATTGGCACGAGGTTATCAGCAAAGAAACAACGAGCTAAAAAGGAAATGGGAAGTTGAGTAAGATGGATAGAAAATTAAAAGAAAAGCCCATGATAATTGGGAGCTATGCAGTTATAGGGCAGACAGGAAGTAAACTCCAGAGAAAATAAGCGAGAATAAAAAATCACAATAACGAGGGTATCATCAAAGAACAAATGTGCCGGCTTCAAAGTTCCCCTCCCCAAAGTATTAAATAATTCAGAGACAGACAAGCTCGGAGATAAATCAGCTGTTGCATGTGTCACGATAAACGTTTTGCTACAATCCAAAACAGAACCGACGGGATTAGCCGCTGACAGTGGCCGTCCATTGATAATCGCGTGTGCGACAAAATTATGCAATTTGAAGGAAAAAGAGAAAATCGCGGTGCTCGAGTGGATTGTGTGCACGAATACCTAACAACATGTTGCGGTTTTAGCAGGAAGAGTTTTTAACTCGACCTTACTCGTTTACTTTTTCGCTCGTCAAAATCGTTTTGTAAAAAATGCACAGCGCGTCCAAACATTATTGGACCTATGTAACTTTATCTCGTAACTTGCAAAATATGTTTAACATCGATCACCATCGATTTCATAAAAGTGATCGTTCGCGGTTGAAGCACTGTCTCTCATTAAAACCAAGCCATTATATAGCGTTTGCAAGAAGAGCGATTGGATTGCGCAAAATCGCACTAAAATCCAAACTCGAATAAAAGTCGTGATTCATCGCGAAAGATCCCAGTCGCGCGACTCGATTTGGCGCAGAAGAAAGTCCACTGTATTATTTTCATCCCGGCGAGAAAGCAGTCCTTTTACACGAGCGCGCAGAATAAGTATCTGCAATGAGGAAACATAATCGCCTGCCGCATCTATAGAAAATGAAAAGAAGAAACTCTCGTCGTGCGAATATGCGCGGCGCGTCGACTCTGTATAGGTGAACACTGAGCATACACACACGCGAGGGCGATAACTCCGCCCACGCGGATATACGATATTATATAGAGTCTCGAGACGAATCATCTACGTCAGCGTATAAAAAATGTCCACGTGCGCGACGGACCAGCTCGCAAATCAGCCACCCCAGAGCGAGGGACACGTACTTATACCTGTCGCGCGTTGACTTCGTCAACTCGGTCGCGTGCTAGTTACAAGTCTAACGACTCCCTTTGACGCCTGTATGATTGGAACTGATCGACTCCGATTGGGAGCGTCGAGATGTAAGGCGACAAGTTCGAGCTCCTCCATGTGCGATACCTATTTCTGTATGCCGAGAGAACGCATATATCGCCACGTGGAGTGTGCTACACGCAAGGGCAGAAAAACATCATAAAAAGGAGAGGCGACGCGCGTGGATAGGAAGGGGACAATTCGTATCGCCGATTGGAGTCGCGGCGAGTGGACTATGCAGCGAGCCTTAGGAGGAAATAACGAAGAGGGAAGTTACGAGAATGGGACCGTTTATGATTTATTTGCCGAAGAAATCGTCGACGCTCCGAGCCAGACATTGCGCGAGGTTGATGAGGCGAAAATTTGATTCGCGTGAAATTATACGCGGTGCTGCGAATTTTGTCGTTTATATCGCGTCAAAGCAAAGTTTGGCTTTTATTGCTTTATCTTGATGTGTTTCAGCCGTGCGGTTAATGTCATCTAGGGAGAAATTTATTGAAAACTTCATAACGCATGGCGCGTTAATCAAAGCGGAGTGTGCAGTCAAAGATTCGAGTTTTGAGATATAAATTAGGTTGGATTAACTGCCAAATTATTTTGGACGAGCTCCAACAGTTCGAATGGCTTTTTTTCCTTCGTGCCAAGTTTCTTAATACCAAACGGACGGCTTCTGAATATAAGATTATTGACGAACTAATATTCGGTAATATCAAGGGGCGCGACAGCGCAGCGCTGGCAAGAAAAAGTACGAAGTACGATTTGTCGACGGCGCAAGCCTATATTCTTTGAAATTGGGTTTCCTTAACCTTAAAAAAAATCTCGAGAGCATTAAAATCATTACTATTGCGCGTATGTGCAATCTGTTGGTATCTACTTGAATATATTAACCTAATCTTTCATGATTAAAAAGATTCATCCAAAAATATTAAGTTATTAACTTAATATTGCAAGTTGAAAATTTGCTCGGTATATTTCTTTTCGTTCAGAGTTTCCATCCTCTCCCGATTTTTTCGTCTCCTCCGGTCACGTGACTTCCGGTGAGGTTAGGTATTATACACCAGTGGTTAAAGTGGTTCATCTACTTGACCGAAATTAAAGCAATAGTAGCTTATTGTCTATCGAATAGATCGCAAGATTTCATGAAGTGCAATAGCAAGGTTTTCACTTTTGAAAAAAGTTTTTTTGGGAGATTCCATGCTAATATACGTTAAGTCATTACATATTTATACGACGGTATAGATTTCGTTTTTCAGCAGACTCAAAATAAGCATGACCGAAAACTTTCAATTTCTGAATCCATATTTGCGAACACTTTCACTCGAAAAAAGACAGTTTTATGAAATTTGTCTTTCGAAGTCAATTTCGAAAGAATGCGAGCGCACGCAAATATTTTCAACGCTTTTCCCTCTTTCGACTTGCGCACACGGACCGCCTCGAGGCTAGCGAACTTCCTACAGGCGATAAAAGAAGGAAATAGAAAAACCAAGCATAACAAGGCAAAAATGGCGAGCGATTGTTGACGCACTCGCGCGCGCACGCGCGTGCTGTTTGCGCCTCGGTATTGGACTTAGCGTCGAGCTAATTTTCAGTACAAGCACGATTGCATGTGACTCTCTTTCTCCCTCTTTCTCTCTTTGCATGAGCCGGCAATTCGAGCCTTCCCATATTAGAAGCTGCGAATTGACGGAGAATGCGAGGAGACGTTATCGTTATAATGTTATAATTGGGCTGCGGCTAAAAGCTGCTGACGTCTCGCGGCGCGTGTACCAGGAAAACCGTAAAATTATTATATTGATCTCTAATTAGAAACTTACGGAGCAGACTGCTCTCGAATTTTTATTCAAGTCTATTTTATATAACTAATCGATCCCCTGCATGAGGCAACTTCTATAGTTTCAATTACAGTTAATCAGAATAACAAATTTATGAGTCATTACTGCCCCGTACGTACGGCTATATCGAGCGATAAAAAGCAAAAATCAATTATGATAATGAAAGTCAGTGTCAAAGAACTTGACAATCGCCTTTGAAATTTTTTTATTGACGAACTTTTTGACACAACATTAATTCTGGATATCGCTCTTTCTGACAGTCTCGACGAAGCATAACGTCAGCTGCGAATCAGTGAGTTTTAAAGAGCTACTTCGCGTCGTGGTCGCGATAAAATTATTATTCATAACGTAATATCTTCGTAAAATTCATTTGTATGATAATTTTTTTCAGTATTCACGCGGTCGACCGTACAGCAACTATCAGGAATTACAAACAAGTCAAAATGAGCATGTGACTTTTTTAGAATAAAAATGAAGAGAACGTAGGAAGTTTGAACCGATTTGCAATGTTCCCGAACAATTTGTCGATGAGAAACTGCCAAAGACGACGCGTTGCACGCGCAGATGCGCCGTTGCCCTCCTCGACGAGGAATTTATTATTAACCGTCATATCGCGGCATATATTAAACGATAATATTTATCTATGAGATTTGCGGCAAACACCCAGTGCGCACAACGACGCGCGCATTCTTTCGAATAAAACAATAATACAATAAAAATTTGCGCAATCAGTCGTCAGAGAAATCGCCTGTATAGAAAGCTATCGTAACTCAAACTGAACATCTCAAAGCGCATGATTCATCTCTCTCTCTCTCTCTCTCTCTCTCTCTCTCTCTCTCTCACTCTCTCTCTCTCTCTCTCTCTCTCTCTCTCTCTCTCTCTCTCTCGCTCTCTCGCTCTATCTCTCTCTCGCAAAAACGCATGTATACGCCATGGGAGATATACATGCGTTTTTCGTTTGCTTTGCCGGAGAGCGCTGAACTTTGTTCGAGAACTTGGAGATTTTACGCAGCCAGTTCGGATGTAGTATACAAGTGTATACAACGATAAACAGAACGATTAGGGAGAACATGTATAGGAATAGAGTCCTTTCAACTAATGGGAGTTCTCTATATATCATTATTGGGATTACGACGAGCTCGTAAAATAATTGGATCCAGATTAAACTAGACACTTTTCTGTTATGAAATGTTTATCACTATTAGGCCGAGTAAAAGTAATTATCGTATCTGACTCCCGGACTCTCTTTGCCTACAGAGAGCTTCGTGAAAATTAGTGCCAAGTGCCTGTGGCAACCCTCACGGCGAATCGATCTCTAAACTTCCATCAAATAAGACCATTAATTTCCTCTGAACCCACAGCATACGAAACGATCCAGTGCAGCGTTTTTTATCTCGATCGCCCGATCGTTCAACTTTGCGCTCGTATTTGCCGCCTCGCTCGCGCGCACTATCAGTCGGTTATCCTCGATCGCGAGCACACGGTCAAAGTTAATCGCGCGGATTCTAGAAAGAAAGCGCGACGTCGCAGTCACGCGTCGGCCTCTCGCACATGTGAAGAACAAGGCCCGAACGTCATGCGAGTTCCCTGTCACGTGTATACTTTTTCACGTAGACCTTAAGCGTCGACAAAGCGAGGATCGTGTAATTGGTTATAATTAGCATCGCGTGACGCCGTGATTGTCTCTCGGTCGTCGAGAAATACGTACACGCCTTATTCCGTATAGTTGCGAACACATATTTTATATTCTCTCCTCAATGCCAGCAATTAAATTCAATCCATCGCGCTCGTGAGTCCGTAAATCAGGGAATAATATTAAAGAAACGAAAGAAACGAATCGAGACAACACGAAGAACCGTTAGCCTGGCGCGTGGGCATACCTACCACTGAAACCGAAAGGAGTACAATGCTCGCAGTCCAGCTGATCGGCCTGGCGAAGTGAAAGAAAGGCAGATGACACTGCGAGACCGCGTGGCAGCGACGGCATCAGCTTCTTTTTTTTGCCTCGACTCCGAGAAAAAATCGTATCTCACGTGTTTCTTGCAGTAGCGCGAGCGGGTTTCGAGGATAAACTTCGGCGAAGCTTCGGAAAAGGAAGTTACGGGATCCGGTTTTCATTTATTTTTCAGTGTCACTTCTGTGTTCTCTTTACGAATTCGAGGAACTGCCGGGACATGCGGTTAACTGTTAAAATTGCAGTTTGACCTTATGCCACAGTCGACGGCTTTTCGAAATGAGCTTGTAATATGCAAAACAAAATTGTTATAGCATTAAAGATTTGCGGAGGAAAAACTCGCTTACTAAACAGACTGCAAATATATCTGGGTATATATAGCTTCTCCCGCAAATGCCAGGCGTATTTGCATTTGGCATTTGAAGCTCTTAAGAGCTTCTGTGTTCTCGGTAACACCGCGTATAACTTTCATAAAGGATGTTCAGTAATACTTTAAGACCGTCGCTATAAGAAGAAAATTGCCACGTTAAATTATATCTCGATTTAACCTCGAGCATTCTCATGTTTACGCGCATGAAATTAAAATTCGAAAAAAGTTTTGAAATGTGATGAAAATGTTCAAATACATCAAGTGCACCCAAACGAGATGAAATTGAATTAGAGAGTGAAGCGCAAAAAACTGCAAATCCTCGGTCCCCTATACATCACAGTATCAGAGCGTGAAGCTACACACGAAGTCGCGTTATCAGTCGCGCAGCCTTGTGTCGAGCAGGCTTCCATCGATTTTCAATTACATTCGTTCACATTTATAGACACCCGCCTCTTCGTTTCTCTGCATCTGCTCCCCTTTCACTCGCGGCAAAGGACACGTGAGCTCTGTACCGTGTGTGCCAGGTTCATCGCACCTATTGTATTGTACCAGCCTATATACGTACACATCACTGCGCCTACGCAGCTCGGGATCATCGTCCCCTATATCATGCAGCATTACACACTCGATTTTTTCGCCTCGGCCGCGCGTGAGCTACTCGGACACGTGCTTTAGCACGAGGAAGTGCGACTGAGGGCTTTTTCGAGAGCTTGACTTCGAGGCTCGTGAGAATCGTTGAGTTATAGAGCTAGGGTACTTTTAACTCGGACGTGACCAAAGAACTGTGTTCGATTTGTCTCGATATCATCGAGTGTGAATTTCAACGGCTTAATCGAGTGTTGCGTTATTGGTAGTCGACAGCTTAAACTTATAAGCTGCAGTATGGATGTAAAATTCCAAACTACTCTACGCTTCATCGCTAAAGAAGAAAATATGAAACTTTATGAGATTATTTCCTCGGCAGTTTGTTTTACAAGTAAGAGTAGCATAATACGGAAATCATAATTGCGAGATATATTTGAATAAGAACTGCTGCTGCTGCTGCTATAAATATGTTAAGCCCGAAGCTAATAACAGTATATTGCAGAGATTTATGTCGCGATGCTAATCGTAGGAGCTGAAAAAATGGATGATGACTCGGATTCTAAAAATAAGCCATCTTGATTGTTATCTCCGATCGAAGCCCCAATGCCTCTCGAAAGAAAATCATCGTGGAACAGATCGTCATTTCTATTTCCCCGTAGTGAGATTTTGAAAATCAAATATCGCCAACATCGCACAAAAGAAGCTTATACACAGTTCCTTGCCCTCGACGTTACAGATTGGAAGATCTCTTACTCGGACTTTTTGACTCTAAACCGTTCCATCGATTCAATCGCACACATCTTCAGTCAAACTACTCGAACAAAGCTCGCGTACTGCTCGTAAAACGCCGTGAACGTATTATACACACTGCGACAATCTCGTTATAAATTCAAAATCATATGCACGCCTCGCTGCACATAAATTATAAATTGAAATCCGAGAAGAGCTGGAGATCGCGATGAAATACCTGAATGTCGAGTGTGAAGAAAAAAACGCGCGCCATTGGATAAACGCGCTAATTTAAACTCGATAAATCCCGCGCGCGGCCGGCGCATATTGAAAAATGACATTACAAGTTTTTTCCGCGAGGAAAAGGATAAGTGCGCGCACGACAAAGTAAGCCAGTCTGAATGGACGCGCATGACTCAAGGGCGAGGAAAAAACCGCTTCTGATGCGATTCAATTCAGACAAGTTGTGGTTTCATCTGTAACGCCGCGAGAGAGCTGGTTTCTTTTTCTCGGATCAATGTTTTAATTTTCGAAAAAATCGGAAATTGTCTCAGACGTTATTGCGTTTCACGTGTCGCGAGTGTGCTCGTGAGAAAGGAATACGGTGTATTTTAAAAAAATGTATTTTTAAAGTAAAACGTTCGAAAAAGTCGTTTTTAAAATAATAGACACGATGTTTACAGCGAACTTCGGCGGAATAAATGCATGTGTGTAATTCAATTAGACGGTGAAAAAACACATCGTCTTGATTAAAAATGGTTATTTCATTTTACTCCCCTCCATATTAGACAAATGGTAACTTACGTTCGCTGCGGATAGAACTGAAATCGATATTAAAAAAAAAAAAAAAAATTACAATAGCAAGTTTCATTAAAATCTCTTGAGCAGAGAGATGGCTAATGAAGAAACCGCGCTGATTAGCATAATAAAGGTTAACGCGATGCAAAACAACATTCCACGAGCTGCTCACAGACGGTATCGCTCGGAGTCGCGAATGAGCACGCGTGCGCCGATAAGAGCATCAGCTGTAACTACGAAAACGCGTTTCAATGGAGCGAGAACCTTAACTCTCGACAGACAGCCGGCCGCGACATTTATTGCTCGTATAAACGCTCGCGCGCGAGCTATGCCCCCGCTGATGGGACGCCTCGTCATTTCGTTCAAATGTCTTGTGTCCACTGTGCTCGTTGTGGTCGTATCTGTATAGGCGATTCGGCTTGTTCGGCCCTTAAAGATGGCACTTTGGCTCGTAAATTTTGGCTTGTGTAGATCGCGTAACGCTCGTGTCCGCTTACACGCCGGACAATCTTTATTGACTTTTCTTTGTGCCTTTGTTCGCTTCCTCGCCTGATATATCGTGCGGGCTCGCGCAGACCGATGCGACAATCTCTGCCTTTTTAGGAGCAGCTCGCTGTACATAAAGAGAGATCGATCGCTTCATTGAACGCAGCAGATTCTTTGTGGCGTTCGCGAAGAAGTGCATCCATGAGCACGTGTTTAATTAGGTTAGAAGATAAGATTATAGTTTTGATTAACAATCGCTTTTTGTAGTAAAATTTAGAATCAAGCCAAAGTGAGCTGAGCTGCAGTGTCAGTTTTCCTTATTCGATCGGATTATAAAATCCCGACTACTCAAAATTCTACAGTCTCGATTCGACGTGTCTCGTTTCTGTCCAGCTGCGACGACGAGACACGACATTAGTGCTCGTGTAAGCGTGCCAGCGATAAACGCTGAATTCGATCGCCCATAGTTACCCTCGCAATTTTCGCTCGTTCTTTCCTTTTCCGCCAAAAGTTCGAGCTTTTTTTTATCCCTGTTTCAAATTCGCGCGGGTAATCGCCGCTCTTTCGGAACGAAAGTTTAATAATTTTCTCCTCCTTGAAGGACGGGGCGGTGCTTTAAACCCCTCAAAAACTCATCTCGATAAAAAGAAAAACTCGTCCCGCGCATTGCAATGCAGCTGCAGAGAGAGAGAGAGAGAGAGAGAGAGAGAGAGACCGCTTCAAGGTGAGAGCGAAATCTGCACGTTTCGCACGTCCCTCCTCGAATCCTCGCGCAAGTCTGTTCCCACGTGCAAAGCTACATATAAGACCGTCGCGGTAGCCCGCCACGTAGGTGTAGACTATAATACTTATCGCGCGCTGAGCGCGGAATGTTAAACGCTATACTCTGTTCGGGGACTACCGCTACACATCCTTGATTAATTTCCATAAACATAAGGTGATGACTCGAGCAGATATTACACGCGAGCTTTATACACTACACAGAGAGAGAGAGAGAGAGAGAGAGAGAGAGAGAGCCGCTCGGGCAACTTTTGTGTGACTCACGATCTGTCCTCTCGCTCTTTCGCGGCTCCTCTTTCGAATAAATGCCGCCTCTCTCTCTCTCTCTCTCTCTCTCTCTCGTTCGCCATCTCGTTATATTAATAGCCGGTTGTCGGCCGATATTTCGATCGTCGCGCGATACTCTCCGCGAGAGCCAGAAGCCGGAATTTCGACGTAGGTGGAAATCACGCGTTTATTGCGCTTTCGAAAAAAAAATCCGACTCTGATTGTTCCGTTCCGGCACATTTCCGCGCGAGGATTTATCGGAAGATATGCACATGTGTAATCATCGTCGTATTGCGCTACGCGATATGCAGATAGCAAAGCTCGTAATTGCCGAGACTTCTCCGAATGCGTGCATGCTATCGTGTTTTTGTCCATCGAGTGTTTGGCCGTTGGGCGGAAAGACGAGAAGCGCGCGTTTGTTTATGTGTCGCGAATGCACGGACATCAAATATATAAGTAACGAAAGACTAGATGGCGAGTAAAAAACATGTATAGTGTAACGCTCGCGGGACTTTATGAAGACGCGGTGAGTCAGCGCAGAGGCGCGAATTCGGAAAGAAAGCTCGTCGCGCGCCGTCTAACGCGAGCGGGAGATTATAAAGACATTCCTCCTCGCCTCTGGCTAAGATATTTGTCCGGGAAATAAAATTTTGAAAATTTATTAGAGCTCGTTCGACGGGACGCATTAATTCGTGGAAGACGATGATTTATGGATGTATACAATATCTCTTCTGCAATTTTTGAAAATTATCCCAAGATGCACAAACGAGCTTTTATCTTAAATAAATTCTCTTAGTTTGATAGTCTTTGAAAGAAAGGCAATAACTTTTTCATTTTTCACCGCGCAATATCACTCAAAAGTTTATATAACAACACGAGCTCCAAATGAAAAACGAGATCTCCGATCCGCAGGAAGGAAAAGCTCGAAACCCATCAGCGCTCAAACGCAGATCCTCCGGTCGCCCGGTAAACGAAGTTAGTCGCAAAAGCTAGAGGAAATGCCGAGTGAAAAGGACGACGGCGAAAAAAAGATGTAAAAAGCGAGAGAAAAGTTCCTTGTGCGGAAAGTTCCAGACTCTGCCGCGCAGATGAAAAGGAGCCGCGTTATTCCCCTCTTCGCCACTCGCTCACTTGCACACGTATACGTAGTACACGCACTCTCTCGTCTTTGCGCTCGCTCTCACGCGCTTCTTTTCGCTCTTTTCTCGCAAGCCTGTTTTATACGCGCTCTGGGTTCTACTTTTTCCTTTGGATATCCGACTAACGCGGCGGAAAATTTGGTTTAGGAAAGTTGTTGAAAACCGAATTTTCAATTGGTTCAAGTCTCGCAGAGCCTGGGAAACGGCTCAAGATAATCCCTTACAACGTATAAGGAGACAGAATTTCCGAGTTAACACTCATACCCGTCCCACAAACCAACCGTCAATGCCGCGTCTATACCTGTCTTATCTATTATTGTTGCCACCGACTATCTTTCCTCATCTTTGACTCTTCTCTATATAGCCCTCCTGCCTGAAATAGCGCTCGGAGGGATGCATTTCGACGTTTGCATTGTTCTTTGTGTGTAGTCGCTTATCCTTAACTTAATGAGCGATGCCAAGTGTGGGATATAGTTACGGTCCTTACTGAAAGCCGTTTGTTTCTCTGCCAATTTTTTTAGAACGGCTATTGGGAAAAAATGCATGCTTTTGACCTACATTCGACGTATTCAAATTCAAAGCATCCGCGTATCGCTTGAGATCATCGGCTATTTCTTGGCGCTCTTATGATTCATGGCTCTGTGTAGTGGGTACGCCAAACTTTTTTTCAATCCAACGAAAATTGACCGGAAATTTACCGATACCCCGCAGATGGAAAATCTCTCCGGCACATATTTCCCACAGTCACACACTCGGTCCATCCAGTCGACAGCTCTCGAAGCCATACTCTCAGCAGTAGCTATCCCTACGGGAGCAATGGAAGCCTGAGAGCGAGAGCGAGAGAGCGATCGGGGCCGAGCTCAGCCGAGTCGAGCCGAGCGCGCTTTCGCGTTATAGTCTGCTGCTGCTGCTGCTGCTTTTGAACCCGCGGGCCGCCGCCGCCGCCGCCGCGAGCGAGACAGCGGCTATAGCTATAGTATACCTACCTACGTATATAGCTATATAGCGGGAGTAAGAGCAAGAGAGAGGGAGCGCGTGTGCAACGACGCCGCCGCCGCCGCAACCGACCGAGCGGAGTAGCGGACTCGGACTCATTGTCAGTCCGCACTGGATAGCGGTCTGTCGAGCACTGCACACCCATATATTTATACACCTATAAACACGAGCTCGCGCTGCTCCCTTGACTTTGTTGTCTCCGTGCAGAGAAACACAGGGACACAAGTACTGCAGTTCGCTGGCTCGCGTGTGCTTTTGTTATTGTCGCCGATGCCGGTGCAGCAGCCGCCGCAGACTGTGTGACTCGGTGCAGAGAAATCTCGAGCCGGAAGAGGCAGCGCTGCCTCCCGAGCTCGATGACCGACTGACTGCAGCCGGGGCTGGACGCGCTACTGGACCACCAGCCGGTGAGTGCACCCACGTTCCTGTGTAGTATACGATCCTCGCGTGTACCTACCCAGTCGCGTTTCGGAGCGGCGACTCCAAATGGAAAATCACGCCTCGGTGCAGCCTATATGCGCTGCCTGCGCGTGTGCGCGCTCCATAGAGAGCGAGCATTCTAACCTCTCTCCGGCGTGCATTTACACAGGCATCTCTCTCTCTCTCTCTCTCTCTCTCTCTCTCTCTCTCTCCCTCTCCATCCCAAGGCCGAGAGCCGCTGTGCCTACTTACACGCAGAGTCGCATCGTCGCTGCTCCGAAATCTCGCGCGCGCGTTCACTTTTGCGAAATTTTTTTTTTTTTTTTTTTTTGCTTTACTCGTTCGCCTGTTCTAAGCCTGCGTTTATTGAGTGTGTGCGCGAAACTGCGAGCCTGTGCAAGATCGTGTGGTAATGTATACACAGAGAGCGAGGCGCCGTTCCTATGTGGGTTCTATCGGGGTTCACTATACATGCAGCGCTTTTCGATCGCCTCCCTTCTTTGGGCTTCGCTCGTGAATGCTGCCAGCTCTCCCTTTCGCCGCAGCATAGTCTGCTCTGCTGCTGCTGTGTAGAGGCGAGAGATTATATTTGCAGGGAATGTGATTTACTGTGCGTATAGGGGAGCCTGGCGCTCGTCGATGGGGTTGCCGTGCGATATTGATGTTTGTCTGCGGAATCGTAAGGTGGATTCTCGGAAGAGTACTTTTATAAGTCGCGAATTTCACCTTGGAATCAATGCGATTGAAAAGATAAATTTCAACGAAATCGCAGAGCCGTCACGATACGAAAATTCTCGGGTGGAATCTGAACAGTTGCAGCAGCACTCGATGCGCTGTGCACCATTCATCATTTTATCAAATTGATTGTTATTCTCTATGAACTCGCGGCGGCTCAATGTCATTACGTCGTTACATTTCGCTTCGCTCTTTTGTGCTGCTGCACATTGGTATGCGCTTCTCGTGCAAGGCTCTATAGACGCGTACGCAGATATGAATTTCCTGATTAGAACGGTACAGCTCTCTCGCTGTACGATTGCGCGCCGCCGAGAGTTTCCTCCGCGTTCGCATACGAGAGCCACGCCGAAAAAAATCGAACGCGTAATTCCGGCCATTGCTCGGACACAAAAGTTCCTGTAAAATTCTTTTCTCGACAAAGAAAAAAGGAGTCGCGCTATCGATTCCGACCGAAGAATGTATAAAGGGAGAAAAGAGACCCCCAAGGTCGCGGCACTCCCGCTATCTCACCTGCAATCCCATAAATCTACGAGCCTCGCGTGCGGCCCCGACGTACACACGTGCAATTATACGAAGCGGCGACGACGAGAGCCACAAGCAGCTCGCGCGCGGCGCCTAAAAGTTATTCGTCATACACTTGACTAATGACTCGCCGCGCTAGGAATTTTCTGGGTCAGAGCTGTACAGGCTGCTCTTATACACGCATCCTGACGCATCCTGTGCGCGCTGTCTATAGGTGTCGTGAGAGTGCACACGTGCGATTCTCTCCGGACGATAAATATCTGACCTGGCGCCCTTTTGCGAGCAAGGGCTTTGCGAGGTAAGGTCGAGCGGGAGATTAGTCAATTTTAGTTTACGGCTTCTGGGAATGCACCGGCGGAGAGCTTGGGCGTCGTTAAAGATGATTGATATAATCGCCTGCAATTCGTGCAACGCGTTAATTATGGAGTCGAAATTTTTGTATTCATTCAAAATGGCTTCGAGATACTGCCGTGAGTCTGTTTAATCGGACCAACGTAACTAATCACCTTTCGGATTGCTATGGTTCTGCGCTGATATTTCGATTGCAGGAGATAAGTGCGCTTTATAAATAAAGTTCTGCGAAAGTGGTTAGAGACGACGCTGCGGAGAAGGAAATCTTAGCCGCGAGAGATACTGCACTATTGAAACGTTGCTGCCAGCTAGTGTAGGATCTTTCAGTTAAATTTAGCACAGTTCAACCGGGCGTAAAATTTTTACCCGCATATTACGATATTTCAAAACGTTGATCAGCAGCGCAAACTGAACGAGATCGTTTCCAAACAACCCCGAATTAAAGCATGACAGGGCGTAATTGGGTCATTTACCCGAGCAGAGCGATCTCCAGTCGCGACTCGAGCGTCAGCTATATATTACGTGGTTAAAGCCGTGCGCTATGACGATATATCTAAAGTATAACGTTTCGCACGTGTGCAGTACCAGGGCTTTACATGCATGAGTTCGCGCACGCGCGCGCGCAGTTTTCTTCTTTTTTTTCCTGGTCCTCAGCACCGTTCGTGCGAGCTAATGCACAATTCATATCACTCTTCTTCTCGGGTTACTTTTGACGCGGCTTTTTACACTTTTTCCTCCGTCTCTCGAACGCGCCCCGGAGCGCAAAAAATGCATTGTGCGGCATTGGGTGATTCGCAATTATTTCTGCTTTATATTGCCGCTCGCGGAAATAACGCATGCATTATGCGCGCGCGCGTTTTCCAAATATTCGTTCGCGCGCAAGTGCGTTCGAAAATTTCATGCGAGAGAAAAACCGCGTGTTCTCGCTACGCAGAAGCCGAGTGCGCTGTGTTATTATGCTCGTGTATACATTTATTTGTGCACTGCTCATTTTCCGAAAAAATTCCATCGTTAAAGCGGAATTTAATCATATACTTGCATTTGCATTTTAATTGCCAATATACGTTTTATCAGGGGGGGGGGGGGGTATGCCCGTAATAAAGAAGTTGCTTGATTACGGCAATCAACGTTTTATCGCGCGCAGCCTCGAACACTTGGTCTTCCTAGTTTGCCTGGGATTTTAAGATCTTGAATTTCCCATAATTTGAGCAAGTGAAAACTCGACGAATTTATAAAATACCGAATATATCGCCTCCATAAAATCAAAAAAATCTCGAGGATCAACGTTGATTATACGTCAAAACATTTCATAAGCCATATAATGAGCCAACGTCGGGTTGTTCTACAATATTCGTTACATAAAGCCCATTTCTTGGGTCATCGCGCGGTGTGTGTCTGTATGGCAAAGCCTAAAATCCGAAGAGGCACACGGAGGAACAGCAGAGTGGCGCAGCTGCTCGCGCGTTGAATCCACATCGGAAACCTACTTTCATAGCATTGCTCATAGAGAAATCTCGGACTTATCGAGCGACTTAATTTAGCGCGCGGCATTAGTTACGCAGTTTGTGCATAGGTATATATATAAATATGTGTGTGTGTGTATGTGTGTGTATGTACCCACGGCACCGTTCACTTTTTAACTTTTTTTCCCACCTTCATTGCGAGTATAACTGCGATTCAGCTAAGCGAAGAAAACATTGTAATAAAAGTTGTAGAACAGTGCGTTACACGACAGCCATTTATGATTAGTTAACTCCTCAAGGTTCCATTCGGAGAATTATCATATTTTTTCTGGAGAGAGTGTTTCTGAAATTGCGCGTCGTCAGCTGTTTAAAAGCTTTTATAAATATACATCAGCAATTGATAAGTGTTCTGCATTTATAAAAGGAACCAAGCTCAACAATTCGTAGCCTCTCTTAAAATTTTCAAAAAAATCAACACCGCACTGCAGCGGTTATTCTAAAGTCTCGGATTAATGTTTTCAAAACATCGTTCGTTTTCACCCGGCGATCTTCGCAGCGCGCAATAAGTGAGCTATAAGACGTATCTCAGATCGTCGAACAAGTATGGGAGATACATCCATCCGAGACGCGCACGTCGCCGCGCGACTGCAATTACAATTCGCGCGATGCCACTCGATCCCGCAGTCGCACGTCGATTTTTACGTCGCGCCGTTAGATCAGCGCGATCGATCCTCTCGCGGATTATGCAACTCTCGCTCGTGAGCTCTAATTTATTCAGCGAGTTTTTTTTCTGCGCAGCTCTCTCGTCGACTCCATACGCGCGTGCAAGCCATGTAGTTCACGAAAACCGATCCGAGAGGTGACATTGAAAAAAATAATATGAATACGGTTTGCGTCAGACTTTTCTGCTCTATCGTGGGCTGATCGAGGCCTTCGAAAAGGTTTCGAAACGCTGCGACGAGTCTGTATCATGCTATATCATTACAACAATGGCCTTTGCTAAGGTTAAGCGGCTCCCAGATAAGTGTAATTATCCGCGTATAATCGTTAAATCGGGTAAACTCTGTGTGCAGACGCCGCTTGAGTCGTCGTCGTCGAGATTAGACGCAGATATACAGAACTTTATCTATACGTTTCTTCTCTGAATCGTAGCTTTCTCACTTTTTCGCGCGCGGTGCAAGATATACAGCGGTAAATCCATCCGGTATTTTATATATACGACTTTATCGCTGAAAAAGGCGCCACGTTGATGATTGCAGAGTCAGGATTAGCCAGGCTGATAGTCTACTATCAATACATCCGCGCGCGATCTGATGCGTGGTCGTCAATCTCTTAATCGAGGGTTTTTTCGCTCGCGTATAGAAAACAAAGGAGTTGCAGTCTTCAATCATCTTCGCAAACCAAAACAGCGCGGTCACGTTTTGAGAGCATGGCCGCGTCGAGTAGCGTCTTAATCCGCTAATCGTTCTGGAAACTCCCGTGTAGTCGAGCATTGAGAGCCGCATAAATATGCATCGTAGTAGGCCCGTTTCGTTGGCAGAACAGTAGTCGGCAGTCAGACGGAAAAACGCGGCTATGAGAAAAAGAAGAAGTGGTTTCAGGTCGCTTTGAATACAGCGTTACCGTTAACGATCATGGCTGCCTCTCCGCGAGAAACGAGCATGCGCGGTTGAACATTTGCATATCGTGCGCAGGACCGTCTCGACACGCGCGCACTTTTCGCACATAATTGGGCAGCGATTGACGCATTTCGAAAACGTCTTGTAATACGGTTTTCATGTTCAAGGCTGCTTTACACCGCCGCACTCGCGGAAGATCGGGTGCTAAAACCGTTCGCTGATTTTCTCCATACACCACTTAGCTGGCGTGCGCGCAGAGCGCGAGCTATTACGCGTAATTAGCTGTAGCTGCAGCTCTTTTTACTACGCTCGTCGCGTTGGCGATTTCGACCTTATGCAAGAATTATTATTTGCCTTACGTCCATTAAGTTAATTGCTTTCGATGTACGCTGCATTGTTGCGTTTCATGCCCGACTTTTAAGACCGCCCGATGTTTTCTGAAAAATCCTAATATCATCATTACTATTATAATATGAAGAATGGAAACGCGAAAACATGTTGTTTACGAATTTTACAATATTTCCATCAAAAGCATCCAGCTAAGACGGGATTGGCGTTTAACAGATTCCTTTCATCCCGCTTCTTTATTCAAAGTCTTTAGGCGTTAATCAGCATTATATCCTTTCTAGCATTATCCGATAACGGAAAGCACAAATAAGAAACCGTTTAATTAAACTCTTCGATAACTATAATATCTTCTATCAATATAATCTCAATTCTATACTAAAAAAATGAAAAACCCGTATTAGGTGACATCCTACTTATACTTGGCTGCGGTTGCAGAGCCTGTTTATACAAAATCAAATGAAAAGTCAGACCGCTGCCGCTCGAATGAAGCAGGAAGCCGCCAGTAACTTGCCTATTTCCCGCGATTCCTATCGACCTTAATTACCGGCAGTGCCGCGCCGCCGCGTCATCCTAATAATCGCGACCGGCCGTCGCTTCGTTGATTGACACAATCTCCGTTGTTTTCATGCATCTCGCGCTCGTCGCGCGTGGGGGGGGGGGGGGGGGGGGGAATTCCTGCGCCGAAATTCCCTCGATTAAAGCGAGCATCTGCAGCTTCGAACTTCGCACGGAAATGCCGAGCTAAGAATTGCCCCGAATCCGTGAATGCGTGTGTTTTATTTCGGTCCCGCGGCGCGAAAACACTGATGGAAGCTGCGCGCAATTGTGTTTTGTAAGCGACTGCGCGCGAGGTGTATTTGTTGTTCTTTCGCCCGCGATCGGTTTGTACGAAACTCCTGCCCCAGAGCGCCCGGAGTTCATTGATTTTGACGGGGGCTGTTTCTCGACGCGGCGATTTTGTTTACTCTGCGCTTGCTCTCTCGGCGCCGATGCATTTTTGGAAAAATATACAAGGCTTTGTTTGCGTTACGAAATAGTGGTGGGTGACGTGTTTGAAAAAATAATTCGATCGGAATAAAAGTTGATCATCCATGGCATCGAATAAAATGTGAAATTTATGCAACGAGATTATATAGTCTGTGTTAGACTAATTAGAACGCGATCGATATACGCTGGATGCTTAGGAAGGATGAAAACAGTCGAAGAATGTTTTGCCCCAACCGTGATTCAGCGAATTATACTGCACATTTGTGAATCCCGCGCCGGAGAAACAAACCGGATCGCTCTCCCCTCGATTTTTCAAAAAAACTTCATTTCTTTCCACAATGCACGCGTATTTTTAAACCAGGCTCTCTCTTTCTCGTCGGCTCGAAAAAGCAACGTTCTATATACATCTTCGCGATATCCTCCTTTTTCGCTGCCAGTGCTGGATAAACAGGCGCCATTGGATGATGCATGCGCGAAAAAAGCCCACAACACTCGAAAAAAATTGGTTTTGCCGACTTCTAAAAATAGCGCCAGCCGGGCATATTAAAACCATAACGGATTTTCGGGTCAAGGTCCTTGACGGCGAGGCGTTGCCCAACTGTGTACGCGCGAAATGGAAGAGAGACGAAGTTGCGCAATGACCGAGACTCCTCCTCATTAGTCGCATCGCGCGCTCGAACTTGGAGCAAAATATTTTCTCGATCCGCCAAAGGATAAGACAAGGCAGCCAGCCCGTATGGTGCTTTGAAGTTCGCGCGAAGCTGATGTGGCGCGTATTCGCATACACACTAAGCAGCAATTGGGTAATTCTGCGATGATATATACCCCGGCGAAAAGTGGGGAATTCGCGCGGCGGCCGTTTGGAAACATCGTGGTTGAAAAATATTCCGTAGCTTTGCTGCAACTTTTGAGGTCTATTGTGACAGTCGCGCGGCCAGGAGTTGATTCATTTTTTTTTGTGCCTACAACGCGGTTGTCTATAGTAATGTCTTTTGGCATAATTGTCTCGGACCCGAGCGCTTTTATCTTCCGAGAGATACGGTGAAGTAATATCAACAAAAGAATAATTCGAATATCAATATACAATGTTTTCATTCAGACACACCTTCGTTGCGCGCAAAAAAATGCGCCTGAATCATATTCGCTCGGCAATTTAATCGCCGACGTCACAGCCGACGAAATGGAAAACTTTGAACGCGGCGCAGTTTTACCTGACCGCGCGGCTTTCCTATCCGTTACGTGTATGCAGGGGTCAGTCCGTAAACCGAGCTCTCGCGGGAGGCCATCCGGGAAGTTAATCGTGAATTCCGGCGCGCGATAAGCCGTGCGAGCCTCCGTATATTTACGCATACTCGCACACGCACGAGTGTGTGTACCCGCGGAGAAAGTAATCGCATCGCGATTCGCCCGGAGAATGCGAGCGAGTTTTTCCATGTGTGTCTCTGTGGAATTGCGACACATGCACGTACGATGTAGCGACACACTGATGGGCTCAAACAGCAGAATGAAATTACGTCAGGTCGCGGAAGCTCCGGCGCTTTTTCGCTCGGCTGCGCCGCAGAAATTTCGTTTCGGATTGTACGAAAGCGAGACGTATATAATAAAAATAAAAACAATAATTTTCTTGTAACGATGTATTACGCTCTGCGAGTATCGCGTTGCAAAATAAATGAGTCGCGCGATCGTGTGTCGTAACGATAAAAAATCGCGCGCAATACAACTTTATATCGCTTCCGATGCTATCGGCCGCGCGGCTTTTAATTAAATCAACCGTTTGTCAAATCAAATATGCGCCTATATCGATATACACACGTGCGCGAACCTCGAGTCGATCGACTGATCCGCTCCTTAATTAATTAAAAAAATTACGGAAAAGATCTCGCGAGCGGGTAAAGTGTACGCGCATTGCATAACGTTTAAAGTCATCGGTCTGAAGAAAGCGTTCGCACTATAATTAGAGCGTTGCGAAATATAATCTCGATCTAGAGTTTCCGTTTTCAAAATTATCGATGATGATACAAATATCACGCTCCGTACACCGTGACGCAAATATTCGCAAATGCCTTTTGTTATATACACTTAATGTTTATCTCGATATCAACATCCACAAAACTCGCCGGTAGCCGGGTATTATGAAAAGTTTAATCTCGGCTGATATCGAATAGGCTATCGCGCGATCTGTGTGTCTTCTATATACAAGCCGTATAAATTCATTATCATAGTCGACTCACCGGTTGATAATAAATCCGCACAGATAGATTACATCAGATAAATGGCGAAAAAGGAGATTAATTTTTTTGAGTGCCGGTCTTTGGGTCTGTCACGTTATTGCCTCAAGAGTCCCGCGACGTTTCAAAACGCGTAATCGACAAAAGAAAAGTGGTACTGCGAACCTTTTCGATTTCAAACGAAAGCTCGTTTCGGGCCATGGGGAGAAATTGAGAATAACGATCTCCAATTATTATGGGCATAATCATCTTTGATTGTCGATATCGTATTGAAACGTCTGCCACCGATCCAGACGGTGCTAAATATAATTTTAAAATAACACTCCGATCGTTCATCGAATAAGTCCTCAACTTATTTCGCACGTCCAATCGAGGGTTTAGTGAAACAATCTCGACACGTAGCGCGCGTGCGCAGTTCATATATGAATCTGAAGTGTATAAGGCGGAGCGGAAAGTTTGAACGAGAATAATGAAAACCTTATTCAACGCAAGCCGCGCTAATCGTGAAATGCCGGCTTACACAATCCGAGGCGCGCAGAAATAGATCGCGCGAGCTAATGCGCTTCTAATTAGATTCTCATTAGCGGCCTCGCTAAGCCAATTAGAAGCGCGACTGCGCCAGCGGATGGAGCTGCACTGCGCTGTGACTTCCAATTCATAAAGATTAAATTAGGAGCGCGCGAGCTTCATAGACTCTGAGAATTTTCCGTAAAATCCCTTAGATGAATTTGAAAATTTGATATTTAAAAAAACTGCGCGTCACATCTTCCAAATCGAAGAATTCAATGGTAAAGTAGCCCTCGAGGCCCGAAAGCGAGACAACAACAGCAACCTCCCGGCCGGGTACATCAGCGCGACTTATTACGGTTCGTTAGAGAGACTCGTGCGAACCGAGACGCTGAGCCGCCGATGGTTTATCGAGCAAGCTCGCCGCAGGTACTTAGTCCGAGCGAGCGCGCGTGTGCTCCTCAATGTAATACACTCACACACGCGCGCGGTCACTCCCGCGGGGTGATTTCGCGGCTCCTTCGGTCGCGCCGACGAAAATTGCCTCTCGGAGCGTGATGCAATCTTCTGTCCTGTTCTATCAGCGTTGCTGCATCGGAATCAGTGCTTGTATTAGTTTGAATTGAGTCAGAGAGTTGAATGTTTGCTTTCTCGCGGGCGCGGGAGGATTTTCGAGTAAACGATGGGTTCGAGCTCTGTTTATGCGGATCGAGCGCGTTATTTTCCAAGTTGCTGCACGCCCGTTATTTTCCACCTTTCGCAGTTTTTTTGCGGCTGTTTTTGTTTCTCTACGTGAAAATTGGAGCACACATTGAAACTGGAAACGAGCTTTCGCGTGACGTGCGATCGAAAAACTACTAATAATGACTGACGTCAAAATAGAGTATCGCGGCGGCTTTTTAATTATCGCTCAGTACTAGTATTTCATTATCACACGCGTAACGTTGGGAAAACTATTAGCATGATGTCGAGGAGCTTGTTGTTTTTCCTCGTAGGCGAAAAAATTGCCACTATGTAGAGTAACGGGTATTTTTGAAGAACGATCATTCGTTCCTAGTACGCAGTAATAATCCTTTTATCTCGCGCACGAGCGCCTAACTCGCACTTTAGCGCCGAGAAACCGAGTGACGACAATGTACTATCGCTGGTGTGAATAATTAGAAACGAAAAATATCGTAGCTCTTTTAAGTAACACAATTAACGCTATCGTATTAGATTGCCGTTTCTTTGAAGAAAAAAACGAATGCAGAGTTCTGAAAAGAAAAACAGCATTGAGAGGTCTTCAAAGTAAACGATGACCGTCCGATTCTTTGAGAAACCTTCAATCGTTATCCCGATACACACACATGCAAGAGAGGTGGGATATTCGAATCTTCAATTTCGAAACAGCCCGGGAGCTATTCCCGCCGTCGATCTTCATCAATTCCGAGTCCAACGTCCGAGCAACGAAGGCAAATCGCTCGTTAAAAAGGCAAAACGCAAAAACCGCTCAAATTAAAATGCGACGCTCCGTAAAATGAGCGACCGAGTATAGACAGCAGCACAGCATCCCGGGCGTTATCGTCGTCGGAGGCGCGGCGCTCAATCAGCCGATATCCACGCTCGGCTCTTCTCATCGTTGCGCAACCCCCCACTAGGCGAGGAGAACGACCAATTTGTTGGTTTTTTGTCTCATCCTCGCGCTCGGCGCGAAGAGAGCGAAGGCTATTAAAAGACCCACACGCACGTGCGTCGTAGTTCGATCGTATCAGTGTCATCTCCGAGACGTCGAGTCGATGCGAGAGCAGAAGTTAAGGGTTGAACTTCTTTTTGCATTGACTCAGGCGCAAGGCGGTTTTGCGTTGGCCGAAAAATTCCTGCGCTCCCTCTGCAACAGTAGTAAAATTTATAGACGGAACTAAAAGTAACGTGATAAATTTTCATTGCGCTCGAGCAGAATCGGATTTAGATCACTTGCTCATACGCCTCAAGATAAACGCATGCGCGCGGAGGCTGTATTAAAAAGAAAAAAAATCCGCCTGCAACGAATGGATTGTTTATCGTTATATATTAACTTTACACTGAATTATGTAGTTTTGCCTGGTAAATAAGACTTTGCTCGGGGTTTATTTTTATTAACCTAGTTTTCTATTT
Organism: Nasonia oneida; assembly: GCA_037356405.1. Classification (NCBI taxonomy): domain Eukaryota; kingdom Metazoa; phylum Arthropoda; class Insecta; order Hymenoptera; family Pteromalidae; genus Nasonia; species Nasonia oneida. The sequence goes on along the minus strand of JAZHPH010000021.1, from coordinate 1,974,539 downwards.
ATACGCATCCTCTCTCACTTTCGCACGGGAGGCTGGACTCGAAGCACAGAAGAAAGAATTGATGGTGGTTCGCTGTAGTCGGCAGATTCTCAATCTGAAAAACATTACGTAAAACACGAAAACGCTACAGCATATTGTAAATACTAAATCGATCACTTTCAGGCTCACGTAATAGAGTATAAAGCTAGTGCACACGCGCAACAGCTCAAGAGCCAAAGAAAGTGTACAATTCTGCGGAAAATAACTGCACGCACGCGAGTATAACAGTATACGCAGACTCGCGACTATATAGAAGTAAATTGTGCCCGAAAAGCGTGCGTTTGCAAAGTACGGACACACGGACACACGGCCACATAAGAGGCAGCCTGTAATACACGCGCTCGTTGATTTTGAAAATATCGCTCGGCGCTATGCAAGTCCGCGAAAATTTCCTCTTCACAATTGCGCGCATTTTCCATTACGCAAATCAAGGATCCCAATAAAAAACCGCGGCCGCAAACGACTTCCAAGGAAGAGCAGTCTCCGCGTGCGTAAACGGGTGTGTGCGATAAATTTCTCACGCGCGCGCAAGCCCACCTTCAAGAGGTCTGCTCGTCCTTTCGGGCCATTCGGCACGTTGCATTCCTTTCCCCCCGAAAAATCTGTGTCAAGCGGCTGTGGTACAAACCCACGCGGATTCAAAGCCGAGAGAGGAAGAGACCCTCTCGCCGGACGGCGACGAAAAATCAACGAAATGGGTCAACCGCCGATCAGAGCCCACCTTCTTTTCCGTGAAACGAAACTGCAGCAGTAAACACCCAGGCGAGAATATACACCCTGTGCTGCAGCAGGCATTAAACGCGTTGCGTACTGCACATGGCCTCGGCGCGTGGGATCGCTATGCACTTGACCGACGACCGACCGTAAACGGGAGGTTCGGAAAGAATCTGGTCTCGTCGGCTTTGCTCGAAAAGTCAACGATCACGGACACGCCGCGCGCGACCAGTTGTGCTGTACGCTTGAACAGTCGTATTAGCAGCTAGCCGACGAGTTTGCCGCTTGTTTTTCAGCTTATCGACGCAGTTTTGCGGCGTCTTGGCACTTGGAGAGCGAGCATTAAAAAATATTATGTTTCGCGCACGCGCGAGCCTTTCGAATTCCGTTAGGTAACAATGTCAAGTCGTGGAGCACGAATATTGAATCGTGCCTGGTGAGGTAACATAATGAGACCAGCGATAAAAAAGAGGAGTGTATAGGTATTTCCCGCCAAACGTAATTAGCACATTTATGTACCTATAGGTATACACGTATGGTCGCACGAAGCTCGTGACGGTATCACGCGACCGATGGTAAATTCCAATAATTCGAGGAATGCGTGATCGCGTCTGAGCGCGTTGTGTACCTTTAACACGCTTTTTCACGGATATCACGCTTTACAAATACGGCTTTACAAATTTTTTTCGAAAAAGGCCGCGCTGTATACAGACGATGTAATTAGCATTTATCTGGGCGCGAGTATCTGCGCGCGCATGACGAAACCTGTGTATGCGCTACAGCCGTGAGCCGCGAGATGACCGAAGAGCGCGCCGTTTCGTCACTCTCTGCGCTATACAGTTGTACACTCACTCGCGCGAATGAAAGTGCACTTATACCTTTCCTCGGCTATTTGGTGCTTTTTGCAGTACAAGAGCGTTGCTCTCTTTGTATCGCGCGCGCGTTCCCCCTTTTCAGCGATATTTTGTAAATTATGACGTAACCGACGCTGCTGGGCAGTTGTAAGAGAGCAGTGGATTTTCGGTCGACCAAACGCCATACGCATTGCATAAGCGAGTTCGCAGTAGTGCGTAGTTTTTATAACGCGATTGAAATTTTTCTCTTCGGAACGTAACGATCGATCGGGGGGATTTTTTTGGGTGATAAATTATTTTCAGGTATAATAAAGTAATTCATATAAGTTATTTGCTTTTATGTGAGGGGATACACGCGGCTTCCGACTCGACAACGGATCGTATTGTTTTTTACATTCAGCAGCAATATATCACAGCCAGAGTTAGAAATCAAAGTAATTAACATGCAACGGCAGTGCGGATAATTTATAATGAGCTAATTGGGAAAAAACATCGGCTGCATTCGAAGCTCATTAATAATTACTGTCATCCCAATTTAAAGAACATTATAACGCTTCCAAGTGAGTCACTCAAAATAAAAAGAATATAATCCAACAGGCGGAAAACAAGCCAGTAGGACGTGGATATAGCGCTGTAACAGCTCATTCGTTTTTAAAATTTCGCGCGCGTGTCAGGCAATAATTGAAAGAACGTCGCATCAGGATTTTCTGCTGTCTCGAGAGCGACAGTTTCTCGCTTCTCTAAATAAAAAATCCTACACGTGAATCGTTCGCGCGCGAGAGCTTATCCGATGTTTTGCAAAATCTCGACGAGGCGTTAAAGCATCGTGTAAAGCGTTCTTTTTGCACGCACAACCGAGCTAAACTGGAGAATCAAACCTTATACATATCGCGCGTTTCATGTGGACGTGGATTTGAAGCCTCGCGCGCGGCGAGCCTTAAAAAATGGAAATCTCCTTAAGAGCTCGCTCGTTTAGTGCAATTAGAGTATACTCTCTGCATTCCGCGACGAGTTTGCGCAAACTCACGTGTGCGCACGTGATATATCAGCTCTCTTTATCGCTCGCTCTCGCATCTCCCGCGTATCGCACGTTTTTTCGTTTTTTCTTTTAAAATATTTTCCTTAGCTTTTTGCGCGTCTCGATGCCATTAGAGCGCGATTTCATTAACCTTCTTGCGCGATCATAATTCACGCACGGGCAAAAATAGTGCTTTTCTTATCATTACAGCTGCAAACTTTGCGAATTTTGGAGTATCGTGCTGACGATGGATTATTGCAACTTCTGATGGATAAGCAGGATGCTCGAAATAGTTATAAGTTATAACTTTCTTTGCTCGAAATAGAGACCTTAAAATGTTCAGATTTACGACTTTGGCAAGAGTTGACCATGAGTAAAATTCATGCAAATTATGTAGCTTCAAAAGCATTCAAGAAAAAATCGTGCACGTAAAATTCATCGATTGCCTGTTTAAACAGCGGCATAAAAAATACTGCTACGTCAATTTTTCTATCGATCCGCACTATAAGCAGTCCGAATTCGCAAAAAGTTCTCCGCTCCAGATGCATAATTATACCCGCCGGGATTCTCATGATACACCTATTAGCGTGCGTGGACACCGGCTGGCCGTTGGCCATGCGACTATGTACCTCGCGACGCTGCGATCGCTCATCTTCTCGCGACAGCGAAGAGAACGAATCGGCTCTCCTCCGCGGCTTTCCGGCGACGCATCTCGGATTTTGTTTGCCGCCGAACGCACTCCGATAACAAACCGCACGCGCAAAATCCAAGGATTGTTAGCGAGCTTTATTTTTAAATTTTCCCCCGCGCTCCGCGTTGCATTGTGCGCTCGACGCCGCTTGGTTTCATTTTAATAATAACACTCGCGCGCACGGAAAAAGAACGAGTCTTAGGAGAAGAAGAAAAAAACAACGCATGAGGCAGTTTTATATTTGACCCTGTTTTTTCCGGTGATCTCAAAATTCGTCGGTGATTCTATTAGGCTCTGCATTGAAGCGTGAAATTGTTATCGACTCGAAGATTAGCGCTCTTGTACTTCACACATGGATTTTCAAATCGACACGCGATACTGCGCCGATCGAAGCAATCGTTTCTAAACACTCGAGCTTGCACGAGGTGTGTAAAGCCCCGAGCGAGTTGCTCCTTCCGCGAGCGCACAAAAATTGAATCTAATGAAAATAAGTGAAACGATTTTATATCGCGAGGAAGCGCATAGCCAGGAGGAAAAAGTCGAGGACTGGCCGAGCGCCAAACTTAATTTTCAACGGCGACGGCGTCTTTGAGCGAAACTAGCGCGATTCTGACATCATGCTTCCGCGATTCTTTTACTCGCTTAGGGTACACCTATACCTGCGGCTGTATACTTCGCGTGCGGTAACTCGCGCACACGCGATACGCGAGCTCGTTACGGCTCGTTAACCGATGCCGATTATAGGGAAAGGCCGTTTACGCAATCTTTTGTGATCGATCGATTCGGCAATTAAGGTATGTCGATGATTTAATCGCGAGTGTATGTCTAAAGGCACATAGCAAAGTTCTGATTAACGCGGTGACGGTTCGCCGGGTAATCGATGATGAATTTCTGTCTGCTGATATGACACTGATGCAGTTAGCGTAAATGTTTGCCCGACGATGGGATTTTCGTGAGTTCTTGCGAATATGCATTTAACCGTGACTTTTGTATTTCTGTTTCAGGTGAGTTTGCGCAGACATGGCATTGTCCCGAAGCTCCTTACAATCCCGTGAGTTGAAACGTTTGTGCCACTTTCTTGCTTCCGAGATTAACGTCGGTCCTAAACAAACAGAGAACGAAAATCTGTGCGCGTGCAAACAATAACCGGCGGCTCATAATATTATATACAGCGCTAGTTTCGAGAAGCGCTACATAATGCCAGCAAGTGCGTGAGTACACTCGCGATGATGGCAGCGATAATACAATTGACTTGAACAAAGGTCGAGGATAGAGTCGTATACATCAGTGGTATTGGCGGTGATATACACATACACTTGTCGTTCGCATGCTTATATGTGTGCGTGTGCGTGTGCGTGTGTATACACGATGATGCAATGTTGTATACACTCCGCGCGGTATCATCACGCGCTGAGCGAGCGAGATCTAAATATAGGAGTCGTCTTAGCGTTGAGCGAATATAAATTTGACGGGCTATTTTTGACGGAGAGAATAAAGAGTCGTGTCACTGCCTGGTATAACGAGATAATGCCTCTGTGTACACACAGCGAAGTCGCATCTTCGGCGTTCGAGAAGCCGTATTCGTATATTCTATTTGGCATGATCTCCCCGCAGAGTTCACGTACAGCGATATGTATGCCGTCGCCCGATGCGGACTATTTCCTTTGTCGCGAGAGAACACGTGGCGCACTCGCTCATACTTTCATATACATCACGCGGAGGCCTTGACAAATTCGACGGCAAAATTTGTTTGGATGACTCAGCCGCGAGGATGGTGTGTTTTTCGGCGTTTGCGTAAGAACAAATCTGGTATTTAGCAGGTGTCACTCTCTCGCGGATCTTTGATCTTTGATGAGTGCGCCGCGATAAGCGAATCGGCCGCGTGATTCGTCGAAGCTCATTAAATTCGGCATAATGTCAACGGCGGCGTGTTTCCCCAATCTGAGGTGCACGGACTTTTCTATTCTCGCGAGAGCGAGCTCCCCAGTTGTTCAAACAGCTCGTGCACATCAACGAACGTAAATATGCGCGAGCAACAATTAAACGACGCATCGCGGATCACAATTTCTTTTCCATGCGGATTCGCTCGGACGCGATAAATATTTATTGCGCATTATACGCGCAAAAAGCGCTGGCTTTCCAGCTACATAACGACGCTGCGAAGTCAATAAACTGCGATGAGCGTATGGGCCGGTGCTCTCCAATCTGTCATTTACGAGAAATCATTTACAAGAATGCTCGTCGATTGCATCGATCCGCTTCTCCGTAAAACCGCAAGAGATCGAGGATATAACACGACAACAAAAGCCCCGCAACCGTTCGAGGCCGCGTGGATTTTCGGCCAGCAGTATCATCGTCATCGCTACCGGTATAGGAAGACAAATGGAAAAGGAAAAAGAGCACCGATGCCGATTTGTATTCTCGCGCCGCTGCTACGCGTATATAGACTCGCGAACGTGAGTCGAATATGTAGGCGATCAGCTTCCTTTTGTGATGGCCGGGGACTTTCGGGGGGCCTAAATCGTCGCTTTTGTATAACACGCACATCGGGCATATCATGAGACTTCTTTATGGAAAAGCGTCGGACAAGTAGCAGTGCGATTAATGTACGCATATAGACAGCATTAGACTGCACCTATATACTGAAAATCGAACAAAAACTACAACTCGTTACTTTGTACTCACCTGTGCGATGCGCACATACTGTAACCCGGATAGCGAGCGCGTATACGGATTCTCTCACGTAGGCCCGCGAGCCACCCGCGCGGTATTATCATCGATTTTTCAAGTCCCGATGATACCCGCCGGCAATTTTCGGCCGGCCGCGCGTCACCGCCCGGAAGTTCTATTTTCGCGGCCGGAGAGAGAAAGAGCGCAAGTGTGCATTGTCTCTCTCCCGCGCGCGACTTGCTGCGGAACTTTCCAATGTCGATCCGGAATGCGACGAATGTGCATTGTTCGCCGCGTCTATATAAACTTTCTTGATGCGCGCCGAATAAGTTCGGCTCTATATTTGTATACGCGCTATTCAAGATTAACGATTTTCCCCAAAGCGTCGACATATAATAGAGTATGGACATATACTTAGGCGCAAAAAACGTCAGGAGTTGGGTCGCGCACGCCTCATGACTCTTTCAGAAGCGCGTCGGCCTTAAAAAACAAATCGACGGTAAGCCCGCAGGTATATCCCTACACAATAGTCACGCACGTCTCGTTCCCGCTCGCGCGAATCCCAGTTAGCAGACGTCAGTCCGATCGAGCGCCAGAATCCCGATATTCGATTCTATCGACGCGACAAAAGAGCCCCGGCTTCCGGGTGGAAGGACCTTGTCGCGAGAACGTTCCGCGAAGACGCGAAAAAGCCCGTGCTCGATATGCCGCACACAACCTTTATTTTTCCTCCTTTTCGTGAAAACTCTCGCGCCGCTAAGCATCGCGGAAGTGGCCCGCTGGATATAATACGTGTTTCGAGTGCCGAGGATAAACATCGCTCCGGAAAACATTCGCGCGTGTTTTTAAAGCGCGCGGTGACCGCGCGCACAGCTGCGCGCATTTGGGAAACCATAACACTCGCGAGATTCACGTCGAGTTAACGCACAGTGACTCGTTCTCTAGTAATACGTCAATGGAATCGATAGTAAGCTGAATCAACGCGCGAAACGGAAACCGTTATTCACCGCTCGCGAAAATCTTGAGCAAGCGAAAATCAGACCACCAGCGAATCGACGTCGCAGTAGTGTGTTGCAGTTATTGTTTTGCCCCCCGCGTCCAAGTATAAGCGATGTCGCAAACTCTTCGTTATCGCGGCGCTCGGGCGAGAGCAAGTTGAGGCTTGTGCAAGTGACCCAAACTTCGACCCACATATAACGCACTTACGCGTTCGCGTATGCATACTTTCTCCGCGCGCGGGACAAAAATAGCGTTATTTGCGCGCGAGCGGCTTTTCTCCGAGCGGGATGCGTGAAATTGTACGGCACATAATGCGGATAACGATATACTTTTGCTTTCTCTTGCCCGCGCGACCTCTCGTTTCTGGAACGACGCGATCCAGATCGCGCATCGTTATATTCGGCGAGGGAACGCTAGATTTGAAAAGTCGCGCGAGGTATAATATACGAGCTGCATTGCGAGGTCTTTACATAAGCGCGATCGCAACCGACGCTCAATTTTTTCTTTCTCTAAAATTACTGAAATGTACACGTACATGCGCAATTTGACTGTCAACTGCTGGATGAGTTGCTCAAACCGGGGACCTTTTTCTAACGCCGCTTTTACGAAACGGCGAATCCGCACAAAAAGTCAACGTGCGCGCTCTGCATACGTCGGTGTTCAGTTATGAAACACGCGATTCGACAGCAGGATATGACTGCAGGAGATGTCTGAATCAAAAAACACCGTTACACTCATCTTCGCATAATCTCCTGTCATTCAAAAAAAAAAAAAAAAAACCGCGAACCATACGTGCCAAACCCAGCTGTCGCGTTATATTTACGAGCCGAAATTCCGCGCGATGATACCGGAAGATCCTTATAGTGATCGGTTCCGAGGATACGGCCCTGACGGCTCGACTCACGTTTTTTCTTCTTCTCGCCGGGCAGCCGCGTGACGCGCAGCCGCCCGGCGCGTGGCTACGTTAATTGCGATGACGTATATGCACGCACATTTTACGCGGACTCTCAGAATTTCAAGAGTCAACACAAAACATTCGTTTAGCGCATACCCGATGAGCCGCGGCGTCGTCGTCGTCGTGTGCGAAATACATTCACGTCTCGCCTGGGAGAAACAAAGTACTGGATATAAGCCTATATATAATAGCGTATTACGCGTCGGCTAGCACGGGAATAGTCGTAGTTTCACGCGGAGAGCGAGTGTGTGTAGCGAGCGGCTTCATTCAAATATATTCAGATTTATTAACGCGGCGAGGTATGGGTTGTGCCGGTGCGCGGTGAACGGTGTATAATTGCTCGTTAGAAGAGCTGCTGGGAGCATTATTATTCCATCGGGTTTTTTTCTTCATTTTCGATAATCGACGAGCCGCCGTCGGTGCCGTCGCCGCGTTTCTCGGAACCGATCGAGATGTTTTTGCTCCAATTATGTACGGCTCGGGCGTGAATTGTGTTATGTGGTTTGTCATGTGACTTGCGGAGCGGTCGATAAGCTGCGTCAATAAAAATTCGATTTCAAAAGTTTTTTCGTCTCCTCTCCTGGGGAGATCTCGAAGAAATGGGTCAAAGACTGAGTGCTTACATAAGTATTAATCAGCGCACGACGTAAACAATAGCCACCGGAGATTTTTCAAGCGGGATTAGCGCAAAAGATAAACAAACATGAGCCTCGAGAAAAAAAGTGACATAGGTCGCGCCGCCAGCTCCGGCGCGCGGTGTGCGTGCAGTTTCGTAACACCCGGATTAAAGCGTCGGATGAATCCCCGCTGTTGGCCGACTCCCAGACTGGTCATCGCCGATCGAAGAGGACGATATAGCCGCGAAAAAAGAGTGACTCAATGCGCGCGCGCCTTTTTCCAATATACGACGATGTCCGACCGCCTACGAGATCGAGACGCGCGAAAGCGATCAACGCCTTGAAAATTTATTAATCGCCCGCGCGCACAAGCTCGCGTGCCGCGCACGCGTTGCCACATTCGGGTCAGGTCGAAATTGCTAATTGCGGTCTCGCCGCCTTTCTTTCTCGCGAGCACATATGAAAATCTGGGACAAGCCTTCGGCGCGATTGTTTTTCCAAGCCGTCGCGCGATCGAGGCAAGGATGGTCTCTCTCTCTCTCTCTCTCTCTCTCTCTCTCTCTCTCTCTCTCTCTCTCTCTCTCTCTCTCTCTCTCTCTCTCTCCGGAAGCTCATCGCCTTGAGCGCTATATTAGGACCTTAGGACCTTCTCCACCGAGATCGTCCGGCGTGCGTTTGATTGACGAGCGCAGCTTTTCGAGTGACATGGATTTTCGCGTGTTTTCGTTGGATCCGCAACTGATCGATTGTGCATCAGCCGAAGGCTTCGCGTTCGGTTAAGCGTGTAAACACACGAAAGCTCAGTGAATCGCTGATTTATATCGAGGAAAGTTTACCGTTTTCGGCATGGGATAAATTGAAATCAGTTCAACGAGCTGCGTTTTGTGAATGAGGCGACACGCTTTAACGATTTCCTCCTGCTTTGGGAAGCCCGCGTTCATCGATATTCAGTCCTCCGCGGCTGAGCCTTTTTGCCGCCTCACGCCTACTTTGAAATTGAGAAAAAATTTTCCTGATCGCCGCCGAGGCTTAAAAATAGCGCGCGAGAATGCTAATAAATCGCTAGCCAAGAAAAGATTCGCTTGTTATATAGGCGTATATGCAGATAATAGTTGTCTCTCGCATGAATTATCATTGTTTTCTTACAATTCCATCACCAGCGGCGTGTCTGAATTACGGGCGTCTATATCGCAACTCGTCGCGCGATTATACAGCCGGCTCGAGTAAAAAAAAACAGTATCGTTGCATCAACGCCTCCGTGGATTCTTTTATTAAAACGACACTCGAGTGTATACCCACGTCTGGAGAATTCAATGTACACGGAAATTTAAAACAATAAAATTCCATTTCTTACGAAAGAAGCCAGCATTAATTTTTTCCTTTTTTTTCAACGAGACTCAATGACACATCCATTTAAGGTGCGCCAGTTCTCTTTATCTCCCGACGCTGCCTATATGTATACGCCGATAGGTGTACATGTATATATAGTACATATATACCGCACGACTCTCGCAGTAGTGGAACACGAGCGGGCGCGGATAACCGACAGCCTTGTGAACGTTCGCGAGTTACGGCACAGCGGCCGCTTTTCACTCCCGCTACACAGGCATCAGCGGCAAATGGATTTTTAATTGACGTTTATGGATAAAAAATCGAGAGGTAGCCGGCGCAGCGGCAAAGCGGGGAGTCACCTCGCGTTTTGGCTTGCGGTCGTTGCTGCCGTTGTAGTTGTTGTTGTTGTGGTCGTTTCATCGAAATAGTGCAATTACTAAACAGGCCGCCGCCGAGTTATTGCCACACGGCTCTTGCATTTCCTTAAGACGGAATTTTCATCGCTGTCAGGAGTTTTCTTTTGTTGTCGAGCGTTTTATTGGATGATGTTGCGTTTTATCGGTTTCGAGAATAGCTGTAACCTTTTTTCTCATCCTCCGCCCCTTGTATATTTCAGCTGAAGTAATTAAAAGAAGGTTTTTAATTAGACTTGGGGTCGTAACGTCCTCAGTACTGATTTCAATTTGAACCATAAAACAGTGTATTACGATGATTATGGCACTATATACCGCATCCGAAAAGAAGACCCTCGTACAATTCTACTCAATTAAATTTTAATCCAACATCTATTTCATGAAAGCCCTCTCGGCGCGCTTGCTTTAGAAGTGTAATCTTGCAAATGAGCGAGTTGACGGCATTAAACCGAATTACGCGTCTTCCCCCCCCCCCCCCCCCCCCCCCCTGCAATATCAGAGATCGACGCCCACATCAATATTTCAGAGCGATTTTTCCCGAGTTCCTTAAACAGACGCGACAGTATAGTGCGCGCGCGCGCTGCAAGCGAAAACAGCCGGCTGCCTGCGATTATGCAGATTAACACGGCGTAACTAATCGCCGGCTAAAACCGAGGAACCCCCGCCATTAGGAAATTAACATTGTTTGCCGAGCTTTGTTTACGACTCCGCCTACGTATCCATCCTCTCATTTTCCACGACCGTTTAGGAGCACCGGCGGGAATGACTTGAGAAGGAGATATGAAATGTCGACACTTTTGCGGCGCGCTTCTGACGAGAAATAGAAACGTACGCGGAATTATACGCGAGGAGGCTTATTTTTTTCCTGCAGAATAAAGCGCGTTGCAGGCAATCGTGCATCGTCGCGCGTTTCTGCTGGGTAAATAATATTTTAGCTTTGAAAACGTCCGCAGAGCTTTCGATTTCACATTTCAGCGTCTCTTGGAGCTTGAAGTCAATCATAGTCGTTCCATATCGAAAGCTCGCGGCTTCGCGAGTGTATTTTTCTCTCCAATACAGCCAAGGCATTCCGCGAAATGAAACAGAATAAAGTGGCGAACGTCGGTGGGAAGCTGAAACCCCAGCAATATTTCAAGCTCTCTCCCTCGTCTAAGCGTCGGTTGTTCCATTACCGCGAGCGGCAGAGTTAAAAGTATATATTCCCACGATTCATTCACGAGGCTCCGCCGACGCAAACAGGGATTTGATCCTCTGCCAATCGAGGCATCTCTCAATGAGAGTAGTGTGTATACTCGGCGAACGCTGTCAAGTAAAACAAATGCGCTGCGGCTGAAAAGTGTCGATCAAGAGTCGACGCGCGCAAACTCACACACACACACACACACACAGACTTTCTTTTCTCTTTCCGCTGACCTTCGATGGCCGCCGCTTTTAGCGGCTTGGCGTATGGAGCTTTCGCCAAGGCTGCGCAAAGCTCTCTCATATACATATATATTTGAGCTGAGAAAAAGCGAGGAGAGGCTATTGCGCGACTATAGAGCATACCGCTGCGTCGAGTTCGCAGAAATATTCTTACATTAGGTGCGCTTTCCGCGAAGCGTTCACGGGTGGAAAAATGTCGCTGCACGCGCGACTTTCTCCATTCAGCTGAACCTGTATTTTTAACGGGCTTTTTCAGTTCCACGTGCAGGGACACTGGCGTTTTTTCTCGAAAGCTCGAGAGCCAAGCTCGCAGCGCAAAAAGCTCACTGCAATTATAGCTCAATGCTATCTTCTCTACCGTAGTCTCGAAGCGTGAAATGCCATCGTGAGGAAACGAATGCGCAATCAACGAATCGTCTCGAAATTTCCTCTCGCCGCCAGCCAAAAAGCGCTCGATCGAACCTTCGCACCTCGCTCGACACTGCTATACCATTGTACACGCATAATAAGGCGTCTCGGGTCGCTCTCGTTCTTTTTTCAACCATTCCTAGGAGCAGCGCTTTGGGAAAATTCCGATCCAATCGCCATATCGATCGCGGCTAATGAGCGATTAAGCATGCAGTCGGGCCCGCGCGCGTACGTAAGACACACCGATTATACACACACACGCGGAGAGGAAACATCCGCGCGCGCGAGGCTCTTTACCTTTGTGTGCAGCGACGACTCTCCGCGGCGCATCGACCACGAGCCGAGGCTTTCATTGGGGAAAATTCCTTGTTGTCGCGCCCGACTCCTTTTTGCCTCGGCAGCAGCAGCAACAGGAAAACGCCATTTATCGCGAGTTTTTGCCGGCGTCCGCGAACGGCATCGTAGAGTTTCGAACGCGTATCCCGATAGAGAGCTTGCGGCGCGTAGTTTTTGCCATGTTTGTTTTGGCGCGTCATTACGTCCTCTCTGCGCAGCGCGGGCGCGCGGGTAAATATAGGCGGTGTACGGCATGTTTCACAAGGAGAGCAGTCGTTATGGCCGAAGGAGGTGTCTTTGACGAGTGATGAATCGATGGTCGCCGCTGCAAGTACTTTTTTCTGGACGTAGAGCGTCTGTAGGAAAGTTTCTCGCCGACGCTGCGTAAATAACGTTTATTTCATGAGCTCACCGAGCTTTGAGGAGCTTCAGATCATGGCCGAACGGCAAATTACTTCCATGCGCGCATGATCGCGCTTCGAAATATTCCCGAGCGCGAGAGGCATGGAGCGAGCGTTATCCTTATCTCCGAAAAACACGATTCGATGCTTTCGACGGAGGGTCCTCGAAAACAATGAACCTTTGCGCTTATCGCGCCAACGCTGAAGCCAGTACAATAGAACTTGAGCTTTCGGGGGAAGGCGCGTTGCGCAATCGCCAAGTCATCAACCTCGTTATCTGCTCGGTACTAACTGACACTAAACGCTCCGAGAGCGAAAACAAAACATCGGGCCTGCGCGTGTATTAGGGAATCTCCCTTTTTGAGTCAACACGGCGCAGTGATGAGCATTAGCTACATACCATACGCCCGCCGACGTCCTCCTCCCATCAATTACAGCCGAAAAATCCCAACCGCCTCCCAGCATCATCGTCAGCGGCTATAAAACGAGATCCTCGCGCAGACACCGTAGCGGCGCGTCATCAAAACATCGCCTCGCGCGTTATGAATGATAAGCGTCGCCCGTGAAATCCCCCACGGAAGTGTTCGCGCGCGCAGCAGAGAGCATACGCGATACATCGAGTGAAAGCCTCCACTGCGAGAAATTCGAGAAGCTGGCTTTATCTATATACACGTCGGCGGCGCCGCTGGCCAGAGCCGACGTCGCGCCGTGGTGGGGGAGGATGAGCGCGAGAGAGCGGGAGTATAGAGCCGAGCGGCGGCGGCGTCGCGCCAACGATTTTATTGCACCGATGCCGCCGAGCCGAGACAGACTCTCCGCGTCGAGCGTTCCGTTGGGTCGTTGTACGCGTGTGCCTTAGTCGGCTCCGAGACACTTGGCCTTCCCATACACTTGCTCTGGCCTCTCATCGAGCTGTGCGGAAGCTTTCGCGGAGTGTGATTTTTTTATTTCGATATTCGCTCGGACGACGAATTGTGATTACTGATAGCTGTGACAAGACAGTGCGGTGATAACGCTTGCTGTGTGATTAGCCTCGACGGTGATTGTTGCTTTTTTGATGTCAACGAGACGAGAACCCGGGGGACGCGGCTTCGTCTGTTGACCCTTTTCACTGATAACGGCGTTGAAAAGTGAGTAGCATCATCGACACGATTTTTTCACTCGCATCATTATCATAATGCGTACACTTCTCTGCAACGGGGTTAGTGTCAATAACGAGCGATTTGGAAAATTTCCCATTCGAAATTCTAAACATCGTAATTTGCCGCGATTATTATATGCTGAACTTCACTATCCCCGTCGATAGCGCAAACATTATTAGACGACCGAGAGGGAATTCCACAGGTGATCTCAAAATCAACAGGCATGCGTCGAATGGTCGATACATTACTACGAACTACGCTGCTGCTATTTCACGAGTAGTAAATTTACGCGCTTCGATCTGCCTGAAAAATGTTGTGAATCTTTTTTCAAGCGGGATATTCGCGTTAAAAATAGAGTTTATGAAAAGTGACGAGCGTGATGAAGTTTCTTATTTTAACGATGAATGATGCTTTTGTAAACATTCTTGTTGAAACGTTTCCGTGAAATGCCGCAAAAATGTGTGAAGCCCATACTTCGACATGGGTACAGTACCTCATAAAAGCTGATGTGTGCAGTAAAACTTCAGAAATATTCAATCAACTTCCTGATCTATTTCTAATGATTTATTTACTCACAACTGCTTAGGAAGAGTAAGCCACTATAATTTCGTAAAAATACGTACAATTATTATTATCTCAACGCGTTTGTTTACTAAAATACAGAATAAACTTTCGTATTTGAAAAACTTAGAACGACGATTCTTGCTAGAAAGAGAATGATTGTACCTTTTCATTTCACGGCCGCGCATCGCATTTCAATAAAACGCGCCAATAAATGTTTCCTGTTCATTATCGTTCCTGAAATTTATAAATCATAAACAATGAACCAGTTAACATCATTATTGCCCGCATATATTACTCTCGTTTGCTACCTTAGATAAACAATCCTTAAATTGTCCTCGAATGCATTGGAAATAAAGAAAATTAGTATATAGCGTATTATCAACTGTTTAGTTTATTTTGATTTCAAAGTGTACACGTATAGATCTTTATGCGGTCGCTGAATCGTACTAAAATCCATTTGTTTGATTTAATACTCCAGATTTTACGAAGTGCGTCAAAATAAACATAAACATTTGACTTGGGCTTGTTTGATGTAGATATCTTTTTATTTGTAAATCTCATCATTGAAAATCAGTTTACGGCTATTTATAGGTAGTTATTATACACATAAGCGTTATGCACACATAAACGTATAAATTATTTGTGCGATCAAAAAGATCTTCTATACAAATTCAACTCAATCACATAAAGCTCTATTTGAGGGAAATAAGTCATGATAGTGTGGGCCTAGTTTTACTTTGAAAAAATGAAAGATCATGGATATGTATTTTTTGGGGCGCGTAATTAGCATCGATAGCACTGACATTGTCTTGAACTCTAAAAATTATAATTTCAAAATGAACGATGATGTAAACTCCAGAAGAAATTTGGTAAGACGATTTTAACGTAAGAGAACTTAATTGAGCGTATGTGCCTACTACGACAGGCGGTTGTGTTCAAAGACTTTATTATCTTTTACACTTTCTTACGTGTAACACTTACTTATCGCCGCAGAAATAATTTCTCAATTAACGCATTCGGGAAATTTCGAAGCTCCCATTATAGAAATCTCTCTTCAATACTCGATCATCCTCCGTTGCGTAACAATACCGTACAAACAAACGAAAGTCACTCTTCTCTTAACGATTCGCCATCAATCATAGTATAGACATAGTACAGCGAGTAGAAAAACCTTTGAAAATATCGAAAACTCTCTCAAAATCCACTATTTTGACAGTTGTCTGGCTAGAAAATCCCGTAACTAGCTGTCGCTCTCTCATTAGGCGACGCATCGCTAACGAGCTCTCGGTATACCGACCTTCGCTCTCTTTCTTTCTCCCGCGTGCTAGCGGGCTTTTCCGCGAAGCAGCACGAAAATCCTTCGAGTTCGAGCCAAAGCCGCGCCGGCTGCAACGTACCGACATCGCACGGCGAAATTTCGCGCGGACAGGCAGATTAATCGGCGCGAGGGTGATCGCATTTCCATAGAGTTTCGAGCGATGTTTGTTCTCGCAGGAGAGAAGTATCGGATGATCAAATAATTTATTCACGAGTTTAGCAAAGGTTACCTATAAGGGGCCAGGCGGCGTGTTAAAAATAGAATACTTGTTTTAGTGCGATTGTCGTCACAATGAAGCCGTAAAATGACTGCCACGACGGAGCAGCGGGGGATCGGGCTACGAAAAAAAGTACTTGATTTCCGCACGTCATACCCTGTATACACAGCGTCTTCGCACAATGCGCAGTTAGCATACATTTCTCTCGTTCATCAACCAACTTGGGAACTTCTGCTCATCAATATGTGGTATATAATGAGCGTTATATTCTTAGGCCGTATTTATCGATAACTCGCCGAGATTGATCATTCGAGCAAAGTGCTCGAGACAGTTGAGGAAATAGCATCGCGGAGTCAAAGAGAGCAGCCGCCTCCAGTATACATCCGGTCAATGTACATACATACTTAAATGTAAATGCGCTTTAAATTCCCCTTCCCTTAGCATTCGACGTGGAATATCATTACAATCCGAATACACAGTTGGACCAATTCGATACAATTATGTGTTACGAGCACTTTCCTCCTTCGCTCTCGCGCTTCATAAACAACTCCTCTTTCCTCCAACGCTATTGACGATTCGCAAACGACGAGCAAACGATTCCTCAAAAAAAGCACGCGAAGCAAAATCCCCCTTGACGCAATAGTGCGCGCGCGAGAGAGCTTTCGGCATAATCAGCTGGCGCGCACGAGAAAAGCCAATCCAATACTGCTATCAAAGCTGGCACGCGTCGCTGCTCTCGCTCTCGTATCATTATTCCGCGTGTCGCTGTTTCACATCCGCTCGTCGTGCCCGGCTGTGTCACCTTCGCGTCTATGTACGCATAAATCCGCGCGATTTGCGTTCTATACATTATGTGCCAGTGCCGCGCGTGCACGTACGTATACATATAGCCGGCGCTCGATGGATGACGAGTGTTTGCGTATTGTACCGGCCGATCGTTCTCGACGATGAGCTTTGATAAGAGCCCGAGGAGGAGTATAGGCGCTTTCTCTCTTCGGAAACGACAAGCTTCGGTTTAGTCGATGGAAATGATGTAGTTATGCCGCGACAGAACGACCTCGAGACTGGCAGATTGAAAACTCGATAGAATAAGCTATTAGATGTAAAATCAAACGACCTCATATCGGAATGGAGAAATATTAAATGAACCATTCGCGCGTATCGATAGATCGAGAAATCGCGAGGGCAATTGCGTGCGTGTACGAATGATGGTAGTCCCCCTAATGTCTTTGCCTTGTACACGCGTCGCGTAATCGCGCTCCGCAAGAAAGCCACTGCACTATATAGACTGGCAATATCAGCCGGTCTTCAGTAGAGCCAGAAAAATTCCACGCCGTTTTTGCTCGGACCGCAAACACTTGCCGCAACATTCTCGAATTTATCTCGTCAATAATGTGTGACTCCTCGCTCGCGCCCATTGTTTTGCCGGCCTGTAATAACGGACGCTCTCTAGACCGCGAGCGCAAGCAAACAAACAAACGAGACGCCGACAAAAAAGCCGCCGGGAGTCGCTGCACCCGGAACGGACTGACCCGAGCTCGCCGATGCAGTCCTTGACATCGGCGATTGCGTCGCCCTCGCTCCTCTTTTTGTCCCCGCGCATTGTAGTCGCGCTCGGATTTTTCCCCCATGATAGCTGCTGCTACTGCAGTCTTTGCTCTTTTACGTAAGCCTTCGGTGAAATGCATCGCCGAGGCGTCGCAGTTAGCGATAGTTGGACCGCAGAAATTTCGCTTCTATTGGGAAAGCCGAGCGCTTACGTAAATGCTAGTAGTAGTATTATACATTGTTGTTGCCGAGCTTTATTATATTTATTATATTAGATCGCGTAGCGCAGCTATCGCCGTATTCCGTTCCAACAGATAAAATACAAAAAAATACAATATAAAGCTCGTCGTACCGCGCATCATTGGATTTCGCTACTCCAATGCAACAGATTCTTCCTCAAACCTCGCGCTCTATTAATAATTTCTCTGCGACAAGCACACACACACACACACGTACGACATACAAAACGCGCGTCTCATCCCCTTGAAATCCCGTCTTGCTATCATCCATCAGAGCAGTCAGGAGAGGCAAAAAGGAAAACAGTAGCAGCCGCTCTCCTTGATACGCGAAGCAGAAGCGAGTTATTGCAAGCCTCGTTCGCGCGATTGCATCGGCTACTCTCAGAGTCTACGTGTGTGTTATAAACACGCGTCGTATCCTTGCTCCCATTATCCAGTGCCTATACACCTACTGCGCTCGCACCCTTCCTTGCCCCTTTCTCGCTGCAAGCTCCCCCGTGCGCGTAATTTTAGGTTTCCGAGCTTGCAGAGGCAAGGTCGGCTGACTCGCTCTCTCTCTCTCTCTCTCTCTCTCTCTCTCTCTTCCTCGAAATAAACAGAGAGGCGAGAGCGCCGAAAGGTCGAGATTAGAGTGGGAGAGAAAGAGCTTTCGATAGCTTTCGGCGAGGGATTTGACCGATTATTTTTAAAGGTGACCTCGCTTCAGTGAAACCACAGACGCGTATCTCGCTCTCTCGACGGCCGCGATTTTTCCGCGAAACCGGCCCGCCGCGATCTTATTCTTCTGCAGGCCTGCACTTTCCAAGTGGCGATGCAGCAGCCGATCAATCGTTGAAAGCTCGCGCCTGTGCACACACTCGGCGGGAATCTCAAGAGATCGGAGAGTTTTTCTCGCGCTTCCGACTGACTTTTATTTTCGTTCCCTTTCTGGGGGTTTAGCTGCAGCGAGCGAGCTCCTCCTTTTCTCCGCTCGACTGCATCCGACTTTCTCGTCGGCGTGTAATAACAAGGAAGTGCAGGAATCCCGGACAGCGAGCGACGCTTCGTTTGCTTGATGCGCAGATAAATCACGCTTGTTTATTTTCAAGTCCGAGCAGCAGACGCGAAAGTGCCCGTAAACGCTCGAAAAAGTTTAACGAGGGATATCTCGCGCAAAAATTAACCAATGCTACTTTCCAACATCGAGCCAGAGAACAAGAGGCGTCTTGTGAGATTGTACACGTGTACGCTTTGTAATGCGACTTTGTAATGCGACTTTGTAATGCGACGGTGACGGTAGATTTGAAACAACGACGCTGAAACTATCCCGACTTTCGAGCTAATGCTGACGGGTACAAAGAGCGAGGAAATGCTTTCTAACTCAACGAAGAGTACATTCATATTGTTTCCATTCTCCAGTCGTCCGCGCGCGCTATCTATTATTAATCAACATTCAGAACAACAAGTTATCGCACCGGCCGGAGCGCGGGCTATCCCGAGTAAAAGTTACTTTCCACGCTTTGTCTACTACGCGCTATGTACACGACGAAATTCGCGAAGCTGGAAACGAAAAATTGCGCATCGCTGAATCAGCCTTATTCATGAATCGCTCGATTTTCCGAGTGCCTTCCGCCGCGGATAATTTATTTTATAAAAATTCCCCTTCTCAAGCTAATTAGTGAATTGAGATGGAATCATACAACGAGACGGAATAAATGCGAGAAGCTACTCGGGAATTTCCCTCTTTCGCGGCGCAATTAGCGGCCACTACCAGTACCGATTAGCGGCCCAAATCGATCGGCGCAATTTGCAACGATCGAGCAAAGCTCGCGCACTCTCCGTGTAAACAGCACGAGAATGGCCACTTGCGCATAATCGCAGCGACGTTTCCAGGCCAAAACGCATAAACAATCGAACGCGCAGCCACTCCTCGCAAGAAAGATGCGATCTTCTCCGGTGATGGGGATTCCTATCCCGTTGTTGGGCAAGCGTTGCGGCACGGCATTCACGCCCGAGCTTGCAATGGAAAAACCTGCAGCGCGGAAAAGGTGGGATGATGCGTTTCTCTCGCGCGAGATATTATAATAATGGCTCTTACGAGGCATACGAGGTGTGCCATCGACGATTCCATATATACTTTCACTGTAGCAGTAGGACCCATTGTTTTCTCTCTCGAAGAAAAAAGAACTGTCTTCATCGCCGGTCAAAAACGACGAACGAGTGTAGCGTCGGCTCGGAAGAATAAAGCGAGTATCCGGTGCCCACGCAACTATAATTAGATTCCACCTCGTTCGATTTTTCTTCTCCAAGCGGCGCGATAGAGAAAGAGAGTCGTCGCGCTGTCTGCCATAGCAGCTGACGCGCGAGCCGACCTCAGGGCTCGATTCTCTCGGGAGCTTCCGATCGGGTTGTTTGACCTTTGGGTTTGTGTTTACCGGTTGTATAAGTAAACAAATCGCTCGATCAGTCCGGAAAGCTCGCATGCTCATTTGTGAAACGGTAGCTTTAATAATGAGTGAAGCTCCTCGTAAAGATAACTTTTATTTCGCGATCGCCAATCTGAGTTCGCGACAAGCCGAATGTTTATGACGCTTTCGATATTCAAAACGATACAGCGCGGTGAATTATCGCGGCACTAAATAAATTCAAGATTCGATAAACGAATCGGCGTTATCGCGAATGCATTGTTTTTATTTAGGTTAGAAAAGTGCGTTTGGGATATTGTCGATCAATAACAATACACGGAAAAAAATGGTTAGTAACAGTAACAAACCGCTTGGCAAAATACGCAGCAACTAAGTATATAATAAAATGATTGGTAAGTTACCTGATTTTTTGGTAACATTTATCAAGTTATTGGTAAGGTTAACCAAAAAAATATAGTTGGTACGTATTTTGCCAAGCGGTTTGTTGCCGTATATAGCGGAAAAACTAGTAGAGGTACAGCGACGACACAAGCGCATTATGCAAAGTGAAAAAGTGCGCTCACTCTGCGGGGAAAGTGCTGCGCGCAAACACACGAATGCAGCAGCAGTAGGCGTCCATAGAAAACTCGTCAATGTCGGCTTTTTGTCGCGCCGGCTAAAAAAAGTGTCCCATTGTTTACTCGCCTTGGGATTCGCATGAAATCCGTGTATCGATATATGCAGAATGCGCTGCCGGGACTGTCATCCGTTATTTTTCAGATCTCGACTTGAACTTACACTTTCGATAAGCCGTCGAACGCGCACACCTGTACGCGCCGGGTCTTTTTGTCCCCCGGCTTATCGGCAATATCATGCATTGACATCGGCCGCGAGGAAAATCGCGATCGCGATAGTGGAGGAATTTTATCAGCTCTCAAGTATAATTGCGATAAACTCGCGCCTATGGGCGGGAGAAGTAGGAGGAGGACTATATAGGCACTGTTGCAACGGCCGCCGCGAGTATATATACTATCGCGCGCGAACGCAAGCTCCGCCAGTGTAGTACCGGCGTTCGTCGAGCTTTCGTCTATTCCGTCGTATGCGGCGTACGTATAGTAGACTCTTCGGTGTGCACGAGGATGTTGCTCGCTCGGGAAATAAAGTCGCGAGCCCGGAAAGCTCGCGCTGCTCGTCACGGCGCTCGGTTTTGCGGGCCTGAAAACAGCAGCGGTGTCGCCAACTCCTCGCTGTGAGGTCGGCCGGGTTGTCGCGGCAGTGACGCAAGCCTGTGCATCGCATGACTTTCCAAGTGGGACGAGCAGTATTTGGTGCACGAAAAGGTGATTCTATGGAAAAAAATTCAAAGCTGCCTAATCGGCAATGAAAAGTATTTCGGTCAGTCCCGCAGCGCGGCTGATTCAGCCGAATCGCGCTTTTATCGTCGCACACTTTTGTATTGTAGTCCGCTTGGTAACAGCTAAAGCTGCGTCGACGCACGAGTCACGTTCCTCGAATCTCGAAATCGAGTCCACTTTCGCGCGTGCGATTTTGAACAAACATCATTATTATGAGCTCTTTGAGAGGGAGCTGGCAAAGAAGGTCTAAACTAACGCAAACCTTTTGCGCTTGCGTGTTGCAGGAACGTGGAATCATTTATGAATGGATGGCGGTTCGACGGAGGACGCGGGAGCTGGATCCTTTGCGGGCCTGGGAAGTCTGGAAGGATGGCGGGCCCCTTCGAAGATCGCGATCTGGTGCCTCGTGCTCTGCGGCTCACTGCTGCTCAACGCCACGCTGCTCGTCGCCTTCATCCGGCGACCCGGTCTCAGGACCATCTCCAACAGGTTGGTAACACTCTCTATATAACCTACGCGATATTAGGGCGAGAAAAAGAAAATTGTGCCTGTGAGGATATCCGGCATACTCGCGCTATCTGCGAGCGATTTCTAACGGTTTCACCAGGAAGCAGCTGCGCGAGATACTGCGCTTCGATGTGCTGCACGTATATTAGCTGTACTAGAGGCGCGACGCGCTTGCGAGAAATAAAGCGTCTTTATGACGCGCGTACTCGCGTGAAAGCTGCGCGTCGCTCTACGCATATGAGAGAGAGAGAGAGAGAGAGTATTATACGCTTTTCGCTCGGAGCGTGTCTCGTAATTCCATTACAACTCTGGATCTACCGCGGAAGCTCCGATCGCGCATGGTCTCGCTAGTCGGCAATGAACTTAGCCCTACATTAAGTCAGCGACGAGGAAAAATCATCGGTGTAGCCATGAAAAACGCGCATTGGAAAATATGCGTAATAAGCGGTGCGTCGAGCGAGGATAGACGATGATCAAGCATATTCGGATCCGTGCGTGTATGTGTATACAAAAGTTCTCTTCTATTTTTCCGCTGTTACTTGGTCAGGACTTTTTCCGATTGATTGGCTTTTTATCGATTTTATTTTTTGCACTAAGGTCGTTGGCCTTATTTTGCAAATTTATTTATGCGGTTCGAAGCCGCGCGTGGGAGGAACGTTAACGTAAATTCGAATAGGACATTTGGTCGGGACGTTCCGTCATTCACGCTGCAGTTAACCGTGATAATCGCGAGATGGAAGCGTGTATTCTTGTATTTCCGATTAAAAACGCGTTGGTATAATTGAACGCTCGTGCTCGGTGAAACACGAAGAAAAGAATCGACGGAGTATAAAGTTCGTTTTTTTTTCGACTACCTTGTCCACAGCGAAGGAGTTTTATTTTTCGCGCGAAAAAAGCCGTCGATAATGAAACCGCTTAATATCTAGGGTAGCGGCTGCGCGTTACATACCGTTAGTCAGCATTGATTAACCGATTATTCATGCAGTTAGATTTTAATCTAAATTTAACTCTGCGGTATAAAAATTTTATAAAGCGTGTCATGTCCTTTATAGAGCGTAAAATTATAATATATACCTATCGAGAGTACGTAATATTTACATAAACGCTGCGCTTCGCGGATTATAATACTTATTTATTTATTCATCCGCAATAATAATTGTTTCTGTTAATCGCGTTAACCGCGGCTGAACCATATTCCCTCAATCCACGGCGTTTTTTCTATGGATAGCAATAAATAAAAGCAGCGCATGAATTATTGTAATTATTCGATTTCTCATTAGCGAGCCGCTAACGAAGATAAATTGTCATTTTATGATCGACAAAACGAGTACTCGAGCTGATTTTTTTTATCACAGTTTATCAAAGTCGATCTCGGCCCGACGTATAATTTTAATTGGACATTTTTTGCGAACACGGCCGTTGTCTCGCTTGGACGTCGACAAACATTTTGTAACAATACACTCGGATAGAGTAAGATCGTCTGGAGATATTCGTATGCGAGCGAATTTCGCCTTCCTTATCAGCCTGTTTATGCGAAACCGAATATTATCCTAACCCGCGCGCGGACTTTATGTAATTGAAGCGAACCGGCGATGAATCCGTAATGGACATGCAAATAACAAATCCTACAGCTCGTGCATGAAATTCATTCATGACTAACGCCGCGCATAAATTGGAAAAAAGCAAGAGCTGATGTACGGTCAAGCGAAATAGCAATATACACGGCATAAACTAAATCAAAAATAGCATATCCGTGCGCGGTGATTCAGCCGTGGGCATCGCAAAAACGAAATCCAAGAAGCATCTGGCATCCAGCACTCTTTTTTCTCTCATTGTTTCCACGAATATCCCCTGCATCCCATACATCTTCTCTCGCGCGCGATCGAGAAAAAAGAGAGAAGCTCATCTCGCGGGGAGAAGTAGGCCGACACCGATCCGAAGTACAGCAGGCTCGCGGCTCTCGATCGAGTTTACGAGACGACGACGCGCTGTTCCGGCTTTTCCGAATCGCGCTAAGTTAAAGCTGCAACGACTCGCGGCTCAGTTGCAGCACTCGCCAATGAAAACAAGCGTCGCGCTCCGGAGAGTCCGCGAATTTTCACTCCTCGTTCTCGCAGCAGCGCTCTTAAATCAAGCCGCTCGGATTTTCTCCGAATCGCGCCGCGGGTGTTGTGATCTCCGAGCGCTAACTGGACATTAAGCCTGTTTATCGCTAGATTTTAAACGGGCGGATACGAGAGCACTTAACGCCGCGCGATACTCGGGCACAATTATAGAGTTCGAGCTACATTTCCTCTCCCTTCCTGTGCCGCTATATGGAAAAAGCTCAAGGCGCTTGCAAAAAAAAATAGCGAATTGCGCAAGTCTGACGCATTTCGCGAACGAGTCTAGAGCCACTTGACGGACAAGTCTCCCTCGCGCGAGTCTAAAGTTAGAGAGGAGCGACTGTCGCGGCGCATCCTTTCTCCGCGGCGGGCCAGATAAGCCGCTGGCGCGGAAATTACGCATTACGTCCAGCCGGATGACCGTCGCTAAAAATAACGCCTCGCTTATGTAAGGGCAACGAAGCGAAAGGGAAAGAGAAATTCGAAATGAAAATAGCGCCGGCAATTAGCGGCGACCTTGCGGGGGGTTCAACGACGCCAGCGCAGTGTCTAACTCGAGCTTTCTCCTCCGCAGATTCGTGATGAACCTGATCGCCTCGAACCTGCTGGCGGCCATCGTGCTGACGGGCCTGCTCATCACCGACAGCTGCGGCCTCTCCAGCCTGACGAGCAGCGGCGCGCCGAGCCTCTGCGCGCTGGCCGAGGGCGCGATGGCCTTCGTCACCACCTCGTCGATCCTCTCGGTCCTGCTCATCGGCGTCGACCAGTACCTCGCGGTGGTGGACCCGCTGCGCTACCGCACGCGCATCGACAAGCTCAAGTGCGCGCTGCTCATCCTCGCCGTCTGGCTGATCGCGCTGCTCTTCGCCGGCCTGGCCAGCCTCAACCCGGAGCCGCGCAGCCTCTGCTGGCCGGCCGGCTCGGATGACGCGGCTGCCGAGCGCCGCGGACTCAGCTTCCAGGCCAGCCTGCTGCTCGGCGACGTCGCCGGCTCCAACTCGTCCGAGCTCGAGATCGAGGGCGAGATCCGCTTCGACGAGGAGGAGCAGGAGGAGCGCAACGCGACCGCGAGCTCGCCGCCGGGCCTCGGCGCCGGGGTCACCTACGGGCTCATCTACGCGCTGCTCTACGCCCTGCTGGGCTACCTGCTGCCCTTCCTCGCCATCTGCTGGATCTACGTGAGCATCTACACGGCGGCGCGCAGCAACTCGGAGCGCACGCGGCGCAACGGCTCGCGGCCCATGCTCAGCTCGGGCAGCTTCAGCGAGGAGCCCGGCAGCCGGCCGGACGCCTCGCTCGAGGACTTCCGCCGCATTCCCAAGATCTCCTCGCTCTCGTCGATCGACGAGAACAGCGAGGCCTGCCCCAGCCCCAACCCGCAGCAGCAGGAGCAGCGGCTCGAGCCTGAGGAGCAGACGGCCGTCATCTTCACCGTGGGCTCGAGCCAGGTCCAGCAGAATGCCAAAGATAGCACCCCGACCAAAGTTCCTATAGCCGCGCTGAGGGCCCAGTTCCTGCAGCAGGACGACGAGCCGCCCGCGGCGACGAGCAGCCGCTTCCCCGAGGTCAGCGGCCAGCGGCGCAAGTCGTCCCACGATCTCATGTACGAGGAGATGATGCTCGGCAGCAGGCACCCCTACGAGTACGACGACGACGACGACGACGACGACGAGGAGGAGCATGCGGAGGAGGAGGACGACGAGTCCGGGCACTCCAGCGACGAGGAGCAGCCGCCGAGGCACGAGGAGGACTGCGAGGAGGCGCTGCCGCTCTCCCAGCAGCAGCAGCAGCCCCGCCGCGAGTCCGAGAGCGGTGCGCACAGCTCGACGCGCTCGATCAGCGTCAACTTCGACCTGAGCGAGCCGCCGAAGGAGACGCAGCAGCAGCAGCAGCAGCAGCCGCCGCCGCCGATAGTGACGATCACGCCGCCGGGACAGAAGAGCGCGGCGAGCTCGGTGCCGCTGCAGCGGGCGCCCAGCGTCAAGAGCAATAGCCACAGCTACATCCACAACCTAAAGTACCGCATCAGCAACGGCTCGCTCTTCAAGTACCGCGAGGAGACGCGCGCCGCGCGAATCAGCGCGCTCGTCATCGTGATGGGCCTGATCTGCTGGACGCCCTACGTCTACGTCCTGCTGAGCCGCAACCTGCCGGGCCTGAGCCCGCCCGAGGAGCAGTCGAGCGGCCTCGACGCCACGGCGCTGGGCTTCCTCGTGCTCGCGAGCTACATCAGCCCGCTGCTCTTCGGCTACCGCTCGCGGCGCGTCAAGCGCGAGCTGCGCAAGTTCTTCTGCTTCAAGCGCGAACTCTCCTACAAGAACAACCGCAGCCTCATGGCGAAGAAGGTGCTGCGCAGGCGACACAGCGGCGCGACCATCCTCGGCATCGACGCCTCCATCGACAATGCGCGCTACAACATCTTCAACTGCGTCTACGGCCGCAACCGCTGGCCCAAGGAGAAGGTCCAGTTCGTCCAGGTGCCCGAGACCGCGCTGGCCGTCGAGACCTGCCGCAGCAGCTTCAGCAGCGGCGCCAGCACCCAGATATCCAGCACCTCGACCGACGAGTGCTGACCGAGCGCCGCCCGTCCGATGCCGCATCGCCCGAAGCGGGAGCCGGCGGCGGCGCTCTGACTCGCCGCGCTGCACTTTGGCATCTTTCGCGCCGACGCTCGTCGCTTGTTATGCAGCCGAAATCTGCTGGCAGTCGAGCGAATTCTCGACTGCGCGACGCGATTCGTCGGAGCGAGACAATGCCGTTGTATACGCGGCGACGTCGGCGCTAGTATTATTATCATCGTCGTCGCGCAGCGCCGAATTTCCGAGATATATACGTGTACTTTCCATGACAGTTCCCACGAGGTATTTCTTCCGTCTCGCGGTCCGCCGCGAGGGACGGAACATCGAGCATCTGTAAATATGTCATACGTCATACGTGTAATTATAGTTTTGTAGCGACAAGGCGTCGAGCGCGCTGATCATTCATTCGTTTATTATTCTGGCGACGTTTTTTAGTTCAAGCGAATGTGTGTGTGTGTGTGTGTGTGTGTGTGTGTCTGATGGTTCTTCTTTGTACATTGTATATATGCGAGCGTGCGTACAGTGCGAACAGTGTAAGAGACCTTTGTATGGGAAGTAAGCCGGAAAAGCTCGTTCGGGTTTTGCAATGTTGTACGTTACAATGCAATAACTAAGCGTTAATCGACTGGTAAATGATCGCGTACTAGTCAGTCATCGAAATCAGGATAAAAGCCAAAAAGGAAGTACTTAAATTAGTGATGTGGCGCGCTATGCAACTTTTCAGAAGAGTCAGTTATTAATTTTAGAAAGCTTGCGTCTCGTAATGACCTTTGTAAATTATCATTCTACTTCTTTTTCGCTGCCAGTTTTTACGCTTTCGTCGTCTCGCTGCGCTGCTCTTTTTCGGCATCCGATCGGATTAACATTGTGTTAACGACAACGGTATAACGGCTATTAAGCCGTACCCGCAATGGCAGCGCAGAAAATAACTGAAGTCACTATTTCAAACAGTCAAACGTAAAACCTCTGTAACAGTTATATGTGGTAATTAAGATGGACGTTAAATGTATAAATACGTATAGTCGTAAAGAAATATACTTATCATTAAACCTCCCGCGATGTTCTCGACGAAACGATATTATAACTCGGCGACTTTCTACGAAGTCAACAAACATTCTGTCAAAATATGCAACAGCATTCTTCGATCAGCCTTCGTTGAGCCGTCGTTCATTTAGTCGTTGAGGTCTGCGCGTTTTTTCCCGGGCATTTAGAGTTATTTTCGCGGTGACTCTTGGATTTATACGTACCCCGATGCGCGAGCTTACTTCCCCAGTGCGATTACTGTATGTTTTACGGACAAAAAAGAGTTGAAGCCTCTCCAAAGTTGTAATTTAAGCACCTAAAGATATTTGGTAAAATTATAGTTCTTCTCGAACCTCGAATGCTGAATTTTCCGTATGAATGTCCTGCATTTATGTATAGCAAATATATCGTGCTTTCCGGTTTCTAGGGGATTTCTATAAAAAGTCTATATTCTGAGCTTGCGGTTGAGCAACTCGTAAAAATTGATGGACTGTGGTGCCAATAACACAATTATACTTGTTTGCTGAGAAAACAAAGACGAAATTCCTACTGTATGATGCACGCTTATAGATTGTTAACGACGAGGCTTTGGCTCCTTTCAGCGAGCGAAACGAAAACTTTGTAAATATGAAAATCGCATTAACGTAAAAGAGTACGCTTGTTTTCGTCCGACGTGAACGAGCGGAGCAAAAGAAAGAGAGAAAGAAAGAGAAGAGAGCTAGACTTTCTTCCGATACTACGTG
Organism: Nasonia oneida; assembly: GCA_037356405.1. NCBI lineage: Eukaryota > Metazoa > Arthropoda > Insecta > Hymenoptera > Pteromalidae > Nasonia > Nasonia oneida. Next base: position 1,945,946 of record JAZHPH010000021.1, on the reverse strand, counting down.
GACAAGCATTTCGCGCATTTCTCTAATCGTATTAGACTTATAATCGACATATGTGTAATCGACGAGCGTAACGTTTGATAAGCTGCGACGATCGCGAATCCGAATTTTTTTTATTTCGTTTTTATTTCAACCTCACGCAACGTTAATGTATAGATATTTTGTATAAGGGCGTCTTTGAGTATTTTTGTATACGACAACAAACTCCCTCTCTTTTCTTCCCGACTGTATTTCTTTTGTACACATTGCCCGAGTCGTCTGTCGTCACTATTATTTATATTAAATAAGCTGAACGAACGACCGCGCGAGGCGCAAAAATTTATTGTTAATCTAGCGTGTATAGAACGGAGTTGAATACGTGTTTCAAATAGCCGATTCTTCGTTGTTCTCCTTTTATGTGCTTTTTTTGTTTGTAAACTCGCACAGGAAAAAGAAACTTGTTGTAAAGTTTTTTTGCGACACCTTTGTTCTTATACATGCCAATCGAAACCGACGATTTTTCATCAATTATGTGCTGCTCTAAAGCGAATTCTTTTGCAAACCGTACGAAGCAATAAACGAACATGACAATTGCAATTGATGCGAATTTTAATTTCTTATATTGTATCCCTCAACTGTTTCAAATGTGTACTCAGCTCTGTACGCGACACGAGTCAGTCAGTGAGTATAGTAAATGCGGCGGATAATCGAAGCGGGAAAACGAAATGAAAAATCAATTGCGGTCAAAGCTGACGCAGTTTTTTCTGGACTCTGATGTTTGCAGACGCACGGAAGCACTTGGGTGTTTTGTAAATACATGCGAAAACGAACGTCGAGAGTTATGAGCGTCGCGCCTTGATTTCGACGCTTCGTCGTTGAGAAGTCGAAATCAGGCGTTGCGACGCGGTGGACAGTCTCTTACAACTTGTGATATATCTTCGTACGTCAGCCAATTATGTAATAACGAGTCAGCCTTAATTTGTATTAATTGATGCATTAAGAAGTCCCTAATTTATACGACTTAATTAATAAATTATATCTTCCGACCAATAATAATCCTCTTATTATTTACGTTTTCTCCCCGTTTTCCCCTCATTTATATTTTAATACTGCTCAATGAATATTCGATAACATCATTATATAAGATGGTTGAATTTGCTATCATCAGTCTACATCTTGTTATCAGTCCGCAATTGAAATAAAATCTGAAAATCACGCTGCTATAGTAGATAGCAAAATCGAAATACTGACGGAGATTCGAAAGCCAGTGCAGCCTAAGCAGCTCTTCCGTCCAAATTCGGTCAACGAAACAGAGTAGAGCCGGCGAGAGCGTAGCGCGCAATTGATCGCCTTACATATTTCATAAACGAGTGCGCGCGGCAAAAGCCTCTACTGTGCTCTTTTATTTGTGCAGCCGCTGGATCCAGTCGAGCTGGCCACCGGCCAAAAGCTTCGCGAAAGTGCTGCCACGGCAAAACAGCGACTCTGCCGCAGCTGTAGGTAAGTATGCGAGCCCAGACTGATTGTGAGAGAGAGAGAGAGAGAGAGCCGCGCATATATAGGCACTTTGGCCAGAGTCCAAAAACCGCTAACGGAGTATAGGCCTCTTTACGACGAGCCCGCTCGTATTTCTTCGAGTTTTTCCAACCCTTTTGTGCGGCGCGTGTGCGTGGACGAGGCGTCATTAAATATAAATCACGAGCGGAGCAGTAGGGGATCGGCTTCCGGCTATGCGGACTCGTCGGAGAGGGAAAGTAATAAACGATCTCGCGTGCACCCGCGCGCTGGAAAATTAATACAAAGATACGGAAATTGGAGCGCCTCGCGGAGATGAGGCTTTGTCAAAATTCGGGACGGTTAAACGCTACTTACGCGCCCAGTTGTGCTCTATTAATCTCGCATTTTTTTTCTTGCTCTCGAAGACGTCGCTTTTTTCATTCTTTACTTATTCCAGCAACGCGTACGACGCCCTCTGCACCCGCGTCCCTTGCGCTGGAAATTAATCTCGCGACGTGTCGTTCAAATGAAAACGTGCTTTCCGAGCTTTTGACTCTGCCGCCGGGCTTGAAACGGCTTTTGTTTCGTATTCCAATTTCCATTATAAATATAACTCGTCGCTTACATTTTCCCCGACTGCTATGTCAATATTTTCCTTCCTCCGATAGCATTTATTTTAATAATGCGAACCTACGCACTGCGGGAAAATGTATAAACCACTCACGAAAGAATACAAAAAGTTATTAACGTCACACTAATGCGAGTGATGTACGCGTGTACCATTATTTTATGTGCGTCATTTAAAAAAAATAATAGCGCGTCTATTATAATAATAGGTACGTGTGGACGAAATCAGATAACTGAATGCAATTTATGTAACATTTTGTCAACAATGATAACAGAGCAGAACAAAATATGTGGATTAGTGTGGTATATTATACTACGCCGGAAACGGGGTGAAGAAATCGATAGTCGATCGTTGAAATAACGTATTTATCATAATATTATGACATCTGTATGTGCGGTTGCAGTTGATTAATCTAATAGAAAATTATTTTACATAACACTATCCTACTCATAAAGTATGTACAAGTAATAATAACTCGTATATATATATATATATATAAAGATTTAATATTTTATCATAAAACAATATATGTACAGAGATAGTTAATCGTTTCATTCGCCAAAAAAAAATCGACTTTTTCAAGTCCAAGCTTTTGTAATACTGAACAAAAATCAACATCGTCAGGTTTTAAAATTAATACTTCGATTCATCTAAAAGCTTTTAACAAATACAAAAATTAATCTCCAATGACTCATGCTTCTAACTTTTTTCCTCAAAACTCAACTTTCTCAACTCTTTGACTAATTTCAACATCGAATAGCGAATTCTAATAGGCAAAGCATATTTTTCCATATTTTGCGCCCACCGAGTAAATGTTCTCTTCGCGAACACCATTATTATGCCGAGTGAGGACGAAAGTCTGAACGAAAGGAAGTTACACATACAGCGATGACGCGCAGTTTGCGACGCAATAATCCTTACTTAAGGGCGAGCGATTAATCCTCTCATTTTACTTGTCTCCGTCTATTCGGATAAGTAAGACTTATTTATCTCTGGTTTATACTTATGTACTCGTCGTGCGCTATTCCGCGTTTGTCTTTCCTGTGAAAAAGAGCGCGTCCCTATACAACTGCGGCTTATGCACATTTGTGTGGAACGTCTTAAGCTAAATTCATCGGTAATGTCCATACCAAACAATCGAACTTCCATATTTCCGTACTCGATTTTCATCTTAAAATTTGTTTGATACTTTCTTGAATTAACATACGCATTCACTCATATTGAACACAATATTACATTGTTTATAATAATACTAAGTAAACGTTCTCCAAGATAAATGACACATTCGCATACACTCTAAATTCAGAATTAAATAGACCAACATCATCAACAACGTTGATCCAAAACTCGCTCTTCACAATTCTTAATAACACGCATCACATCCATGAAGACTTCTTGCTTATTCGCTGAAACTTTCGGAATGAAATTCCACTCGCTGCTGCTAACGTGAAAATTCCTCACTTTGCTGCAACAGCTGCTATTCCAACTCTAAAAACAAGGTTGTCTACAAACATCAAACTCGCATCTCAACCATATTTCAAAGAGATTTATAAATCGAACTCTTTGGTTCGGTTCGTTTTCAAGACAAAAGAAAATTTCACGAATGCAGGCGCCGAGGATTCTCAGAGGTGGGAGTTGTCGTAGCCGAGGTTTGTCCTGGCGGGTAATCGCGGCAGTTCCAGCGTCGAAGTTTTACCCTCGTCGTCGATGTAGTTCCTGTTGTCGTGACCCTCTTGATCCATATTCGCTTCTTTGTTGTCGTTGGTGCCACCCGGCATCAGGAACATCGTTATGAAAAACATTAGTGTACCTGAAAAATTGTTACGGATTATTATTACTATTTACTCATTTTTCAAAAAGCTACTACAGTTTGCAGGCGTTCGATAATTGTAAAGTGTCGAATCCCGATAGCTATACTGGTTTCGAAACTTATAGCGGCGGAACGAAGTTAACGCCGAGAAATAATGATCGAAGAGAATTTCTCGGTAAAGCTAACAAAGTTTGCAGGGGGGAGTTAATTGTTAAGGACAGCGGGGAAACTTACTCAGCGCATAGAAGCCGGCGTAGAAAATGTAGAGAGACTCCCTGTAACCGATGGCCTTGCTCGTCGGCTCGACGAGTATCGGCAAGTTGCCTCCGATGTTGTTCATCACGAAGAGAAAAATACCAACCGTCGTCGATCTCATGCTCAATGGCACGATCTCCACGAGGATGGCGAAGACAATGCCGAACCACATCTCGGCTGAAAATAATACGACGTATTTTGCATTAGAGATCTGACGTCCAGTGTGTGCGTATTTTTATGCTAAAATACGAACTCATGGTGCAGATAAGTTATTCTTTACGAGCTACATAAAATTATAGCATCATTTAGTTTGCATTTCATTGCCTACTATAAAGTGCCGCTTTATTGCGAAAACCGGCAATCTCGCGTAACCTTAATGTCTCTAGTTTGAGATGTAATGTTGCAAGAATTAACAGATTTTCATAATTTTGCAAAGTATAACCCATCGCAGAAACTCGAAGATGCTCACACGGTTTGCATAATGATTGACTGCATATAGGAGTCGTTCAGCATATAAATCGAATACTTCTTCACGCACGCGCTGATCATAAAATTGTTTTTACTGCATGCAGCTGATCCAAAGTTTAAATTCGGAGAGATGAACTTACCGAAGAAGTAAGAGATGCCGAGCGTAATCATAGCCCCCACAGGCGCGAAGTAGACCGAACCAAAGGCAAAGGGTGTGGCAACGAGTTGACTAACAACCAGAACAGCGACTCGTGACCTGATACCCATTTTGGCGACGAACTTGTCACTGATCACTCCGCCGACGACGACGCCGATACTGCCGATCACGATCGTCACCGCGAACAACCACCAACCGAGATCGTAGTCGGGCCAGTATTCGCGGTAGAACAGGTCGCAGTTGTAGGCGAAGCACATACCACCTGCGAAACGGAATCAATTCGACGTTGGTTTACAATGACAAGTGATCGCGCGATAACGATTTTTTATCAATCCAATTATTACCGCAATGCCTGATGCTAGCAGCAAGACACAAGAGGATGATCCTTGGCTGCAAAATGACTTTCCACAGAGGATCCTTCTTGCCATCGCTCTTAGTCTCTTCTCCGATGGTCGTTCTTTCCGGCTCCGTGAGCGTGAAACCGGTCAGAATCGCTATGATGACTCCGATGATTCCGGCGCCATAGTAGCACACTCTCCAACCCTGACGAATACAATTCAAAACGTGTGCTTTAGATATGGACTTTTTTTAGAGAAATTGCATCAAAAACATCAGCCTGAAAAATTGCTACTCACCAAATCCCAGGCATTGGCTCGAGGTACGTAACGTCCCACTGGAAAAGCTATTCCATAACCACCGTAGATTCCCCAGTTAAAGATCGACATGACTAGACCACGCTTTTCTTCGCTGAACCAATCGGAAAGGAGACCAGTCGACAAGGGATTGCAAGCAGCTTCTCTGTTGATCGAAAAGCAGAAAGCGTTAGAAACGGCCTCTCTACAGAGCTGCTACCAATCACGATGCGTCAGCAACAAAATAAAAATAAGGCTTTTTACATCGATACCCTTGCAGTCATAGCATTGGCGGCCCAAGCAGCAAGGCTTAGTTTTGGCATGGGTTACCCGCGTCTATTTATACATTCTGAGCGCAAATTGTGATGAGGCAAACAGAAAAGTACCTATGCGCCACCTATGGTCTCTGGCTGTGAACTAGATGTAGCCAGTCCAAAATAGCCCGGAGGATCTTTTTTCTCCGTTATACAAACGAGGATAATGAAAAAACAGCACAGAGTCGCGAGCACCCGACGCGTCCAGAAATAAAATCGGAAACTCACGATCGAGTGAACGCGCGGCATTTTCTCATCTCGCTCGTGGCTACACCGACTGTCGATCGATGAAGGCGTAAATTTACACACACGCACACACGCACACACACACACACACACATCGCGAGATAATGGCTCGCTCGTGCAAATCCGATTTCCCGGAGAGAGCGAACATTTGCATTTTCCGAGCGTAGCGCAGAAATGTTTATTACTCAACCGTGCGCGCGTTCGAGTACTCGTCTTTTTTCCGATCCATAATGCTACAATGCCTCTTATCCGAGCGTAAAATCCGCGGCCTTCGCTAAAATTTTAAGTCCAGAAAGAGAAAACACTCGCAAAAATCCGCGCGTTTTGGAGCGAACGGAACTTGTTTCTCGAATCGATTAGTCTTTTCTCACAAGCTCGGGTATAATACTTATAATACTTTCACATTGTACGCCCATGCACACAGAAGCAAGAAAAGAACATAAGGTAGACCTACCCTGCAGCAGCCAGCATCCGAAGGATAACCAGTTGCCAATATTCCTTAACGGCTCCCATCAGGATAATTGCGATGCTGAACACGAGCGTGCACACAGCCAGCAGCCTCACTCTGTAATAATCGCCGAGTGCGAGGGATTAAAGAATTAGCGAAATGAGCTGTCTACAGCTATGGGTTCTCGCGCGTTTTCTGTGCCAGGAAACGAATACAAATAAATGCACTGTGCATATATATAATTCGCACACTCCAGCGTGTTGATTATCGTCGACCGGGATTAGTCTTTGATTGTTTCGCGCTCTCTTGTCACTGGCTCTTCGAGTGATATTTATGAATAATGAAAACGGAAAAAGCTTCCCAAAATAAAGGTTGCTCATAGGCGCCCATAGCTTGGCGCAGTGGGCTAAAAGCGCCTTTATACAACGACAGGCTCTATAGACCATTTAGCGCTGACTAGACGGCGATACGTGCCAAATAATATTCGCTCCCACATACTTTTAGCCAGAGCTCGTCTAAATCATGCGCATTACGATCTGCGTTTGAAAATCGAAAGGAATTATGACAGCGACACGTGCGAATTCTACGCGACGATAAATAGCACGCTTTATCGAGCGCCAGTTGCTAAATATACAATTTAAGAGCCCGTTCGATTCTCTTCTTTCGACTACTGTTTATTCTCGCAGCAGCAGAGCAGGTATCGTGCGAGCGATTTTATTTTCCAGGGGCTGCGCACGAGTCGTCTATCTGTGCGACTTATTGATCTCGCGTGCATCGCAGTATGTATAAGCCTATACAGTGCCGTTCCCGCGTCTTCCAGCTCACCTGTTGACTCTGTCGGCGGCGAAACCGAGCACGACGCCCATGACGGTGTAAACGGCGATGAAGCTCGGCCCCGCCAATATCTGGTAATCCAGACCGAGCCCGTTGTAGTTCCACTCGCAGTAGCGCGTCCCATTGATGTCCAGTGTTTCGCAGCTGTCGGCAAAAAAAGGAACAATGACAAAATCTCTCGTTTGATCATCTTGTCATTTTGTTTTCATTGACACGTTGGGGATTATTGTTACGCTATAGGTGAGCTATTAAAGAAAAATTAAAGCTTCTGGTATGAACGTTTCTACTATCAAGGTATTAAAATCAATCTTCCGGAAGAGAAGTATGCCCGATATGAACACGGATCAGATATTGCGCGGATGCACGATTACTTACGCGCGCCGCATCAAACGTCATCTGCCTTACGCATATCGCCGAGTTCATTCAAGATGTTGATTGAAGTAGTCGATTGCGCAACATCTTCCAATTCAATTGAAACCGTCGCAGTCGTTGTATGACGAAGAGCCGGAACGCGCATAGCGTCGTATTGCACAATCGCAACGCGTGATAAGATATTACGCGAGATCCTTTTTGCGCATAACTCATTATAAGCTGTAACAGATCTGTTTCTGCGATTTCTCGTAATCATTTATTTCATGGACAAAAAAATTCTTTGTGGGTTTTCGAGTTCGATCGGCTTATCAAGCTAGGCTATGTGTATAGAGCTGAAAATCGTGTATTGATGTATGACGCAATAACGAATATACATCGAAACGTTCATAACATCCGCTTGGTTTTTTATTTTCATATAAGGAGGAAAAAACGGAATAAATATCGAGCTTATGATACTAGTTACGAAACAAGTCCCTTACACTTCTGAGCTGTTTGCTTTTTCACATTGAACCGGGAGATCAATGACTGCCAGCGTTGTCGAGTTGAGTTGGCACGTGATGTCGCCATAGTGGAGATCGATCGCGGTCGCCTTGCTCGTGACACCTGAGAAAATAATTTTAACAATGAATGAGGATAATTCCTGTCTTTTTGTTTAACAAAAATAATAGTACGTAAGAATCGTCAGTTGATGATTTACAATCGAAGTACAACTTACCGATCAAATAATGACCCAGTTCTCCAAGAACGTATCCGAGAGATACGATGGCCAGGGCATAAGGTTTGTAGAAGAATTTTAACTTTTGTGCTAGTGTGGTAAACATCTTGAAGTCTGAAATCAAAAAGAGAAACTTTTATGAAATTTCAGTAGAGCTGATACTGATAAAATTAGTGATTACAGTATGAAAAAAGGAACAGTTTCGGTTATTCCATTAATCTATGGAAAGCTATAGGTTTTAAGAAAGTAATTCACTTTGGCTTAAAAGCTAGTTTCGTTTAAAATTTATAAATAAACATCGCAACCAACGCGCGAAGAAGGCAGCATTCTAAGGTTAAGACAGTGTGCTATTGAAACTTTAACGTTTCAAACTTTTCAATTAAAAACAGTCTCGCTAACTAAACCACAGAGAATCTTATAATGGCTTCCAAGATCTACTTAGCTCGAAACAAAGTTTTACCGCCACGTTCAGTATTGTACTTCCGGGCTTGTTACTCGCGTCACCTGAACCAACCCTTGCCGCCAGTACGTTGATCAGGTGAACAAACTTTTGCACGCATAATGTCGTCCCTACCTAACCTTTCTAAGACAAAAACATGATTATTGAATGTTATTAGAACCATACACCACTTTAATTTGAAGTCGTTTCAGGAGCAGATCCAGAATCAAACATCAAAAACTGAAAATAGTTGTTTTGCTACGGCGCACGATAATTGGAGTAATAGGGCAACTGTATATCATTGCTTGGATCTCAGTTTAACAATTATAGCTATGCAAGAAAAGAGAGAGATAGAGAATTATAATTGATCATGTATATACAATTGATTAGAAATAATTTTATATATCAAACGAAAAAGAACAAAAACTTTATAGTATAAAATTAGAAAGGTATAATTTTGAAATGACTAAAAGTAACTCTTTTCCAATATTTCAACCAGAAATATTCCCTTTCACAATATTTCAATTCAACTGCATTTTTGTTTTATAATTTTTTTTCATTTCGAAATCCCAGTTAATAAATTTTGTATTTATAATCCCTTTCCAATTTTTACTTTTCAAAATTGTTACCCTAGCTCAGCCGAAATCATCGGTTAATCCTTGCATAGAAATCCTCTGTATTCTCACTCAGCATTTTTAAGTCTGGAATGTACTGATTTAGTTCGAATATGCTAAACACGGTTCATAACTTTTGACGAGTTAATAAACCGCTTCAAATTTTCATTTTCACGTTTAAATTTCAAATAAGTGACCTTGAAAAACGCGAAACAAAAAAAAGTTTTCTTATAGACATTAAAACTCGGGCAAGATCGTTTTACTTTTACTCTCAAGTCTTCATCAAATTTAATTTTTGTATACTGTAACATCGAAAGTTGTTCTGGTAGCAATGTTTAGTGGATAAAAATCCAGATTTACTGGACTAATAAGCAAATAACCTGATTAAATTCAAATGTTATTCCACTTTGTTGAATGCATAACTAACCAGCTATACCGTTTAGCTTCATAAACCACTGCAAACACACTGCTAACTCACAAAAAGCACAATTCTAAAAATGGAGAAAACGCGAGAGCATAATCACACAAGTATAGCTGCATCTGAGCCAAGCACGAGGATTATAAAACTCTCCTTAAATATTCATGAACATCGGGGGCAATAAAAGGCGTTGCTATATATGACTCGGAGGTCTGAGTCGCGTGCTCAAGGTCGCGGAAATGCTCAATTGCAGGAAACGCAATCGAATCCATTTTAAACTATATAACACGACTCGCCGCTCAATTAGCACCTGATTCTCGGCTGCTTTTCATCGACGCGTGCCGTTCGCGCTATCATTCTTCTGGCGCGCCTGATGCGTATTTGCGGCGGTTGCGGTGCCAGTGTGATACAGGATTCAGAGCGTATCAAAATTTGTGATTGGAATCTCACGACCGAGCGAATGGAATTATTGACTGATCAGACGAGTTTAAACAGGCATTATACCGGGGGAATAGAATATCGAAGTGTCAAAAGAGCTGCCTAATCAATGATTTTAAGCGAGTAATTTCTGCAAATTGATTACCTGCCGACTCAAATTACTCGAATAAGCCTGCGCGTTGCTAATTGAGGGAATCGTCAAATAATAAGGAGCTGGGAGAACAATGAACGAAAAAAGCGATGCGATTCTCCGAGAGGTGCATAAACTTCCATTTGGTCGTTTATCATGGTTATATCTTTCCCACGCGGCTGCGGAGAACAAAACTATCGTGGACAAATATCGAGCCAGCCTGCTGAAGCTGCTCGTACACCTACACGAGGCTCGTATCAACGATCGCAACGGCATTCCGAGGCAATGTCATTGTCCCGTAGACTAGTTGCAATGCGATATGTGTCATATCGTCTACTCTACATTTCCCATGTTTCATCGAGCATATACTGTAATTTTTTTGCAGTGGCCACCATATATGGGAAAAGGCATTATTTATGCTGTTAAGTGCCACAAAACAACAAGATCGAGCAACGAAAGATCAATAGAAAAAGATGCAATGTTAATGTTATTATCTATCACATTTAGCGTTCGTAAATATCAGCAATTGTTTAAACAGAATAAGGTCCCGAAACCTTTTTTAGTCTTCGCGGCAAAGCCGGAAATGAAGTGTGCTATGCTTCGTCGGAAGCGATGTTATTCTTAATGATCGCCCTATACCCAAAAATCCATCGCCAGTCCCACGAACGAAGCTGCTCCCATTTCGTAATCGACGGCCTCAGCAGCCTATATCAGGCCGAGATCGCACAGCTGAGTAGAATTCTCTCGCTTCCTCGCGACTGCACTACCTATAATGCGCACATGCACGCTGCGAGAGAGGGAGAGGGGCCGAGGCGTCGCGCTGCCTTGAGCCAGAATCGGTGAGACGGAACGGAAATATCGTTGTAATAACGTTGATCCGCATTATTCTCGAGCGCGCGCTTCGACAGGTCCCATTGTTTATCCGCGTCGCGCGACTTGCCACCGAGATACGCTCATTTTTCCATAACGTGTAATTATTGACATATTGATGATACTCGACTAATTTTTTTTTCTTTTGCGCGTTTCTTTCACGGTCAAGGCCGTTTAAGGGAATGCCGGCGAAGAAGATAAGCAAAGATTGCGTCTTACACAACCGTGCCGTGGTATAATCATGGCTTACAACATTGTGCACGCGCGTTGAAAAATTGGCCATCCATCGTTCAATCAGCAATTACGATTAATTATCGATACCCGCGCTGTTGTTCACGCTCCGCTATATAGCTATCGGGAATTATTTTCTCGCGCACATCTCACGAATCTGGGTATGAATTTCAAGCGGAAAATTATATACGCTTTAAAACAATCCACGCTACACACTGCAATTTCGCGCAGCATTGTCTCTCAGCCGTTTTATCTTAGCTTTAGCTCGAGGCGGCAATTTTTCAGCCGTAAAAATCCGGCAGCCCGTTCCTGCACGCGAGGTATTTCTCGGCGATATAAAATTTCTCTCCCCAAGCTCGCGCACCCTCGACCTAATCGTAAACAAAGCGCGCGTGAATCCAAATCCGAGAAATCGGAAATAACGCCTGGAAATTACACCTGTGCAGGGCGGGAGAGAAGTGCTGTGCGAGAGAAGAATAGAAGTAGGTACGGCGGGGCAAAGTTCAGGGACACGACGAGCATCAGCAGTCGAGTGGCGCTACCGCTGCTGTAAAGGTATATAGCTGAAGCGGGAAAGCTCGGGCGCGAGGTCGCGCGTAAAGAGATTCAGCTTTCTGTTGGGAAAGCCTGTATTGGATCTCGAGTGAAAAATGCCGAGCGGCCCTGGACTCGAGACCAATTACTTACTTTGTCGTCGTCGAGGTTTCCTCCCGCGCGACAAGAGCTAGCTAGCGTGTGTTATTAAAATTCGACGAGACAACTCGAGTTGATTGCGCTCGCGAGCTTATTTCGTCGCGGCAAGGGTGCTTGACTTGTAAATGTAGGAAGTGCGCGGGAATTGCCGCGGTGAGCAGATTGTAGGACGAGGGCAATTTTTTAAGTGCACACATCTAGACCTCTCTAGTCAGCTTTTAATGTTATACTGCACTCGGCCGCGAGCTTTCGTCCGAGCGGTCATTCGATTGTCCGCCGTGTACGTCTTTGGTTGCGAGTCGTCCCGGAAAGTAAACACACGATGCCATATGATTTTGTCTCTGAGCGTAATCAAAGCGCCTTTTTCCGCGTTCGAAAAACCAAGTGAACTTGAAAAGAATGGCAAAGCTTGCGAATCGCAAAAAAGCGTTGCATCATGACCCTCCACGTGCCACGCACAATCAGTCTAACGTCGCATACGTGCGCTACTATCTAATCGATGATTTGCGGATTTTATCCAGCAGGCCAACGAGCTTAACCTTCTTCGCTGCAAGTACGTCGCGTGTCACTGACCGGGTTTCGCGAGAGGCGAATGTGGAAAGCCGAGTGATATCGATAACGATGAGCGCGAGCGAGTAAGAACAATGTGTTCTCTATGCATATGTTTACGAGGAGCAAGGACAGATGGGATGAGACACGCTTCCGCTTATACTTTTTACCTATGAAGCTGGAGAATTGTGTATGTCTTCGCAAAAAGTGCACATTGTCCGCGCTCATTTCGCGCTGCGAGCTTTTTGATGATGAAGAAATAATTATCCAACGCTTTTAGGACAAAAACTTTCTTAAACTTGTCGTCACACTTTGTATTTCGAAATACGAAGAAGAAAAATGCAGCACAACGCTTCGAATGACAATGTATTTATAAAACCTCTGCCGGCTGCCGTATAGGTTTGTGCAGCACGGCGGCAGAAGCGAAATTTCAATTATTCCGTGCTATAAATACGCCTGCACAGGCGCGCTCGCTCTAAACGACGTTAATCAACGAGAAGAGAAAAACTGACAGTCCATAAATCCAAACTCGAAGAATCACCATATAATTTGCGGGAAACTTTGATGAGAAATCAATCAGTCTCTCGAACTAAACGCAGACGCCGAATAGCGAGTTTCTACGCAACACACTGTCTATATAGCAGAACAATTACATAAGCTCACACAATGTATTGGTCGCGGCAGATGGATGTACCGCAAAGTCAGTCGGCGCATCGCGTGATGTCGCGCGGGACGATGATTGAACCGGTAAAAAAAGAAACGGAACGCGCCGCGTTGATGATGCGGCGTTCGGCACACTCTGCATGCTTTATACGCCCGACGAGTTAATCGTTTCATCGTTGACTCGATCGATCGAGCGATTACGGAACGAGCCTGATTTATTTGCGCTTTTTGAATTTCCCCCTAGAATTCAACTGAAGATGGAAATATGCATAAGAGAACAATTAATTTTTCGAGGTCTCCTTTGTAAAACGAGGAAAGCGCGAAATGGAATCGGTAATGAAGCAGGTAAAATGCCAGCTTTAAAGGGACGCGTTAACAAGGCCTCTTTCTCTCACTTTGCCAAACCAAACAGTCGCGAGAGAGAAAAGCCGAGCACGTGCGCTCGCGCGAAAACAGGGCGATAAAAAAGGATCAAGGACGCGCTTTGCGTCCATAACGCGACTGGCAGGGAAAAAAGCACAGGAGCCCAAACGAGGAATCCTCTTTCTCTTAACAAGGTTACGCACGTGCGCATCTTTCTTTTGACGCGATTCTCTCGGGGAGGCCATGTGCAACGGCGAATCGTTTTGCAATTACGCGTGCATGTCAAGTCCGGCGAATTGTAAAGTCGCGCGCAAGGCCGTTGCTTCATTCCTCCGACGCGACTTTTTCTTCTCTCTCGCGTATCAATTATCGGCGCTTCGAGGGACAGAGCGCTCGATTTCCCGGTATCTCGAATCTCCGGCGAATCGCTCGGGGAGCAAATCATAGTCTGCGCGCTGATGAGTTTTCCAATTGTCTTCGGCGGGAGGTTGCGTCTGATGATCTGTCGCCGCGCTCGATAGGAAGATGTGATCATCTAATAGCTGTTTTCGCGGAGCTTTCCAGCTATGTTTTCGCGTTATCGCTTTGACTCCACTTATCGCAGATTAAAATCGATTCGACGATACGGAACCGGTAGGCAAACAATAGTCGCGGCGATCGAGCCTGACCATCGGTACAACGTTTTTACGACCATGTTGTCCAGTAAAAAGAGCCACTACACGAGCACGATTAATTTTTCCCACAAGCGCACTTCGATCATATATACTTTATATATACTCTGCGCTAATCTTCTCACAAAGCCGTTTTCTTAATTGAAACGCGGAAAGGAAACGTCCGTACGGCTACACATGCCGCGGCATGAATTAAATCCAGGTAGTCAGAGGATTAGATTAGATCTCGTCGATGCAAAATATAAAGTCGAGGCGCGAAGGACGAGACTGCAAATCTCGCTGTATGCGTATAATACGAAAGTCAATCGTTGGAGTGTGGGCGAGAGCGTATCGCGGGCATTGGAAAGAGCAAAGCTCAAAGAGCTCGACGTGTTAATCGAAGTATTGTTGATTCTATCTCACGTTTCACGCAGGCGGTATACGGTACGGTACAATTAGTGGAAAAAAGTTTCAAACGTGCAAAAATAGCATCTTCTTAATTCGAAGAAAAACGTTGCAAAAACACTCATGCGACATCAATTTAGATTCAGCTTGTAATACTCTTCGCGCTAATTTAGCTCGCTTTTTTTCAAATTAACGTCAAAGCCTCCGCGCTGCACGCTAGCGAATATCTAGGAACGCAGATCCAAGAACAGCACAATAGTTCCAAGGAAAATTGCGATCTCGGACGAATGTAAAAAAAAGTCCGTCTCGAGAGACAATGATGCGTTCTTTTCACAAGAATCGAATTAATCTTGACACACAAAACGAAGTCAGCGCGGTATAGATATGTTGACTACTACTCCGCTCGTCGAACCGTGAAAATACACGCGTCGAGTGTAAGCATATAACAGTCCCTTTAACCGTCCAGGCGTGCAATTTGTTGCGCGGCTAATCCGGAGAACGTATGCGATCCAACGTATCCACCCGATAAAATGCTAACGAACTCGCAGGTGCGCTGAGTTAGTGTCACGCGTGAGCGAGATCAGATTGGCGGGGCGAAAGGTGTGTAGGTGTGTTTGCGCGGCAATCGGGCGCTGATGTCCGCTCGATTGTCTTTCGATTGTCGAGTTACGATTCGATTATTGCACGGGCTTTGTAGCGGCCCGAAAGCTGCCGGTGTACATTTATTTTCTCCAACGCGTGCTGCTGATTAGATTCGCTCGGTGTACTTTGAACTCGATAAAACTGTCAGATTGGCAAATATAGATTGCAGTAAAGATATGTATGGCCGAGAATTTTGCGTAAAGCAAATATTGATCGTTACGCTCCGCAGTCTTATATCTCATCAACTTGCATTAGGCAATGCAAATGGAATAATCGCGCTGAAAGGAATGAGCATGCGTATCGACTATTTAATGCTAATCGCGAGAATCGTATTTAATACACCTCTATGGTGATTATGTAAATTTGTTCAGTGTATAATTTCGCAATAACTTAACTAGCTTTTAATTAAATTCCGCGAACAATCCAAAAGCATTACATTTTGTACGGAAAACATTTTTTAAATAAAAAAAAAGTGTAGTAAAAATCATCGAATGCAAGGCGTAAAAAATAATAGCCGTCGTAAAAATAACCATCAGAGCATTTACAGCGGTGTCTGACGCATCTCGTCTGTGACTACTCGCACCGCGCGCGCCCGCATAAACGCCGCCATTAAAATAAGCGTAAACGTCACTTTGCCATTTTAATCCCCGTTCATTTCCACTGTCCAATTCGAAGGCCCAACAAACATTCAATCGTCGCCAAAGCAACTATCTACCCGTTTCACGGTGTGCGCGCGCGTCCGTGTATTTTCTGAACATCAAGCAATTTGCCTAACGAGCTACAACCACGCGTATGCGTTCGCTGCTAAAAGGTCGTATAGGCGTCCGCCGCTCGCGAAAATCGCATGTATCTCTCTCTCTCTCTCTCTCTCTCTCTCTCTCTCTCTCTCTGGACGTGCAGGTTCGCGCAGCCCAGTGGCACGCGTCGAGATTGGCGTAGAGCAAAGCAATCAGCATAAATGTCAAGGCGACGCGGCGGCGCACGAATGCGTATCCGGTTGCTGCTCGGCCGCGATTTCAGCTTCGCCACTTTGCGGATACTACGACTGATCCTTCGATTCCAGTTACACAATGGGATGACAAGGGTCTAATTGAGGGGGAATTGGGAGATTTGAGATTACAGAGGTACTCGTTTGCGCCTGGCGGATATCGATTAGATCTGGGTGATATAACGCGAAGACGCTTGGTCGGGCTTTAATTGCGATATATTACATTAATTTTTTCTGGGACGAATTATTCAACGATTTCCAAATATAACGCGCGTGTGGTGAAACAGGAACGTAAGCAAAAAATATCTCAATATAAATCTTGCTTTATCATATACAGCACGTTCCGAGCGCGGTCATTAAAAATAAGTAAAGCCCGCGAAAAAGAAATTCAAATAGAGAGGGGAACAAAAGAGTTCTCGGAAATGGCACTGAATTAAGCTTTATTGCGCCGGCGGCTTTATCAGATTTCAATATAACGACTCTGCGAAAACAGGGTGCGACATCTGAAGATGCAGCGCTGGAGGTGCAGCGATCGTTAAAATTGTCGCTGGATAAGTTCGGCTGTAATGACTGTCAACGAGGCAAATCTGTTTTACATCGCAAATGAGCTTCGACCTACCGCAGCACTCGTAACGCACGCCACTCGATGTTTATTCTCCTGATTTCAGACTGATATTCAATTGAACTGGATAAGTAACGATACGGCAGCGCGAAAAATCGAGAAGGGCAAAAGCTTGCGTAAGACAAGTCTTGGAAATATAAATTATAGCGTAGAGCTTTTATAAAGAATTGATTATCCATTCTCTCCGCGTGAAGGCACTTGCGTCACGGACTCCGGAATTCCGAGAGGACGAAAGAAAGAGAGGGATGTAAAGAAGAAGCCGGGTAACGTCACCACGCGCCGCCGACAAGTTCGTCGATATCTGCGCCGAGCGAGTTCTCCCGGAACTGAAGATTCGCTAGATCTATGCGCCGAGAGCGCGATAATGAGCGCAGCCGGGCGTTTTAATTAAGCGGCTGGTTGCGTAAGAATTATTTTCTCTCCCTTTTTCTCTGCAAACTAGATATTTTTTCTCTGAATTTTTAAAATTATCAAATTTTCAAGTGGCAGATTTTACACGCCGTTACGCGATACCATACGCGCTTTCCCGTCACAGTAAACATTCCGTTTAAAATTGCAATCACATTACACGCGTGCGTTCTGAGAAATGAGCAATCAGCCTTTTTCCGTGAAAAAACGCGATCAAACTAGTTTCAATGTGCGCTAGCTGTGGTCATTCGGGAAATCGTTCCGATCAAGACGAATTTAATTGTTCGAGCGCGTAAACGTTCTCGCAAACGGTGCGATGAGCGTCGTTACAAGTTACGATGACACTTCGGCCGTTTTTATTTACCAAGACTCGTTATCGCGCGACGGAAGCAATTTTTTCCGAAGAAATACATAAAGAGCAATTAGCGTTGACATTAGTCAAATTATAATTGCAATGCGAGAGCTGGGAGCGTGTCTCGAGTATTATATTATATGGCGTTTTTTTTCTCCGACGATCAAATAGATCGTGATGCAAGTCGCGTTGTTTTATGTAACGCCGTATAAATTCTCGCGAGTGCGTGCGCGGCAAGTGCTTGAATTATTGAGTCAATCGCGTGCGATCATCGCGCCTAATGGAGATTCGATTTTCAATTAATCGGGTTCGCGCGACGCTTTACCGCGCTGATGTATCGACGATTACAACACGTTAAGGTACGATAAATGTTAATTAAAGTATTAATTAAAGTATACCGTGTACCCGTGTTTGTAAAAAAAGTTTGCTGCGTACACGCGCTAGGATTTAATTAGAGGACTCGCGGAAGCAGGAAAATTTTAATAACGCGCGTTCGCGTTATATTGAAATCGCATGAATAAAACTCGCTGGTTTTTTAGCGTTACCATTAGAGTAGTAGTAACGAACGTGTTCCTTCCGCTTTTTTGAGCGTGATAATAAAAAGTCTTTGGATGCGTTCCGACCGTCGCGAATCGCGCAACAACCGCAGCCCCCGCTATAATAGAACAGCGCGCATTCACACAATTCACTATAACGTAAACAGCTTTCAAATCACGCGACAGATTCGCGTCACACAGTCCTCTCCGGCCTTCCGCGGGCCGTTACACCTGTCCTCCGATTATCATTATACCCTTTATTATTAACCGCAGATATGACTGCGCCGTCCGATGCGTGCGTGCATACTTTATAGAAGCGCGACGTCCCTGAGGACTTTACTCATCGCGCTGACTCTGCAGCAGCCGCACGACGATCGCGACGCGTACAGGGTTATATAGCGCTGGACGTGACTGACGCCGGCTGTCGTGGCTTTGAGACGGAGCTATCGAGTGTACGCGATATACGCGAGCGATTTTAATGTGCTGCTGCTGCTACTGATTATACTGTTCTCGCTGCTCTTGATTATATTATGGTGAAAACCGGAGCAGTGGCTGCGGGGAATTCCGGGGAAGTGATATAAGCTAGCTTTTTTGCGTTTTGCGCGGGTGTGCGTGTCCCCCCTTCTGATGGCCGGATTCTCGGGGTGCGGATGGGTGGCTGACATGTCTCGGTGTCGCTAATTCATTCCGAGAGTTTTATTTGTTTTTTGCAATACCGCACACATGAATACGGGATTTATTGGGAAAGAACGCGGAAAAAAGCTCGCTCCTACCAGCACTACTGGTTTATAATATTCAGCAGTCGCATTAATTATTTCGCTTTTACGAATGAATTATTTAATAAGTTTTTACGCGCGAAATATGTAATCGCGAGGTAGCCGATGTATAAAATACGCAATTAGCTTGGCAATATCGCTTATCTGACTCGCGAAACGTTCCTTTATTTTTACAACCGCGAGCCATCGTGTAGCCATACGCGTATTTATGCACCAAGCGCGCATAAAAATGCTCGCGTACACCTTAACATTAATTTCGAAAAATGCACGATTTACGCGGCGATGAATGTTTTAAGCTTCGTTAAGGTAATATTCGCTTTTTTCATTCAGCCAAATGGATTTTCCTGTGGCTCGGTTGAGAAACACTAGACTTTTTATTATCGCGGCTGCGCGATAGACACCGTGGAAAAAAGTCGTTGCATCCCACGGAGCGTATGTATGCAAATTCTTATGTGCATACATACGCTCCGTGGGAGTAGTATAAAGGCGTCCTCGCGTACAGATCATTTCTCTATCCACAAATGTTCGTCAAATCCCCTAGAGTACACTTCTCACGATTTGTCGTCTCGCGTTATTGAAGCGTCAATAGAATAATTGAGAACGACGACCTCTTTATAATGCTGTTTCTCGTCTCGAATGCACAAGACACGGCAAGGGAATCTCGCAACAGTCGCGTGTGGAACAGAGAAACAGCACATACAAGGCGGACTGCTTTTCTCGGCTACATGCTTCGCGACAACGATTTTTCTCCTCGGCGATCGCTTATCCGTAAATGCACTTCACTTCTTTTTTCTCTTGTCTCTAAATGCTACTTGTACGACGGAATCGCAATTAAGACCTTAGAATAGCTAATGACTATCATCGTAAAGTTTTCACGCGTAGCATTCGCGGGAAAATCAATTTCTGATACGTTTTCCTGTCGGGAGCGTTTTTCTCGCTTTTAAAAAGGTAATTCCAGCCTTTTTTTTGTTTTGCTCGAGATGATTATTAATCATCCTAATTCGTTTTATCCGTGTACGGACCGATCTGACTTTCGTGGAAGCATTGAAAAATTTTGCTTCGTCATAAGTATTTGAGCTTGAAAAAAGTTAAATGAAATTTTCGCAAAGTTGGCATGGCAGTTTGATTGGACTGGAAAAACTTGAGCAGTTTGCTAGTTTTTCAGTTCGTTTTACACGCTCGCTGCAACGCAGGAACCCTATTAAAGACTTATGCAAATTCCCGCATCTGGTCTGAAGATTGTTTGCAATGTTTTAAATTGAATTAAACTTTTCAACTTTTCCTCAGTGAATGTGTACACGGATCCAGTGCTCCCTTCTATTTTTTGCTTAGCTCATTGTTGACTCTCGAATTACGAGAAAAAAATTTAATGAAAAAAACCAAACCAACAGAGAAATATCTATTTCGCGATATTTTGAAACAATATAATCACAACTCAAACGCTATGGCGCATTGATCTTTCGATTTAATTAATTACATATAACTTATTCAGTTTTCATAATACCATACATTTTATGGACACTGTGCAATTTTTTCTACGCTGAACCTTGAAGTGTTAATATTGCCTGCATTGAAAAATATCGATTGATTGCTAATATACATTCTAAATACATTTCAGCATAATAAGTGAATTTGTCGGATGGAAAAATTATGTCAGCTCATTAGCAGCGGAAGTACACATCATCGAAATAAATGTTGTTGCGGTGCGTGGGAGTAGAAGCAATAGGACGTTAACCTACTATTGAAATAACCCGCGAATATTGACTCTGATGTACGTTGAAAAATTAAAGAAAAAAAAATAGAAAATGATCACTAGCGACTTATGTGCACATGTCATTAGACGTCCGGCGTAATAATTTCCACGGACAGCTGATGGAAACACACACAGCGAAGAAATGCAGCTAGCCAAGAGCGGAGAGACAGATTATATCAATTGCCGTTCGTACAGCGATGCGCAGCAGCGGGAAAACCGTTGCTTTTCACCGTATACCCACTCGCGATGAGTGTCCGCGCGCCTCCCGAGAAAGGATATTTCCACGGCAATTTTTCCAATCACCAAGTCAAACATTGTTACATAAATGCGAGCGGAATTGGCTGTTTCTCTGAAGTTAATAAAAAAAATCGTCCTGCAATCTCGAACTCCCGACTAAAAATTGCTCGCGTGTATCCGTATAAGTGTGTAATAAGTAATCGCAATTAAGATTGAAAAAAAAATTCCGACCGCGCTCAATTTGCCCTCGGAAAAATTCTCCGAACGTGCGCGGGATACAAGTCGGCACAATGGAAGCTCTCTCTCTCTCTCTCTCTCTCTCTCTCTCTCTCTCTCGGCAGCGGAAAAATATAATCAGCCCGGAGTGGAGAGAAGCAACAAAACGCGAAGCACCTTGAGATACCTCGGCCGGGCGAGCGCACACAGCCACGAGCACAAAAGAAGAGGGAGAATCCCGAGAAAACAAGTACTCACCGTTCGGGCGACCCCGTCCACTCGCTCTCTCTCTCTCTCTCTCCGGCGCTCGAACAATCCTATATCCCGGCTGAAAAAAACTCTCCGACTGCGCACACACACTGGTCCCGCAGGCGCGCGCAAGAAAAACAAGAAGAGTGGCCCTCCGATCCCCGCGGCCGGCAGCGGCCCTTTCACTTTCCTCCTAGTTGTACTCGAGACACAGCGCAACTCTCGCTTCGATCTTATTGTTATTCGCTGCTGTGCTCTCGAGAGAAGTGCGGAGCGCGCGCGAGTCTGACCCTCCCGCGAGGGTTGGAGGATCGAGTGTGGAACTCGCCGGTCCGGCTCGCCGCGGTTTATATAAGAAAGCGCGCCGAGGATCTGACTTATCCTGCGTTAGACGCCGGGGAAGGGGACAGACACCATGTGCGCGCCGAGATGATCTGGTGGGAGAGCAGCATTGCGAGCGAGGGACGGATCAACGTAACCTCTCGATCTTTGACTCTCAAGGCCGAGAACGCGAGTGCGCTTTTCACGTGCGTTGCGCGGCTCGCGCGACCATCGTTACGGATACGCGCCTTTTTCGCCTTTTGTGAAGGGTTGACGCCGGATCAAGGTGACCCGCGCGTATGATTTTTCACCGCACACGGCTCTCATTTTATAATGCACAGACCTTTATACAAGTTACGTCACTGTTACTCGGCTTGTTATAACAAGCAGACGAGTCGTAAAAGTTACTTGCGCGTTTCATTACTCCGCCACGCTTCACTTGTGCCTGTTCGCATTACCTGTTCGCGCAGTCGGAGCTTCGTAATATTCATCTGCCGCGATGATGGTACTGTGGAAAAGAAACGCGATACATAACCAAGCGTCTGTATGTGTGGCACGCTAAAGTTCATTAGACTGGAATATTAATCAGGGATGATGCTGTCGACGCTCGCTATATTGTCTCTGCAAATGACTAATACACTTAGGGTCCATACTGATGATGAAATTAATAATATAATAGTAAAGATGATCCACAACTTTCCAGACGCTAATGGTGACGTCCCAAATTTGTTTGTTACAAACAAAGGTACGCGAGGCAAAGTTTAGCAAGAGGCTGTGACGCCACTTTGTCGTCGTAAAGATGTGCTCAAAAAAGCGACTATCATTATTCTTTATCCGCTTCACGCTCCATCGGCGAAAAACCTAACAAAAGCAACGACCAGGCGATTGACCGCCGCCGACGCGACTTCGAATGCTTCCGGGGACAACAAGTTCATGGCTGAAATTGTCACTTGTCTCGTAACGTTTGGATTAGCAGAAATTGCTATTCACTATTTTTCAGATATTCCTGACGAAAGAATTGACTCGTTAATGGAATTTTTGAAATTTTCCCTCGCATCGCAGTTCACTTGGCACGCAGTTCATCTCGCTTCATTACAAAAAGCTTTGCAGGCGAGGAAAGTCGACACACGCTTTGAAAAGTGTATAAAGTTTCCCGGCGCGCGCCGTGTCTTCATCAGTTTTGCAGACCTTGACACCGGCTCTCGCTGCAGTTCAAGGCCGCGCGCAGCTCCGAGCTCTGGGATCCTTGAGGTGCGAGGACGGGGAAATTCGAGCTGCGCAGGACCCTCATCGCGACGAGAGTGTAGATAGGCGACGCGACAACCGGCGGCGAGCTTGTGCGCTGCGCAGGACTACTGAAGAGCCGAGACTGAGTGGGGCCACTGCACGACGTTACACTAACACTGTTGTCGTCGCGTATGCGGCGCGTTGAGATACATCGCATTCGCTTGTAATCGCAACTCGCGATAACAATAGCAGCGATTCGTCAACGTTGTACGAATAGCGATCTAAATTATGCGATTCACGCAATCTCTCGTGATCATCGGATAACGTTGGAATTATTGGATAACAAGGAGATAATCACGGTTATATCAAATCCGTCCACACACCTATACACGCCAACGGATATTTGTCAAACGCAATCGGATGCGTGCTTTTCAGATAACTTTAATGAGATTCCCGATGTGCCCGAATTCCATCATCGCTCATTTCCACGCAAACGAGGCCACAAACGCTACAATCGAGCGATGAATTCGACAAAAAGGCTGAAGCACTCTCCAACTCCGAATTCAAACGATTGAACGATTACTCCTTTTAGTAGAATCATAAGGCACGCGTGCTTCGTGTTATACGAAACTGTGTCAAACCGACCAAAGCAACAAATACTAATAACAGCGATAATGAAGGTCGCGCGCGATACGCCACAAGAGTATAATACCTGCATTCGCTTTCGATATATAGCTACATACAGAAGCAAGCCGCGTAAACGACGATTGAATAGAGAGAACGCCCCCGCGCGGACCGCCATCGACGCGGCTGTGTTTTCTGCGGCGCACAAGGTCTCGCAACTCGTCTATCCTATACAACCGCAAACGATGAATTACTGAAGGGTCGTCTCTATGCGCGCGCTGTGTATTCCGGTGGGTGTAGGCTAGCTGCTCTCTCTCTCTCTCTCTCTCCGCAGTTATCTCCTGGGCCCTGACGTAACTCGAATCTAGAATTCTCCCAAAGCGGATGAATGCGGCGACCTTGAACTGCGCACACCTGTGTCGAGGCCTCTCTCGAGTACGCTCCAACATGTACACTCTTCGCCTCTTGATAATTGACTATTTTTCTCCGCGATGCAGGTTCTGCGACTTTTAAACTTTTTCTCTTTATTTATTTGACTGTGCTCATCTCTAGGTTCGGCAGACTTATATTTTTCTTTCAGCTGATATGCAGACGTGACGTGGAAAATTGTTCTGTTTACCAGGTATAACGTGCAGTTCAAAACTGTTCTTGACTATTGTTAGTCTTTGGATGTTAATGACGAATGCGGTTTTGCCGGATGAAATTTAAAGATGCGCGGATGGACAATTAATTTTAATCGCAAAGACATAGCTAGCGCTATCTGAGCGCAGACACCCTTCTTGGCGATTGAAATAAAACTTGCAGAACATGTAAACGTTCAAGCGCATTGTCAGCATTATCTCAATTGCATCAAGAAAAAGTACCAAGTACGATTTGTCGACGGCGCAACCCTATATACTTTGAAATTGGGTTTTCTTAACCATAAAAAAATCTCGAGAGCATTTAAATCATTACTATTGCGCGTATGCGCAATCTGTTGGTATCTACTTGAATATATTGACCTAATCTTTCATGATTAAAAAGATTCATCCAAAAATATTAAGTTATTAACTTAATATTCCAAGTTGAAAATTTGCTCGGTATATTTCTTTTCGTTCAGAGTTTCCATCCTCTCCCGATTTTTTCGTCTCCTCTGGTCACGTGACTTCCGGTGAGGTTAGGTATTATACACCAGTGGTTAAAGTGGTTCATCTACTTTACCGACATTCGTCTGCTACTCGGCGACACACGCGATTATATGCATATAATAATGCTATACGATTATATGCGCGATGCGATCAATGTCTAAAGCAATAGTAGCTTATTGTCTATCGAATAGATCAAGTTTTGTAAAAGATGTGGAATCTCCCAAAAAAACTTTTTTCAAAAGTGAAAACCTTGGCAAGAAAAATACTAATAAACGTAGTGAAATCTCTAAATATTAAAATGTCAAGTAAATGTTTTTTTGGGACTACAAGCATACTGTAAAATGATACGCCAGAAAACTTTGTTTTAGTGAATGATGTTTTATTAATCAAAACTATAATTATTCTACACTCGAAAAACTCGACTGCGCGCAATGACTTCTCGCAAACATCTGGCTTTCTGTTTTCCGTAGTTTGGTCCGCCGGGCAACGAGCGATCTTCACTTACTACTGCTCTACCGATCAATCTTTTTCGCTTGTCTTGTAACGTTCAAAAACGTTCTTTTACTCAAACGACCTCAAGCCGGCTTTTAAACTATGGAGAAACTCTCAAGTTTCTTGACTCTTAAGGTCCGCGCACATCTCTATAAAGAACCTTTCGTACTTACATTTTATATAATATAGAAGTCTAAAGTGCCTGTACGCTATCTACCTGGGGAGAGGCCAACCCAAAACTGTTATTTACCACTAATCGGGCTGATTTTCTTTGCGTCCTTCTATAATGATTAAAAATACTGTAAAAAAATTGAAATTGGTTTAATAACACCCGTTATACAGCGTACAATTCACAGACACGCAAAATGGCAGATTGCTAATGGTATGATAATGGACCAGCCGTATCCGTGCATATTTTCCGATTATGATCATGATGATGATGATGATCATCATCATCATATGTGAGTCACTTTATCTCGTGAACGACGCGTGGCGTAGCCCAGAAGGCGCGAGGCCGAAACTGATTGCCACTACTCAAGTTTACATGAAAGCACACGCGTTTACTTGCTTTCCTTGCCTGCTATTTGCACTAAGTCTCTGCGTATTTACACACGGAGATGGGATGTGAATCGATCCTTGAGCTGCCTTGTATGAAAATAAAACAAGACGTTCTTATGCATATTCCAGTGAAAAGAAAAATTGAACAATGCTTCACTCTAATAAAAGATGATCCTGCACTGAGAAATTCTTCAGATAGCTGCCGCACCTAGCATGAGCAACAACTGTACTATGAGATTTGCGTATCAGCTCACCCAATTTTAGGAGCGCTGCTGCCCGAAAACGCGATACGGCTGGTGTCCCAAACATACGCACTTACCAAACGAACTCTCTAAATGTACAAGAGTGAAAAATCAATCTAATAGAGTCAAATATCACTCTTTTGAGAACAAAAAACTGAGCCAGTCGGAATAGAGTGAAAAGTAACGTGCTTCAAGAGTGATTCATGTCACTCAAATCTATAAGTCACATGATATTTCTACTAATACTACAAACCTAACCTAAAAGTAATTAAAAATGTATGTTTATCATCACGCTGCGAGTAACTTTTAGGAAAGATAAATTTTCAAAAATTTAATTTTTTTTACTATTATATTTTAGATTCATTATTTAATTTATTGTTCGTATTATTATTAATTTATTATTCATGTATTTATATTATTATTACCTAATGTATGATTTAGTCTGTTACAATGCCGCTACCCTAAGCGGGTCTTGGGCGTTGTCGTCCAGATCGGACGGGTGGGTGCCTATCACCACTACACAGCGCGTCCTTAGGTTGCGGATAGAGGAACAGCCCCTGAGAAAGAGGTTAGCTGCGAATAAATTGAATAAGCAGCCGCGGACAGCCGATAGGAATAGGCGTGGGTGTGATGAGCCCACACTGTCGAACGCATTCATCTAGAAACACTACGCAAGCACCACAACAAAAAAAAACACTTCACATTATCTCTTATCTCTCAATCTATCTCTTTCATCACACATTACAAAAATGGGCAAAAATCCTGCTGCCGAGGAGGATGCGGGAGCGATGACAACTGCCCCGAAACGGGATGTGGAGAATGATTCGTCACCTGGTCTTACGCGGTAACGATGCCAGCGAAGGCGCGCTGCCTTGCAAGGGGGCGTTAGGATGCGAGAATGAAACCGTAGTGTGTCTGACGACGAATTGACACTGTCCTCGTCAAAGTCGGAAAGCTCTCATACTTAGTTCTAGAGAGGTATGGGGGTTATCACCTCTAGAACGGTGGACTCACCTGCGATCGGAACAGGATCCGAAGCGCGCGGGTTTAACATACTATCATGGCTCAAAAAAATAAAATCCGAACCAAAAGGGACTTAAGGGTCGGAACTTGGAATGTTCGCAGTCTATACAGAGCAGGCGCGTTTAAAGAACTCGTAAAGGAAGCTGATAGGTACAATCTAGATTTGGTAGCAATACAGGAATCGCGGTGGCCAGATGGCGGAGTACTAGCATTGGGTAACTTCACGTACCTGTATGGGGCCGGGAGTGGGGGATCTCTAGGCACCAGATTTCTCGTAAGCAAAGGCATCATACATTCGGTTAAAAGTTTCAAATCCGTCAATGAGAGGCTCTCGTACATCATTATCGAAGGTGAATGGTATAGATATGTGTTTATTAATGTGCACTGTCTTACGGAGGACAAAGAAGAAGAAGCTAAGGATCTCTATTACGAAACTTTAGAGCAGGTAATCGACCAGTTCGCGTCTTACGACACAAGAATAGTATTAGGCGATTTCAATGCTAAAATAGGTAGGGAGGAAATGTTTAGGCCTACTATAGGGAAGGAATGCCTGCACGAAGCCAGCAATGATAACGGTATTAGGGTCATAAATTTCGCGGCGGCAAAAGATCTGATAATCAAAACTACGTGTTTTAAGCACAAGGACATACACAAGGCAACGTGGACATCGCCGGACGGGGCCACGCAGAACCAAATTGATCATTTCCTCATTGAAAAAAGACGTCATACTAACGTTTTCGACGTAAGGGCTTACAGAGGGGCAGATAGCGACTCGGACCACTTCCTAGTAGTAGCCAAATTAAGAGTTAGACTAGTAGCGAATCAAAATAGTAAGCGAGCAAACAAGGTAGAAAGCTTCGATATTGAGAAGCTACGAGATAGAACAGAGCGAATTAGGTACCAGATAGAAATTAATAACAGGTTTCAGGCACTTGAAAAAGCAAACACATCGCCGGGGGGGAATGACGAACCGAATAGCTTATGGGGGGACATCGAAAAAACGGTAAAAGAGGCCGCGAACAAAGTACTGGGTAAAAAGAAAAAGCCAAAGAGCAAACCATGGTTTGACGAAGAGTGCGAACTCTGGTTTGAAAGGCGCAAAAAGGCTAAATTAGATAGCTTACAAAATAGAAGGACCTAGAGAAGGTCCGATCCTTATCCTTACTCTTGAGTAGCACAACTACTTTTGCTCTCTTCCATTCATTCGGGAAATAACATTCATCCAAGCAAGAGTCATACATCGCTTTCCCATACCCGGTGATTTATTCATCTTCATACACTTCACAGCCATGCTTAACTCATTCCATTCGTATTCACATTTACCCATGTTCACGGCCTCAGGGGCCCACTGGGCATTCGGTGGTCCTTCATCTCCGTCTGGAGAAAAGAATTCGTCGAGAAGAAGGCCGGCAATTTCAGTCCACGAAGTTGTTAGACTTCCATCTGCCCGCCTCAAACTCGCAAGCTCCTCCCTCCCTGCGCCCTCAAATATGCGTATGATTGACCAGGGGTCCCTACTCCCTGTTGCCTCTCACTCACACGCATCTCCTCCAGGCATCTTCCTTCGCACTTTTTAACATTCTCGCATACTCCTTCTCATTTTTCTTTCATTCCGCTTTTATTTCTGATTCATTTTCTTCACGTTTGTTTCTTGCGTTCTGATACTTTTTCCTCAAAAATCTCACACTCTTTTTCATACATTCCAGCTCCTTACTCCACCAAGCCACTCTATTCACTCTACGTTCCACTCTCTCAAAGCATTCATCGTTTACACTAATTATCCATTCATTCATATTATTCACTTTCTCGCTTGCAGATAATTCCAAAAATTCACTATACCCGTATTCATGCGCAATCTCCTTCAGCCTCGTAACATATTTCCCCCCATGTGCCAGGTTTCATACGCCATCTTGGGTCCATTCGCACTTTATTCATCTCATTTCCATCCATATTCTGATTCACATCAAACATTCTCAACAACAACGGATTGTGATCACTTAACGTCCATTCATTTTTCACACACCATTCAAATCGGTATTCACCGCCGAAACCCCCAGCCAGGGTGACGTCTATGTCACTCCTACCTCTGGGACCATCGAAGGTGAAGCTCTCACTCGGCTCATTTAGAACATCGACATCCCATTCGCTGCTAAGAATCCAGGCCACTAATCTTTCCCCTCTTGCACCTCTCATCGTACCATCAATCTTCCCCTTTGCATACCAAAATTCACTCGCTGCATTTGCATCCATACCCACTAATATTCTTTCACCTTTCAAACACTCAAAAAGTTTGTCCAGATATTCTATTTCCACATTCATATCTCCATCATACTTACAATACAGTGAGACCATGAAGATCACACCGTATCGACCTTTCACACTTACACATAAAGCATTCTCGTGGACAAGATTTTCCATTACCATGCATACAGATTGAGGGTCATTCACAACTACAGCAGCCAGCCCATTTTTGCTCCAGAAGGTCCTCATTCCACTGGGTAGGCCACAGACCCTCCCATGTGCAAAATAAGGTTCCTGGAGCAGACATACATCCATGCATTCACTTACGATACACTCACCCAAGTCCCAAGTCATTCATTACACTCATGCTGCGCTGACAATTCAGCTGTAGGATCTTTGTGGTCTCAATTTCCATCACGGAGTGTCCTTTCTCTCAGCCACCTGATCCTAAGTTGATATCCCGGACACTCCGATAATGTCACGAGATGATCCGAACGCAACCCCCTCCTTGCACAGTTACCAGACTTGATCGTTTCCCTACAATCGTTTCCCACATACCCACTCATACAACATTTAATGCAAACCCTCTCCCGCTTACAATCTCTTGTTCTATGCCCGTAGTCAAAACAGTTAAAACATCTGCTTACACTCTCAAACTCATTCACTCTATAGGACAACCAGTTCATGTACAATCTTCTTTCATTCATCAATTTCATTTTTACTCTTGGGGATACTTCAATCACAACATTGCGCGATCCATTTTTTCCACTCCTGAACAAAACTTTTTTGCTCTTCTTAAACTCTTCCACACAGTCTCTCAGGATTTTAGCATACATCTCGTCCAGGAAAGTTTTGTCCGTTACCTCATTTGGTAAGTCATAAATTATGACTTTTGGACCAAACCTCCTTGCCTCTCCCGCCTTCAGACCCACACTTTCAAAGTTTTCCTCATTTAGAAGTTTTTTACACTCCGTCTCGCTTACCATTTCTACAGCCACTCCGTCCTTTACATTCCTCACGGCTTTTACTCTGACATCCACATTCTTACTAATCTCACTCATTACTTTCTTTCTCACATCCACACTGCTCTCTTTCTCTTTTCCTTCCACGATCACGGCGTACGTGGGCTGAACTGGCATCGGTGGCACAGCCATCCCTGAAGCCGAAACGCAACATTCCTTCCTGCGTATATACTCTCTCTGTCTACATACTCATTCATAATCTCAAGTTTTCCTTTCATAAACTCATTTTCACACACTAAACCGTTCATTACCACTTCCATTTTTCCCAATTTCTCAAACACGTACTCGCACACATTCTTGTTCACATTCAACTGGGACAGCACAATCTTATCTCGCTTGCTAGCTGTCCCACTATCTCCACGGTAGCACCACTCGCCGTTTTACAACTTGTTGCTGCATCCATACCATTCTCTTCACCATTCGTTTGGTTTTCGTTCCCGCGATTTTCCAGCTGGTCGACCAAGCGATTCAGCTTCTCCTCCTTCTTTTTCTTCCTTTCTTGCTCCTTTCTAATCTCTTATTCCGCTCCGCTCGCACCGATAACTCTTGTTGTCCTTTCTCTTCCTCTTTTCTTTTCTTCTCTTCGTCACTGCTTCTTGCTTCAGCCTCCTTCTTCCTTTTCTTATTCTTCTACTTCGCGACCTTTCCTTTCTTTCCCTCATTTCCCATTCCCATGTCTTAGCAGTCGATCTCCATGCCTGTTACCTTAAGGAAGGATTTTTTCAGATCTTCTTTGTTCTTTCTCTCCCTTTCTCTTTATCTGTCTCTCCTCCCTTTCTCCGTTCCCTTCGATTCACTCGGCACTGAGACGCTGCCAAATCTAGAATCCGACCTAGATCGAGATCTAGACCGCGCATCCCCCACCGAACTACTTCGAGACCCTGAAGAGTTACTGAAGATTCTCCTTCTACTTCTCGTCCCCTTATCCTTCAACTCCATCCACTTAACTTGTTCCTAGGCTTCATTTGGTTTTTCCATCATCTGGTTCGTACTGCCCCCCTTATTGGGCAAGCCCGTACTGGGGGCATTCAATTCTAGGCACGGTCAGAAGGTCCACAGGGGTTACGGCCCTACCCCGGTAAGGCGAATACACCCCGCCAGCCACCACAGCCAGCGGGGGAGGAGCCCGAGTCCAATGCGCTGCCTTCAACTATAAACTCACACGGTCGATTTTCATCAGCTTGTACTGGACGAGGTTTATGCACTGTTGGACCACTGCCTTGGTTGATTTTGCATCGGGATATGACTGTTTAGAGGAGTCAGCTGGTCCAATGATGATGCAGTCGGTGCGAGTGATTGGGAACGGTTTGCCATAGTCCAGAAATACACGAGTTGATGGATTCGCTTGGTGTGATTGTGTGTTGCGCAAGGCCACAGCGGCGTACGATGTACCAACGACAGGAGCTGAACATGTTGGCGGGCGGTTTTCAATTGGTTTGCTGCATAGTCGATGAAGTTGCATGCACGGTAGATCGCCTTTTCACACTTGAGCGGCTAGCAACACTTTGAGCGGACAAGTTACTCAGGTATGCGCACGACAGCTTAGTGATAGCAACGCTCATCGCGGTAACATAACCTCTGATCGGTTTCGATCGATTCTCTGATAGTTTTTCAGTATCAAGATAGTGCAGCACCTGGTCACGCTGTATATTCACGTTGTTAAGTATTTCCTGCACCTGAGCCGCAGTGAGCTCCTTCGTAGTATCATCAGTTCTTGCTCTTTTTTAGATACCCGCGAAACTGCTGGTTGTTCATTGGCAGAGCTGTTGTTTACCTCAGTGCTTGATTCAGCTAGAAATAAGTGTTCCGCCATTGTCGGCGAATCGGTGTTTACGGTTGCCCAGTGTTAACTGGTATTTTCGACAGGCGCCGCTGGTGCGGGTTATAGACACTCAATGAATTAGCAAAAATGTTGCCAGAGGAAAAGTGAGGTTGGAAAGTGGCACTGTGAAAAAGCAGGATATTTCCCAAAATCCAGCTGCAACCACTGATGTTAATATGTAGGTCGACTTATCCGACGACAGTCCTCCAACCCCAAAGACACACAAACACACGAACCGATGCAGTAGCAGGTATAAGACACCAAAAACGCACACTGAACTATACTTCTCCCCCGAGAGAGAGAGAGAGAGAGAGAGAGAGAGAGAGAGAGAGCGAATTAGAATTAGAATTAGAATTTATTTACTCACAGTCTAGGGACTCAGGGTCCGTTATAGTCATAATTGCTACAGAGTATATTTACAACAAAATAAGTGCAGGAGTGAACTGTCGCTGTAGTCCTAACAAAGTTGACAGACGGTGAAATACATATAAAAACTTTAAAATAACGTAAAACTAAGGCGTAAAAACAAATAAAAATAACATTTTTGAAGTAGAAACAAAACAACGAATGGCACGTATGAACGCCGTGAGTACAAAATAAATAAACAATATCGCAGTTATAATCAAAGGACTTCTCGTAAAATTGCTCACACGTAGGTAATTTTAGGTTGATACTGTGAGGTGGTCACATTATGTTTTATCTTGGAAACGCAGTATGTTATCTTCGGAGATTCTCAGCAATTATTTGCCTATTCTATGATATCCCAAATTCAATCAAAATAATTTCACAAGCCCTCTGATGCGCAATCAATCCGACGGTTCGCAGCCGTTAGTCTCACACAAGTCTCCGTCAGAAATAGAAATGTCGCGCGTAACGCGCCAACGCTTTCTCCTCGTGCAATATAAATATACGCGCAGCCCCCGAGAGGTCTTCGAGCCAACGACGTTGCGCAATAAGCTTGCGAGCCTAGAAAAAATCCCGCTGGCGAAAAAAAAGAAGCGAGGGAATCCCTCCCAATCACGCTCTCAACCCTTCTCCATTTATCTCCACCCCCGCGCGCGCGGCCTGTGGAGAGAGAAAAGAATCGGTGTACGTCGAAAAGCTGCAAATTACGACGATTAAATCAGGCGAACGCGTCCCGCTGCTGCTGCTGCTGCTGTCGGTTGAGCTGGAGCGAAAGTCAAGCAAAAGACGGAATTCGATTCGATGGTTCCGCGGTACTGTATCAATTTCTAGCCAAAAGAAGCAATTAGTCATGGTGGCCCAGGAGAGAAAATGTAATTAGCGAGCCCCGCGTTAAAGCTCACGTATCACCTTTGGCTGCGGCGAAGATTCCTCTCGGCCTATACACACGGCGGGGGCCACCCACACACCTCGGGCTCAACAGGTACCCCCCCCCCCCCCACACACACACACACACACACTGGGGAAGGGGCTGCGCAGCAGCGTCGCAGCATCACCGAAACAGCCCTCGCCGCGCGACGACGACGACAGCGGCGGCAGTAGTGCACCTCTCTCTACTACGCAATCGCCCCGTTATCGACCCGAGCGCGCGCCGCCACGGCACACCATGAGCCGAGGATATAAACACAGCGAGCTGGCGTCGGCAGGATAAGCCATCACGGATTGCAAATTTCGCGGTCTAATTTGAGTTACCTAGCGTTACGCGATCGAAGCACACGCATCTCGGACTTGGACACGGCGTCCGGGTAGCGCGACGGCCGGAGAGCTCGCCTCGGGATGTTTGCCTCGGTAGCCGAGCGAGAGAGAAAGTAAAAGCAGATAGCCCGCCGCCACCCCGCAGCGCCGCGCAGGCGCGAGTCCTCCCGGCTGCTGCTGCTGCTGCTGCTGCTGCTGCTCAGTAGTAGCGGCCTCCTTTCTCTGCGGAGCTGGTAGCCCGCGAATCGCAGCAAGCGGAGCCGCAGTCGTCCCCGAGCGAGCCACCCTGTACACGTAACCGCGAAGCGACTGCGACGAGAACTACGCACCCGTATGGCAGCCGCAGGATAGGCCCGCGGCCCGGACGTCGCGCTGCGAGCTTAGTGCCGAGAACCGCGGCTCCGCTGCCGTACACCGAGAGATCTGAGGCAGTCTGCCAGCTGGACCATGTCGTAAGTCTCTCCCTCTGCATGTGTGCTTTTGTTGGGCCGTGGTAAAGATTCGCGTCGCCGAGTATTCTTGATTTCGCATCAGAGCGAGACGCGTGTGCATGAGTATGCCGTCGGCGCGCTCGACTGGCTCGACTTATGGAGATTCAGCGGTGTCCCTGGAGCGCGGCATCTTCGGCCTTGGAGAAAAATCTATAACACGGGAGAAATCTTCGCGTTAAAATACATGTTTGCGACAGCGAGCGTCACGTGTGCGTCAGCCGAGAGCTCGAATCCGTCGGGTATCGTATATCCAGCGTGTTTTCGTTTTCTGCTTCCAGCTCGAGTACGAGGACGCGTTTCAGTACTTCCGATGTACCTATCGGGTTATTATGTGATCCTAATTTCACGTCGTCACGGCGTTAGATTTCTAATTCCGTCGAAGCGTATAACGACTCGCTATACGTGTAGCAGGGACCTCCGCTATGCCCGACATACTGATGTAGAGAATCCTCGTCGGCCGAGAGCTTGCGATACTCAGCTTCAGTTATGCTCCCGGTTTTAATTGAAATTATACTCGAGTCGTGTCAACAACGCCTCGTTTTGACGCGAGCGACGTTTTTTGCCCACATCAGCCAGGGGCTCGGCCGTGCGACACCTCCTGCCATTGATGCTTGCTTGCAAGAACTCGCTCGCCGGAGATCAGTAGTCGCTGACGTAAATCAAGCCTCCGTGAACAATACGCGTGCACCGCGTCGTCAACGCCGTCCGATTCCCTTATATATATATATACAAATCAAGCCGCACGCAGGACAAAAGTTGTACGCAGCACTTTAGCTCCGTTATACATCTCCCTCTATTGGCTCTCCCGTCGGAATCGGAGCCTCCGCGACTCCTCGGCCAGTCGATATAATGCCGGCTTCCCTCGGAATACTTTGGGGCGGAGCGTGATACGCTTACGCGGAACTTTTTTAATGTAACGAAAAGTATAAAAAGTACACGGATGCTTGTGGGCGCGCTGATCCGTCGATGTATTATCCGAAAGTTTTGTATTCTATAAACGGCAACTTTTCTACTCTGTTTACGTTCTTAAGAGCAATCGATCAGCCAGGCAGCAGCGTCTCTTCTTTTTTCCCTGTACGCGCGCGCTCGTGAGAGTCGTGAGCAGGCTGACGTCACAGCAGATGTATACGCGTGAAAGTGTATAATATCGCCGAATCAGTGGTGCGAAGAAAAATGTGCGTAAATGAAGTGCCGACGGACAAAAAGAGCTACATACTCGTGCAGCTTCTCTTTGAGTCGCAAGAGAAGCTCTGTGCTCTGTGCTCTGTGCTCTGTGCTCTGTGCACCCACACACACACACACACACACACGCGCGCGCGTTATACACAGCGAAAAACAGGAGAAACGCACTCCAAACCGTCGGTAATCCGCAAAGCCACTCTGCCACGTTCCCTCCTTCCCCCATACGCGCAGCTAATCCAGAAAGCCGTTGGAGAGAATAACAATACGCATAAAACAGCTCGCCGCCAACGCAGCTCTCGGCCCTTCGCACAATCGCTCGTCCGCACGCGCCGGCTATTGTGCAGCGATAATACCAGTACACAGTAGCAAATTCGCGAGTAACGCTGTGCCCACGCGAACGCCCGCATCTCCGGCGCACAGCTGCACTGTTTACACGCGCGCGCAGAGTTAACGCTCTCCTGATTAACGAACATTGGCGCAGCACATGTGCACGAGACCTTCGCGAGCTGGGGCAAAAAGTCGGATTAGCCGAGATTTTAGTCTCGTAAAATTCTTCTCTTTCTGGATTCGTGCTCGCGTGCCTGGACGTTGTTGAGCATACAAGTTCATTCTATCGATTGTAGCGTTCTGTCGACGGTTCCGATTCTGCAGAAATAATGCTGGAAATTCCAATTAAGTTATTTTTATTCGTACGGAAACTTATTTTCGCGCAAAAGCTAATTCTCTTTCCGACTGACTGATTGTGAGAATTATACAAATCGAAATTATTCTTTTTGTTTTTTCAATTTAATTCCAGCGAAAAACTGTCCTTTGCACGCTCGTTCGTCCAGCAGAGAAATAAAACTTGGTCGCAAAAACCGAACCCCTCTCCGTTGGCAGCATCATCGATTAGCAGTTTTAAAGGCCGGTACGTCTCCGAAAATTGGGAGAAAAAACTCGGCTGCTCATCTCGCATCGATTCCAAGCCCAAAGCTTTACAAAGCGTCATTCACATTATCTCTCGCCGGCGCTTTCCGCTTTTTCTATATCTATATAGAGCGAGATCCGCAACGCGGGAAACCTCAATAACGCTCATTTCCCCTCGCAGCCGCGCGAAGCCGATTAAGGAGTCCAGAGCCTTCGCTCGCTGCGGATTAAAAGGATAGCCAGTTTTTCTGCGGCGTTTCTTCCTCTATTTCCGCTCGCTTTTTGCGCCGCCTAATTGGACTTTTATTGGCGCTTTTTAGTTTTGAAAAGTTTTCGAGGAAGGTAACGGAGTGCTGCACTGGTGCAAAATGAAAACTCGAATTGTCATTAGCGCCGAAAACCTCTCGCGAACTGAAATACCCGATATCCAAGCGGCTGGAGCCGATGAATTTCCTCAATTTTCCCGTGTCACCTCGGTCAGTCAGTCCGACGAGCAACGCTTCTTGCAAGCTCATTCAAGGCCGCTGCTCCCGCGATGCCGGCTAATAAAAATGTACTAATGTAAGTAAATGTACTAATCGAATTTCACACACCGCGAGAAAAGTTTCAAAGAAAATCAACGCTTCGCCTTGATTTATCGTCACCCAAACCGACGGGCCGCTTATGGTCGCTCATCCTCGCTCCAGTATTGTTATACAAATGGGTATGTATGTATGTGTACATCGCGCATTTATCGCGACAAGCGCTGTCCGGTTGCGGGACATTGCGAGCTAGGGCAGGAAAGCTAGGCCGAGTCGGCGGCGAAAAACCCGTATCCTTTTCGTTATGCGAGTCTCTCCGGCATGACTGTACGCGCCATTAGAGGCCGAGCGCGCGCAATACGGTGAAGGAGCTGACACCTGTACCGCACTCGGTTTTCCGCCTCGCTTCACGAATGCTCGCTGCGTTAGGAAGTGTATTATGAAATGCTATACAGCAGTTTGGCGTCAGGGTCGTCGATGATTCGATCGATCGAGGCTTCGTTGCTGCTTTTCAATGACGGTCGTTCTTTTCATTCCGTCACTAGAGTTTTCGTTTTGAAACAGTCTGCTATAACCGGCTGTTTAAAGTGGCAGTGAGCAGTTGTATAGTGGCGCACAGCTAGTTATACATTCCGAGAGCACAGATAGTGATAAACGGAATGGGAAATTTAGTGGTGAACGATTCAGCATTGCAAATCTCGCTAATGGTTTTACGTGTGCGAGTGTGGCACGAATCGTGTAGCAACGAAAGTGATTTGGCATGCACGACCTATGCCAACGCAGTTGGCTAACAAAGTTACCGCTAAGTAGTTAAGGGTTGTGATGCGCAGCGAGATACGGGCGTTTAGCTGACACGAGAGTCTCATTGAAAATACAGCGCTTGAAAGTCGATTACGTTTTACATATTCAACGTACCCGACCGAACCGATCCGCAGGCTGTATGAACATGAAAGCTATTCATCCGCGGGCGGAGGCAATATACAAAACGATATAGTTCCTCGAACTCTGCGTCGTCGCACTCCGCAAGCTCCAATTAAACGTTGCCCGCTGCTCCAGACGCACGCACCGCAGGCGGATACACGTCGCGTGCAGCAGCCTCGCAAATTAAAGGGAAGCTCTCTAATCGACGCCTCCGCGCGTAGCGGCCTGCAATTAAGTGTCTCGCGCGAAGAGAAAAAAGGCGCGTGTCGGTGGCAATTCATTAGAGAACCGCGAGAACCGAGCTTCGCGTGTCACAATGCATCGGGATATCTGAATAATGCACGCGGACAGATTCTAATGAGCGAGCGAGTTTTGCGTAATCGACGACGACGAAGGGGCTTGTCTTCTCGGGTCTGTTCTCGAGTCACGTTTCCGAGCACCAGCCTCTTTCCATTTCAGCTCTCTGGAATTTCAGCAGATTTACTTGTCGCGACATTCGCACTAATGGACATATCGCTCACGTTTCAAACTTTTCCGATAAACGTAACGTGGCACAGCTCGGCAGGAGTTGGTCAAGCGTCTGGAAATAAATTTTCAAATAAGTCATATGTGCAGGAGCTGAAACGTCGCGCGTGCGGCACAATTAGAGGTGTGCCAATAACGAGTCTCCGCGGCGGCGATGCATAAACATGCGCGAATCAAAGAAAAAAGCCGACAAAAATGCTTCCTCGCCGCGATCCATCGCCGGGGATACGTCCAGAGCCAAGTTCTCGATCAAGGCCGCGCTCGGCGCTGCACTTGCGAAGCCGAGTATCGCCGCTCTCTCGAGCCATTAGAGAGGCTCGTACCAGATATATAATGACTATCATCGTTGGGGCGTGTGCCGCACGTGAATCCGAACGAGCGAGCCATTAACGTCTCTCGCTCCTCTCGATCTGCGGTCGCCGTTTTTATTGCCCCCCGCTGAGCCAGAGCTCGTGGCTTCCCTCGCGTTTTTTCTTTTTCTTCCTAGCAGAAAAAGAGACAATAGCTCGCTCTGCTCTGCTCTGCTGCGCGCGCGAGAGCATAATCGCCGCTCGTTTTCCGCGCAAATTTTTCGCGGTATAGTTTTCGAGAACGAGTAGAGCAAGTACTCTTATATTGATATATTATATTGATATATCTGATTTTTCGATTTTAATACTCGTCTCTCGCCGTTTATTTTTTTTTTTTTTTTTATCTGCGTAAGACATATCTACATTGTAAATTTGCTCGGCCGAGACTTGCGACTTTATGAATGCACGAACGTAGAATTAGAATAACACACGGTGTATCCGCGAATCCCAGTCGTTAACGTTACTTAATAGAATTCTTAATAGATGTTTTACATAGCGACGGTGGCATGTAGTCGTGTGTGTAGTCACACTCGTTTTCTGCAAATCATGCTCTCTTGCAGTTCGCACCGTATATGACGCTCACGTGAGTATTCGAGCAATTTTGCTCATACAAGTTTTTAGCATCTACGATCTTTAGGATATGGATAGGATAGAATTTTTACGATCGCGCGTTATGTCTTCTCAGTCAAAGTGGTATCTTGAAGAAGCGATGTAAGTGTAACCAAAATGGGCCTCTTCCGCGGCTTGCGTCCTCACTGCAGTCAAGGAAGAAAAAATCTCACAAGGAAGTCTCGATTGGCGCGATCGTCGTCGCTTTGGCCGAGTTCTATACTCTGAAAGTGACGCGAGCGCATTAGTTAGCTGCTCGTCCGAGGGTAGCCGCCTGACGCGCGGTTATAGAAGCAGGCATTTCCGCGATGACGAACGTACGCATACCTATTGATTACCTATATAGTACACATTGAATTTTTCATCCAACTGATTACTCTTCAGAATGTATTTAATCACACTGAGTGTAGTTTATTCTTGCCTCGAAAGTTATAACTCCAAAATTTGAATTCAAACCTTATTTTACAATTTCAAATCATCAAAAACTGCAGATGACGAGTTAACAATATGCGATATTCCACGGTGGACGATCGTCTGCGTGCTAGTCGTACCTGGCCAAGTCAAATTTTCATAATTTTCTTTGCATTTTCTTCGTAGCTTCGTAGCTTCTGTGATTCAAACTCCAAACACCTCGTAATGGATTTTTAATCATTAGTAGTTTGAATACTATTTTTAATTAAACATAACCTGATTAAGAATTGCTTCCTTCCTAAAAGGAAACCTTGTAATAGTAATTTTTAGAGTCTGTGTAATAATTACACGTAGGAAATGTGCATTTCTAGTCGAAAAATTATGTTTTTGGAAAATGTCCGTACGAATGTGTGCGTACATGCGTGCCTGCCTGAGGTATGCATATCGTAATATTTTTTAATTTAGACTTTGGATTTCGACAATGTTTGACATTGTATATTTTCTTTGGGTTCTAAATTCGTGAAAATAAGTTATTTTCAATTTTACACCCATCCTTTTGGTCACCCTAACTCTATAACTGTTTTCCTATACTTTCTATTTAAGACACCTCTTCCAACTTAGATCAGATGTAAAGACAAGTTAAATTTTAATATTGAAGAAGAAGACTTGAATGCTCACTGTTGTAAATTATAGGGGTGGTGTGCCCAGTACGAAAACCCTTAGCTATTTTGGGCATACTTTTAAACGACGCGATAAATATTCGAATCCAAATCTACAAGAAAAGGACGGGCGCCAGTCAACGGCTGTAACTATTTACTTACCTTCATCAAAAATAAAAACACTTCAAGCGATTTGTTCCTAAAATAGCCTTCTATGATTAGGAAAGGTCCCGATTCTATGTTCTGTGCAATAGTTGATTCGCGACATCAATATAAAAAGTGCAATTTTCAATCCTCGTAAATAACTT
Source organism: Nasonia oneida (assembly GCA_037356405.1). Taxonomy (NCBI): domain Eukaryota; kingdom Metazoa; phylum Arthropoda; class Insecta; order Hymenoptera; family Pteromalidae; genus Nasonia; species Nasonia oneida. The sequence goes on along the minus strand of JAZHPH010000021.1, from coordinate 1,905,111 downwards.
TTTACAAATTTCAAATGCACATTTCCTTATTTTCCTTATAACTTATGCTGCGACTAATTTGAAATAACGATACCAAAGTATGTTCATTAGACCACAAATATGTACGAAAAAACTGACCTAAAGTAGCTCCATCTGTTATTGGAAGCTGGTTACATGAAATTATCCATAGTAGGAATTATCCGTACTGGACTCATCTCCCCTAATAGGCACGATAAGTTCAATTTGGTGTTCACCAAATCTAGGATTGATGTATGTCAGCATAAAAATAAATATAGTGTAACGGGCGCCGCGGCGCGCGAGTTCATCTGCTTCTCAAACTCGCCTTCGTGGCGCTACCGCGCCACTTGATATGCAAACAGATGTTTTTCTGACGCAGATAAACAACATTTTTTTATTCTTACTTGTTTAAAGATTTATTCTTCTGCAATAACGTTGCACGATTTCGGAAAATATTCTAACAATTAAGCAGTAAATACATACTGTAGAATGTGTCATTGCAGATATCCCTGAGACTCAGAGAATTTTTGTAATGTCAAGATGTGAAAATTGTGAATTGATACCGGTTAATTTATTTTTATTAAAAAAAGAAAAGGAAATTTTTTCGGAAACTTTAGAAAAAAGCAGTAACATACAATATCTTCAAGCAATATTTCATCTATTAGAGCTATACATTTAGTTTAAGGAAAGTATGAGTCGATGAATTAGCAGCGGCTTTTATTTAATAATATTCCATGATCAGACACCAAATACATCTTTCGTCTAAAACATTTAAATTGCAGCACACATCAAATGGTTACGAAAAACTCATAAATACTAAATCAAGCTTCTATAGAGTTTCCATAGCAGAGTCTATTTCATTCAAATTAATGTCGGCTTCAATATACGGTCGCATGCCATAAATATACAATTTTAAAGCGAGAAAGCCACCGTAACCTTTTTGCCCTCTGTGTACTAATCCAGCGCCAGATAGAGGTGTAACGTACTTAGATGTCCAAAATTGAGTATCTATAAAGGGAATCGTGATTTGCCCACCATCTTTTTCGAGACAGCTGGTGGTTAATTGTAAAAATTGATTGTCTTCCGAATCAGGATAATTTTCTGGTATTTTGGGTTTCGTTGGCACATCCGAATTGTAAAGCTGCAACTAAATATAAAACATTTTAATCATATTTATAAGTCAGTAATAATACCCAGCTAGTAATGAAGAGCAGTATATGGCATTCTTACTCTGCAGGCTTTGGAACGTGCAATTTTTGTTGGTCTTCATCAGCATCAAACAATTTTCCTGTTCTAAAATCAAATCTGGCTGAATACACCCCTAGACTTATTCGTTTTGAAGTGGGGTTTACTTCAAACTTCAATCCCGTGACGATGCGATCACTGGGTAGAAGCGTTTGCGTCAAGTCAAAGGATCTCAGTTCATCCCAAGAAACTTTAACGCGATTTCGAACGCCCGTAGAATAATATTGAAATTAGATGATTAGCATCAGAGTTTTAGCAATATCTTTCGATAATTTTCACATATTATTTACCATATATATCTGACCAGCCAGAAGTTAAACTGTCAATGCTTCCGTTAGCTAATGATTCTCCTTCCTAAATTTGAATGCATAAAGTCCCGCGTATCATAGATAATTTGGCACCTGTCACAACCCTTTCAAATTCAGAACAACGGTTAATACATTTTCGTCAATGTTTGAAACAATCCTCTCATTATTGGGACACAAATCTTACCTGTAGTAGGTGAAAATAAAGTATATCTTATACCTTTGAGTGACGCAGAAATCATAGAAGTTCTTAGACTCTCTACAGCCGATCTGTATTTTACGTGAATTTCAGATGCCGCTTTTCTAGTGCCGAAAATCGGTTTCTCTATCCAAACCAAAATTTAATAAAGTGCGAGGGTATTATACGTATGTATTATGCAGTTTACTACTCTGATTTTTCGAAGTTCCTGCGTATACTATAACTTTATTAACTTATACCATTATGTATATCCAAAAAGGTGTACCTCAGAGTCTTGGCTATAAAGTATTGAGCGATGGATATTCTCAGCAATCTGAATAAGTTATCGAGTAATTGTACCTGCGATACGTCTGTTTCACAAAAACTTTGATACACCTAAAACAAGGTGAAGTATCAATTTGAATGTGCACTGAATTGCAAACCTTTATAATGTCAAATGTCAGTAGTATGATTTTAAGTAACTTACATGTGATATCGTAACGCCATTGAGGAATAGATTATACATAGTTGTCAAATCTGTTGAGATTATATAATAAATAGTATTGAAATATTCGTCCAAATTTTGTGTTTATTATTTTTTATTCTCAATTTCATACCATTTCATTTCGAAAATCACTTTCAGATTAAACATTTTTTCTCCAAGATTGTATTTTTAGTGCTATATCGATCATATCAGGTACCTTTTCAAGTATCTGCGTTAATTTATCGATGTCACCTTTAATTTCACTGTGCATCTCTGAAATGGCGTGCAAAGTTTCGTCTTGGGTTTCCGGAACATCAAAAAGTTTCCCACTCGTATCGATTATGAATTGACCCATTGTAACGACATTTGACGATTCCCCGAGGAGCGCCGATAAAAATGCGGTACATCTTTGAAGATTAAAAGCAATCAAGACGATCGTAAGCGCAATACGTAGAAATGTACTCATTTTTGTTTAAATTGTTCAACGTATACCAGCATGTAACTCTTCCAGATTTCCTATGAAATATATAAATGTATGGTTAAATAGAAAAAATAAATAAATTACGCCAATACCATCTGAAATGCCTTGACAGCGCATAGGCAAAAATTGATGAACTGGTTTCTGTTATTTTCGAGGATGCTTTAAATAGCCAGCATGTCAGTCTAAAGTTTGCGCTCCTGCACGCAGAAATACTTAAAATAAATAGTTATTGCTTAGTCAAGGATACTATAAATATGCGTGCTAGTTTCTCTAATATTTCTGTAAAATTTTTTTTATAACACATGCATTAAAAAGACCATTTTCGGCGCCTATAAAGTGGAACGAAAATAGGGTTTTCCGAGCGTCTGACAAAATGTAGAGCAAGAGTCCCTGGTCATCATTTTTTTTTCCACGTATCTTCCACGTATCTCTATTTTGTGCCAACCCCATCCATTGCGCACCCTCCCTCCCGATTTCAGTTAAGTCCGTTTTTACGTTGTCCCCCCACCTGCGCCTAGGTCTACCTAGAGGTCGCGGTGTGCTTGGCTTTCCTTTCATTATACGCGCTGCCGTGCGATCGTCTCCCATTATTGCCAGGTGCCCTGCCCATCTTAGTCTACGCGATTTAATTATTCTGTTTATATTCGGTGACGAGTATAAATTGTGTAGCTCGTCATTGTGCAGTTTCCTCCACTCCCCGGTTTCTTCATCTTTCTTTGGCCCGTATATTTTCCGCAGAACCTTATTTTCGAACACCCTAAAACGGTTTTCTTCCGCTTTAGTTAGCGCCCAGGTTTCGCACCCGTACAAAATTACCGGCATTATTATAGTCCTATATATCCTTACTTTTACATTTCTAGACAGCAGTTTTGATTTTAGTAATCTATTCACGGCGTAGAAGCAGGCATTACCCGAATGAAGTCTCTTGTTAATCTCGGCTTTAATTTCGTTTGTCACCTTCGCAAATGCCCAGTTTGTCCATGATCATATATTTCGTTTTCGATTCGCTCACCTCTAGCCCCGTGTCCTCATCCGCATTTATGAGAATTTCCGCATTTCTCGCTACCGCTGCACCGTTATCCCCCAGTATGTCCAAGTCATCCGCATATCCCAGAATTTGTGTTTTTCCGTTAAGGGTTGCACCTAGCCCGCTAGTCTGCATTTTTCTAACAACATACTCTAGCGTTAAGAGTTAAAGAGTACCGTAGAAAGACCGTCACCTTGTTTCAAACCGTCGCGTATCATGAATGATTCGGATACGTTACCGCCTACTCGGACCTTTCCCGTGCTTCCGTTCAGACATATTTGAATTAATTTCACGAGTTTTTTTGGTACTCCGAGGAGCACAAGGATTTGATACATTTTGCTTCATTTGATAGAGTCGTACGCTTTTTTAAAGTCTATAAATAGTTGCTGTATTGTTTCGCAATGTTCCCATTTTTTCTCTAACAACTGTCTTATAGTAAACATTTGATCGCTCGTCGACCTGTTACGCCGGAATCCACACTGATACTCTCCTATTATATCTTCCGCGAAGGGCGTGAGTCTGGCCTGTATTACGTTTGATAGAACTTTGTAGCAGGTAGCTAAAAGTGAGATTCCCCGGTAGTTATTGCAATCTGTCTTATCTCCCTTTTTGAAAATCGGTATGATGATGGATTCTTTCCAGTTTTCCGGTATCGTTTCATTTTTCCAAATAGCACATACTAGTTCAAAAATTCCGAATGTAAGCGCGGTGCCTCCATATTTAAGTAGTTCAGCTGGTATAGAATCGTTTCCCGCGGCCTTATTGTTTTTTAGTTTTTTGATCGCGGCTTCTACTTCTTTGTAGGTCGGTTCTTCCATATGGAATTCAACAGTGAGGATTTCATCTCCCGTTTCCTCGCAGTTTTCATGTACGTTTAGTAACTTATCAAAATATCCTTTCCACAGCTTTAGCAGTTCATTTTCGCTTGTAACGAGATTCCCGCCCTCATCTTTCATTAATTGCGATCTACTCTGGAAACCCTTCCTAATAGCGTTGATTCCTTTGTACATCTCGCGCGGGTTATTTTCCTTACTGTTAGTTTCTATTTTTCTAATCTCGCTCTTTTGATACTCGCGCTTTTTGTTTCTGTAAATCACACCCACTTGCTTTCTTATTTCGTGGTACTCTTCTACGGTCCTATCGTTTCCATTGTGAACGCTGTCTACTTTAGCCTTTTTGCGCCTTTCAAACCAGAGTTCGCACTCTTCGTCAAACCATGGTTTGCTCTTTGGCTTTTTCTTTTTACCTAGCACTTTGTTCGCGGCCTCTTTTACCGTTCTTTCGATAGCCCCCCATAGACTGTTTGGGTCGTCATCTACCTCCGTCGGTGCATCTGTGTCCTCGAGAACCTGAAACCGGTTACTTATTTCTACTTGATACTGAATTCGCTCTACCCCGTTTCGTAGCTTTTCAATGTCGAAGGTTTCTACTTTGTTCGCCCGTTTACTATTTTGCCCGGCTACTAATTTGGCTCTTAATCTGGCTACTACTAGAAAATGATCCGAGTCGCAATCCGCCCCCCTATAGGTTCTTACGTCAAGTACATTTGTGTGGCGCCTCTTATCGATAAGGAAGTGATCGATTTGATTTTGCGTGGCTCCGTCCGGCGATGTCCACGTTGCTTTGTGCATATCCTTGTGCTTAAAGCACGTAGTTTTTACTATAAGATCTTTTGCCGCCGCGAAATTTATGACTCTAATACCGTTATCGTTGCTGGTTTCGTGCAGACTTTCCTTGCCTATAGTGGGCCTAAACATTTCCTCTTTCCCTATTTTAGCGTTGAAATCCCCCACTACTATTTTGGTGTCGTAAGACGCGAATTGGTCGATTAACTGTTCTAAAGCTTCGTAATAAAGATCCTTTACCTCTTCCTCTTTGTCCTCCGTAGGACAATGTACGTTAATAACCACTTAATTGTACCACGCTCCTTCGATGATGATATACGAGAGTCTGTCGTTCACGAATTTGAAACTTTTAACAGCGTGTATAATTCTTTTGCTAACCAGAAATCCGGTACCTAAGGAGTGTCCGCTAGCGCCCCCGAATATAAAGGTGAAGTTATCTTTTGCTAAAATCCCGCTATCTTGCCACCGAGTTTCTTGTATTGCTACCAAATCTAGATTGTACCTATCAGCTTCCTTTACGAGTTCTTTAAACGGGCCTGCTCTGTATAGACTGCGAACATTCCAAGTTCCGACCCTTAAGTCCCTTTTGGTTCGGATTTGATTTTTTTGAGCCATGATAGTATGTTAAACCTGCGCGCTTCAGATCCTGTTCCGATCGCAGGTGAGTCTACCGTACTAGAGGTGATAACCCCCATACCTCTCTAGAACTAAGTATGATAGCTTTCCGACTTTGATGAGGACGGAGCCAACTCATCATCGGACACACTACGGAATCATTCTCGTATCCTAACGCCCCCCTGCAAGGCAGCGCGCCTTCCCTGGCTTCGTTGCCGCGTAAGACCAGGTGGCGAATCATTCTACACATCCCCTTTCGGGGCAGTTGTCATCGCTCCCGCATCCTCCACGACAGCAGGATTTTTGTAATGTGTGCTAAAAGAGATAGAATATAGACATAGTGGGGTAGAAAGAGAAAGTGAAAATAGGAAATATTGTTGAGTGTTCGTTGTTGTGGTGGTGCTTGCGTAGTGTTTCTAGATGAATGCGTTCGCCAGTGTGGGCTATCGGCTGTCCGCGGCTGCTTATTCGATTTATTCGCAGTTAACCTCCTTCTCAGGGGCCGTTCCTCTATCCGCAACCTGAGGACGCGCTGTGTAGTGGTGATAGGCACCCACCCGTCCGCTCTGGACGACTACGCCCAAGACCCGCTTAGGGTACCAGCGTTGCAACAGCCCTGGTCATAATACATGTATAAATTAATCCATTTTCGCTCCCTATAAGGTAGGTAGAGCTTACAATAATTTGAGAATCGGAAATCAAGAGATTTATTTTTATGATTTATTTTTTTTCATCTCCTTTATGCAGGAAAAATTTTCCGCAGGTACCCTCGACTCCAACTCGTAACTCGTCCTCAAATCTCATCCTCGTTAAAAATAGCCCGTCCCCCCCCCCCCCCCCCTAGTTGCACAATATACTATTATCCCACTTTCAACCGAAAGGCCACTATTTGAGCCTAAAAAGCGGAATCAAACTCAAAAATCGTGGCGTATAATACATCTCACCGGAAGTCACGTGACCGGAGGTGACAAAATATCGGGAGAAGAAACTCAATTTTTCAACTTGCAATACTAATTGATTTAAATGCAATCGAGATTTTTGTTGGAGGTTAGTAAACCCAATTTTAAAGTACATAAGGTCACCCTGTCCTGTGCGGCGCTATCGCGTCTCTTGATATAATGTTTAGTACGCTAAATCGCTATTGCCAATCGTTCTACAATTGTGGTCACATGTTCCAGAAATTATTTTCCGACGATTTGCAAAGTTTTTTCAAATAATATTGTTAAATGCTTCTTAATTTTACATACTCATATTATTATCAAACATCTTATAAGTTATTGGCTTTCCTTAAGTTTTTCTGTGGGGAAAGTATAAGTGCGGTTGCGATTGTTAAGCTCAATGTTCTCTAGGTATCAAACGAAAATGTTATGTTATACTGAAACAGAGGTAGAAAAACGATTCTAATTTAAAAAATTACGTTAATTTATTAGCTATATAGTATAATAATAATAGTGCAAAAGGAATTCCGTTAAAAAAATAAACAGGATCTTGGGGTCTTCTACGCAGGCAAAAAGAATTCAACATTTTCAAATACGACAATCCTGTATTCGAAGTTCCACATATTTATGAAAAGACGGTGACCGAAAGCTCGACTACTCCGCGATAAGAGGATGACTCAGCCGGCGCACTATAAAATCCGCACCGCAGAAAAAAACAACGAAATGGCAGGCGTTGGTGCAATCAATTTTTTCCTAGTATACGCTTGATATTTTACAATTGCGCGCGGCGAACACTCGGCCCGTTTGCAATTATATAAATTATCATACGTGCGAGCTGCTCGCACATTTATCTCCGCGGCGCGCGATTATTGCGATTTCGATGGCAATTCTTCGGCAGCGGTCACCAGCGGCTGTAATAAGCGGGTACGGGTCGGGGAAAAAAAATTTCGTTTGCATACTCCATTGGATTGGAACGCCGCGCGGCGAGAGAGCGAACAATCGGAAGAACAAAAAAAGGATTAAGGTCGGTATATCGGCGGTAGGCTTGCGTAACTTGCGTCGCTGTACGACGCCCGGTGAGCTGTCGCGTTCATTATTTAAAGATCGATCTCTCGCGGCGGCGGGAAGCGGACAATTACCGATTCAATGCTCATTTCGAATTCGCGATCGCTATCTTGCGTAGCTCTGGAGATCAGTATAGCGCTCGAAACGAGGAAAAAGTATTACGTCTGCTGGAGGCTTCGCTTGGTTTCTGACCTTCGTGCGAGAGGAGGCGAATTTGCAAAAAACAAAAAGGAGGAAGAAAGTTTGATCCTTCCGCTTCTTCGGGGGGAAGAATGATGCGTGCTCTCGCGGAATACGGGATTTTTTTTGTAACCCGAAGACGAATGGCGCGGAGAACGCGCAACGTTCGTATAAATGTATATTGTACATACGGTGTGGTAGAGCGGAAAACCTCGAGATTCGATGGAAATAATTCTTGATATAGCGCGCGTAGCGGGAAATTGAGAACGGAGGGATAAAACGATCGGATTTTTCACCTTATATATGTCTGGGGTGTGTGATTTTAGCGATGGGTTCAGCTCGCGGGATAAGTGCAGAATGAAGGTGTATCACTTTTTGTAAATAAGGAACTTTTATTCTGTTTGACTTTTTACAACGTCTCGAGCGTGTGCAAGCTAATCTGAAGTCTTTGCAAAAGCAAAAGAAATTTTATTGATTTTCCTTGTTCCCTGACGACCCCTGACGCCATTCCGCTAAAATCGAGCATCGCGCGAGAACTTTGCGTTATCTAGCTCCTTTGGCCCTGCAGACATCCTAGTAACTCTGAAATAGTCTCAACTACTAAATCGTGCGCGGAGCAGCGCAAACCGAGGGGAATGATTAATTTTAAGATTTAGAATTGCATTGTACATTTTATAATGATCCTGCTCGCTGCCACGGATTTTTCCTAAACGAGTCCATCTAATCGAGCTCGATTTTGTTTCTCCGTACTATATACAAAAGCCCGCACATCTACACCCGGCACGTCCCAATTCCAGCGAAACGAGCGAGGCATGCTCTGCAGCCGCAAATCGGCAAAATCTTCCTTCCGAAAGAGCCCTGCGCTCTCGTCAGATGTAATCTGACTCTTGCTCCAGCAGCCATCCGAATCAATGAGGCGAATCAAGTCTCTGTATATACGCTCTCTTGTATTGCAGACGAGGAGGACGAGAGGAAGCTCGCCAGCGAGGATCCGGAGCGTAAAAGAGGAGGAGAAACGGCATCAGCAGCAGCAGCAGTAGCAGTAGCAGCGATGGGTTCCCTGCCCAACCTGCACGAGCTCTCGCGGGAAAAGCTCTCGAGCCCGGTGCACAGGCCGGCACCGCTCGGCGGCTTTGGTCCCGTGAGACTGCCGCCACAGCCGCCGCCCCTCGCCCACACGCACAAGCGCGCGCGCAGCAGTGGACACCATCACCACGCCGCCCAGCTCTGGGACAACGACGCCATGCTCGAGGTCAGTTGTGTCCTCCTCTTTTTTTTCGTGTTGACGAGTGTTGCTCTGGCGGGATGAATATAGATAGCGTGCGCGCGCGTGATGAAGCCGTCTACAGGGGGAGAAAGTGCACCGTCAAGTAGTATAACCATCCAGGACGTGTTCATGTCGTCCACATACATGTTTATGTAGATCGAGAACCGCTACACTTCGACGTACAGAATGGACGAGAAAGAAACACGCCCATAAGACTCGGTTATATCTACACTTGCCTCGTCGGTTTTTCAGAAAATCCATATTCATTTTGTCTCGTGCTTTTTTTAAACCTCTCCGACGCGGTCGTTATGGTAATGCCGCGAGCGCTGCTGCGACAGTTTTTTATCGCAAACAATTATCCTTGTGTGAAGCACTGGCTATATACCTAGATAAAATAGAGTCGGAATATTTTTAGCCATACGTGCTAAAGTGTCTAATCCGTAATCGATATATCGCACTATATATACCGAGGTGGAATATAACGAATATTGTTATATTATGCGCGTAATTCGAACTATACAGCTTCAAAGCCATACGAAAACGAAAAATCGAACGTACGGCGAACTTGCGGCGCGCTTTTGTCTCGAGCAAGATGCAAGATCAAACGGTGCATCGCAGTATAGCGGCTGCCGCGCCGATGCAGGTCGCGATCGATCGCGTGTAATAATGAGAGGCGCGCAGAAAAAATAGACGCGCTCATGTTCACGTGGATGCGGCTCTGCTCGCCGCGCGACACCTTTTTGTCGGCGGCTTTTTTCGCGCGGCTATATAAGAAAATAATATAATTTGCTCGCGCAACGGCTTTTTGCGCTGTGGCAGCGCTCTGTTGATGCGGATTACGCGAAGATTCTGTCTCCGAGCGATTACGAAAGAAGGCGGTATTCTTATGTTGGGAACGAAAGTTCAAATTCTACACTTTTCATTATTCCGTGAGCGTCAACTGTGCGGATGAGCGCGAGACGCGTGAAGATTTATGCTGAGAGAAAAAGCGATCGATAGCAATGATCACACACGATGAAATTATTTCAGCATTATTCGCGCTATTAGCAATTAGATTTAATTTACAATTTAAAAAATCATCCATCATTTCGAAGATAGCATTGATTACGAAAATGATGTAGAATCACGTTAAACAATGCAAGGATCGAAAAAAGGGAAATAATCGTACTGAATGATATTATTGGTATTGAATTCAAAAGATCCGCAGTATACTTCCAACGAAATAATGTTTTAGCGCTGATTATATGGCTAAAAAGCAGTAATTAGAAACTTCTACGTATATAATACATCGAATCGTAGACAATTCGTCGGCAATTTCCAGCGCTCAAAAATTTCCCAGGCTTTATTAGATAACCAGCGATCGTTATCCATAATAGTTGGTTATTACTCCGCGAGCATGCACTCGTGTACATTCGGGTATTCAAAATTGATATGATTCAGTCATTTTTCCGTCTCGATTGTTCGATAGCTTTGTATTGTAAAAAAACATTAATTAATATTGAAATATTTCATCGAACTTAGCTCCGCGCCGGTAAGAGAAGATGTACTGCTTGATTATTCAGAAAGATAAAAAATCCAATTTAACGTCGTTCTACATTTCCGGTCGTAGATATATAACTGCGTATCTAACATTATCTTTTCATGATTCGAAAATTCCATCACGCTGCCCGCTATGTGCCATAAAAATTACAGTAATGCAATGCACGAAGCACGCGGTAATAATTTTTTTAATATACTGATGCGCCTATATTATACAGAGCGTTTATTGTGCATGATTTTTATATTTTCTTACCTAATGGAATTGTTTCAAATCCATCAGTTTTGGGTGTCACCAAAAGACCAATTCCCCCAATAAGGATACCTTTCTAAGCCGATCTCTATTGTTATTATCCATATTTTATACTAATTCTCTGTATGGTAAAAAATCCGAACACCAAAAATATATAGAAGTATAAATAGTGTCACGGACACCGCAGCTTTGTCTGTTTTTCGAACTCGCCTTCGTGGCGCTATTGCGCCATTTAGTATGTTAAAAAAGAATCTAACACGAGAAAGGGTAAACCTATACTAGTATTACAATGATATATGGTACATTCAAATTCGTCAATTAGTAAGTGAAAATTGTTCAATGGCATCATGGACTCGATTTTTACAGGTTAAACTTAAAAGCTTCAATTTGATCACAATAGATCTTTTTCTGATACTCTAAAATAAGCTTAGTGGTCCAAATCTGCGAAAAAGCCGAGTCCAATATAAAATAAACTTTGGAATATGAAAAATTTTCTATCGATATATATATTTTCTTCAAAAGAAACAGTTAATTGAAAATTGGTGGTTGGGTACCCCTGGTGAAAATATTGACGTGATTTTGTGATGTATTAAAATTACGTATTTCATCCTCTCTAAATGTACAAGAGTGAAAAATCACTCTAATAGAGTCAAATATCAGTCTTTTGGGAACATAAAACAGAGCCAGTCGGAATAGAGTGAAATGTAACTTTAACTCAAATCCTTGAGTGACATGATATTTCTGCTAATACTACAAACCTAACCTAAAAATAATTAAAATTGTATGTTTATAATCACGCTGCGAGTAACTTTTAAAAAAAGATAAATTTTCAAAAATGTATTTATTTTTACTATTATATTTTAGATTCATTATTTATTAACTCATTATTTAATGTATTGTTCGTATTATTGTTAATTTATTATTCATGCATTTATATTATTATTACCTAATGTATTTTTATTACCTAATTTTTTGACGGCGACGGGATTTGAACCTGGACCCCCAGCTTGACAGTCGAGTATAACACTAATCACTCATCCAAACAGGACTCATGTGTGTACATGAGACTTTCGGATCGAATATATATATATATATATATATATATATATATATATATATATATATATATATATATCAACTACTTTACATATTAACTAAAGTTAATAATATATGAACAATAATTAATAAATAAAATCAACAATACTTGCATACTGTCACTAAACATCTGATTATTAGATAAGTCAATTTATACCTTTTAAATTTGCATTATTTTCCGTGCGACATCACTCCAACATCGAGTGATTCAGAGCAGGAAAATGCTATCACTCGATTACTTTGAGTCATTTTTATGACTCTATAGCTAGAGTGATAGAAAATGACTCTATAAGAGTGATTTGGATCATGTTATGACTCAAACTTGAGTGATCTTACTGATCACTTCTTTTTAGAGTGAAAAAATCACTCTTGGAAATTTAGAGTATTGTAAAATCATGTAATTTTTATAAGTGATTTGTGACGTCAGTTTGTTACGTATTGATTTCGAACGTTTCATCAGGTGATTTAATGACTTTTGAAAAAATTGAAATACTTTATTCTAAGTAATTATACTCTTGAATACTTAAAATTTGTTCAAATATAAGCGGCTATATAGGTACTACCATGCGATAGCAAATAGGCGTTAATGACTAATTAATGTTATTTTTTTATATTTTTGATTAACGAAAGTATTGAAAAAGATTAATTTCTAAGGCATTAATACATCACAAAATAACGTCAATATTTCAATTCGTATATTAATTCGGTGCAGCATTGCAAAAACATGCTAAAGTATGCGACGAATACAAAAAGCGGGTAGCGTTTGACCCAGTGCTGCAGCGAGTGCCGTGATCATATAAATCAAAGTTTATACGTAAAGCAAACTTTGCCGAATCTTAGCAGACATTGCCGACTAAATCTCGTGCTAAAAAGTTGTACGTAAAAATAAATTATTCGTTCAAGAGACCCAGCTAGCTGTAACAAACAAACACTATAATATTTAATATATATCTGTTAAATTTTCCAGCACATGGCGACGTACTCGCCGATCTCGTGCCGTTCGGCGCGCACCTCGGCGCTGTCGTGGCGTCGGCGTGAGTCGATGAGCTCATCTGCGGGCGCCTCATCGGTGCGCCGGTTGATCGCAGCGGTGCGCACGGCACCGTCGGGCCCGAGGCCCCCGAAAAAGGCCGTGTTGCGCCACTGCGCCGCCGTGCTCCTCGGCCACGCGAGCTGGTCCGCCGCGACGCTGCCCATGTTCCCGCTGCAGGCTGGACTCGGGGCCTTCGAGCCTCAGCTCGGGCCCATGCTGCTGGGACTGCTGTTCGCCGTCGCCACGCTGACCAGCTGCTTTGCGCCCATCGTCACCCAGAAGATCGGCACCAACCTGGTCATCTGCATTGGGCACCTCATCACCATCATCTTCGTTGGGGTTCACCTCTATCCCAAGTATGAAGATTTTTTTACATGCACTATGGATTACTATATTTGGGATGCGGCCCTTTGTTTTACGTACTACTTGCTGTAACGACTATTATCCACAAGTGTATCAGATTTAGAGCCAGAAAAGTGTCAAATATGTTTGGGGAATTGATTCTCAGGCTAGATATACCGAAAGCATTTTGAATCAATTATATTGATTTCGTAAAAAAATTAATCCATCGCTATCGATCAGCTATAAAACTTGAGCTTCCGGATTCATGAGAAAGAAAGTCGTATAGCGCACCATGCAGCGAGTTTCGACTATATAAGTAATAACAGGTTTAGTGCTGCGCGCGTGATATGCTACGTCCGTCAGGGTTTATTTTCCGCGGTAGCGTCAAATAGTGTACGTCATACAGTATAGGTGTCATATAAGTTTCGAATATTGAACCTCTGCAATATAGGTATCCTTATAATATCAGTGAAGACATCTGCTTCTATATTATATATGTATCTAAAGTATGTCTCAAAATAGACTCTTCGCTGTTCCGAAATCGACGCTCTAGCCGCAGTTTGTTATATATCAAGTCCGTATCAAGCTTCTCGCGCAGCAGCGTAGTTACTCGTACGAAAAATAGCCGCAGCGCGATAAAGGAAGACGCGGTGACGCGGTTTTCTTCCATTAATTTGTGCGTTCGTCGTCGTCAGGTGGTACGTTCTGCTGCCCAGCTACGCGCTGTTGGGCGCCTGGGCGAGCCCGAGCTTCCTGGCGCGCACGTCGCACGTCAACATCTCGGCGACGAGCCTGGGCCTCGTGTGCGCCGACCCCGAAGACCCGGACGAAACGAGACGCGACTGCATTCTCAGGCGGCTCAACCGCGGCATCAAGCTCGCCGAGGACATGGGGCTGGCCTTTGGTTAGTAGAATATCCATGCGCGCTTTCGAAGAGCTGAGAATCATACCGAGAAGCTTACACGTGCGCCCGTCTACAGGTTGCCTGCTGGCGTCGGTGCTGATAAAGATAACGGACACGTCGTTGGTGCAGCCGCTGACGATGAGCGAGGGCGAGATCGAGGAGACGTGCGGCGCCGAGTACTGCCCGGAGGAGGCTTACTTCTACAACGAGACGCTGCTGCACCCGACGATGGCGCCCAACACGTCGCGCATGATAGTGAGCGTCTGGCTGGGCCTGGCGGTTCTGGCCTTCGGCATCTCTTGCGCCTTCCTCGACGCCCGCATGAAGGAGCCGCAAGGCCTGCAGGACCGGCTCAGCACCGAGGCCATCCTCAAGTCGGTCAAGCACGCCTTCCAGGACCCCAAGATGCAGCTCGCCGCGCCGCTCACGCTCTTCATCGGGCTCGAGCAGGGCTTCATCTTTGCCGATTTTACCGAAGTACCATTTTACCGCCTTTATACGTGCTAATTCTCGCTCAATCCGTTCGGCGCACTAATCGCGCGACTTTGCAGGCCTACGTCGTCTGCGCTCTGGGCGGTGCCGGCACGGTCACTCTCAGCTTTCTGAGCCTCGGCTTGCTGCAAGCTCTCGCCGGCGCCACGCTGTCCATGCTGATGAGGCACATCAGACGCTACTTGGTCATCGGTAGGTCCACCTGAATTACAACGATCTGCAAACTGCCTTATTGGCTATTTTCGAAGGAAAGAAGCCTATATGTTCTATGAATCTACATTGAAATGATGAATTTTCAGCCGTGGGATTCGCCTTCCACGCCTGCCTGCTCTTGGCTCTGGTGGCCTGGAGACCGGCCGGGGACGATCCCGCGCTCTTCCACGTCATATCCGCGGCCTGGGGCGTCTGCAACGCCATCTGGGAGAGCCTCATTTACAGTAAGTCCCGGGCCCCGGCCATCGTCTAATACTATTAAGTATATTGCGATTGCGAATAAAAGCTCAAACGAACACGGTCGAACGTACAGCGCTGCTGCTGGGCCTGCACCCGGGCACGTGGCAGGGGCCGCTGGCGACCTCCCTCTTCTGGCGCTGGCTGGGCCTCTCGCTGGCCCTGGGCCTGCACGGGCTGGTCTGCACGCGGCTGCGCGTCCTCGGACTCGCGGGCATGCTGCTGCTGTCCGTGGTGCCGTACGCCTGGCTCGAGGTGAGGCTGGCCAAGCGCGGCAAGAGCCTGGCTCCTTTGTGACCGCGTCAATCGAGCGCTCAACAGCATCATCATCATCATCATCATCAGCATCATCAGCAGCATCAGCAGCATCAGCAGCATCAGCAGCATCAGCAGCATCAGCAGCATCAGCAGCATCAGCAGCGGAGGAAGACCTCGCACGCCGACTGAGTCAGGCTCGTTCCATCCGGCCCCGGCGCTCGATCCAACAGCCTGAACGGCACCCAGCGATCCAACAGCGTCACCGTCTTCGTCTGTCACAGCCACCGGGTGAGCTTGCAGCAGCAGTACCGTCAGCACAGCTTGCAGGAAGCTCCCGTCGCCACCACCTCTTCCGTGATCGCTACCCCCAGCGCCGTTCCCGCTGCTACCTGACTTCTTCCCATCCCGTGTACGTCGCTCAGTTCCTTAGGTTCTCGTATTCCGTTCCGTCTCCAAGCCCTGCGCGTTCATTGGTCGCAGCTAAACAGCTCTTTTTTTCTCCGAGACAATATCAGTCATCGCCGCGTTTGCTCCATTCTATCGGAGATCCTATGCGCTATTTTTTTAGGATGACAATTTCCAGTACGAAGAAGTCCTAGTACTTATGCAATTCTCTCGGTAAAATCGAGTAAAGTGCGATGATTCGATGCCTTTGTTCTTGCGTCAAAGTCTCGTTTTCGCTCTCTTAATGCCACCGTTTCTTTCTCGTGGTTGTGTTAAAAAATGGCTGTGAAATGGAACTAAATCAAATATCATCGTTACGGAACGTTACGTTCTCTTTGCAGAGATTATTATTACCAAATGCTAAAAAATGCCAGCTTGATCAACTAAAATCGCACGAAACGACGTAACCTCCGACGTCTGACACTTTTGCAATCAAAGCAGGTAGTATTTTTATTACGCGACACCTACAAATCAAATTGATATATACCTATATATTTTTCCTATACGATACACCTCGAGATTAAAATATACGTGTATGCGTGAAATGCAGCCCTTTGAGCGGATCGAGATTTACCTATGTACTATAACTGCAGCTTACTCGTATATCCTATACAAAGCAGCTGGATGGAACGTCGGCTCTGACAAATTATAAGCGTTATATGATTGAACGTTTACATCGATCGAGAAGTTGCTTAGACGAGAGCGATGAAAAATATATATTATTATTATATTATTCTATACTCAGATAATAGATATGACATAAATACGCAGAGATTATTGCGAGGTATAAAACGAGTCGCGGCAAGCGAGAGCCGTGACGGAATATGTATTAAATTTTTTCAATCGCAGTTACATCGTACGAAGTCTATTGTAATATACGAGATACATAGTGAGAAAAGCTAGAAATATTTTCGTACCTTTTATTCACTACACACCTCGTACGTATTCGATATTGAAAATGGATTTTTCCGTAATACCTATATCTATAGGTCTGATGTTTGAGAATATCTCTCGTGCAGACACTGCACGAAATATATAGAGGATTACGCGTATAAATTTCTTACACTGTTAAAAAGTACGAAAATATGTTTGGCAACGTTATATTCTTAGCTATGTTAAGCTGATTCCGCACGGGACTGTAACGCGGATCTTACATTATGCCAAATCCCATATACCCGAGGAAAAAAAATTTAATGAGACTGTTTGTTTTATCGACTTATTATTACGCGGTATACGTGTTACGGGGATTCAAACGACGATTACGAGAAAAAATATAAAAAAGTATTATATGTATGACATGGAAGATCACGACTCATCCGCGACTACGTTGTATTTGTATAATATACATAGATGAAATAACCGCTGCTAAAATGTACATTGAGGAAAAAGTTTAACTTTCCCGTAAAATGTAATATAACAGAGTCGTACACGTGAATATTTATATACATAGTGCCGCTACCGCTTTTTAGTGCGCCCTCGAATAAAATAAAAATTAACATCATCCAGAAAAGCTAAAACGATTTTTTCAACGCGTTTTTGTATGGAAACTTTTGATTCTGTATGTAGGTGTATAACGTCAACTTATTTATTACAATTTTGTAACTCGGTAAAACCCGCACATTGAATAATCATTGATTTTCAGATACCTAAAGTAAATCGAGTTTTTCAATAAACAACCATGTATTATACATTAACGACTAAGCATTTGCATTAGTAGTATAAGTTTCTCTTTGTCTCTCTCTCTCTCTCTCTCTCTCTCTCTAATCTCTGAAAATATATATACCATTAACTTGATTCGAAGCACGTAGAGTAATGATTCCCTTTGTCGACTGCAACGACGAATAAACTTTTTCCTTGACGTGCAGCACTGTTGTGACGAGAGACATAATCGGATCTCTCGTATATTGGTTAAAGAAAATCATCTTACACGTGTAATACAAAAAGTTGAAAAAATATAAGCCAAAGTAATAAATTATTATATAATAAGTTAATAATAACGATCGCCACATTTTATTGTATAAAGTACACATGCACAACTGAAACCGATTAAACCGATTCGACATTTGAATGTTTATAAAGAATATTCAGGTGTTCATTAGCGAGACAAAAGTAAAACTAATGATCTTACCGTTGTCAAAGACGAGTTTAAAAACCCGTGCCTATGAGAATTCGAATTTTCAAAGCGTAAATAAAAGAAGGAAAAATATACTATCATATTATTGAATTGCATAAAATGTTCACGCTGTGAAATGCGTGCCACGTTTTTCCTGCCAAACAGAGATCGTTAATCAATTGCACAGCAGTTTCACTACCATTTAACGATAATGTTTAAATAATAAAGTACACGTAAGTAAAAAATTAACTTATTAAAAACAAAGTAAAAGTATTTTTAAAAATCAAATCAAGTACTTAAACCAGACGACACTTTTAAAAAATATATAACGAATTTATTTCAAGTAAATTATTATTATTTTTATCACTCGCTCGAACGCTGTGTCGAACATTCTGAGCCACATATGTACTAATAGAGGCCCGAAATACAAATATATTTAGAATCAGAACAGGATTAACGAAATTCGCTGTGGAGGTACCGAGCCTTGAAATTCGAATTTAAGAGTGCGCGGGAAATTGAAGCAAAACATAATTATATCGATTATGGAAACTTGGTCGAGTCTTTTTTTTTATATGTGCAGCGAATAAACGAACTTAGATGTAAGTTATGTAATCGTCTAAGATGACGATATTCCATGTAAATCAAAAAATAGACGTTTAACAAGCGTGTTTGCATATCAAGCGATTCAGGTAAAATGCAAACCATACCTTTAGAAATTCATAATAACGAAACGTGTTAAAACCGGAAAAGCGCAAAAAAATGAAAAAAAGTGCTTTCATGATCATTTTTGCTTAAAGAGACTTTACAGCTCCGCATTTAGCGATGACATAGATAGCAATGTAACCGCAAGATACTGTTCAGGACAGAGAATGATTTTCACTGTTAGCACGTAAGATTTTACTATAGGATGTATTCCTACGCCCCAAAGTTCTTTCATGCACACGTTCGTTTTCTTTTTTAGTGGAATTCGTGAACATTTAAAAAAAAAAACTTTATTATTAAATTATTTGCAAATAATGCGTTAATAAGGTAAAGTAAGCCAAAAGATTAATTGAACTGCATCATCCATACACTGATTTTCTGAAGTTTTTGACAAAAGCAAATTCAGTGTAGATGTATATTTGTAGCGTCGTTGAAAACCTTACTGTGAAATAAAAATGCACTGTTCCAGCGAACAAATTAAAATTGTAAAGCAACGTTGAATGAGAACATGTTAACTGTATTTCACGAAATAATAAATATTCACTTATTTTATAACTATATGGCCAATTAATGACCACATAATTTTTTTCTTTTATATTTTTTCTAATCTCCACAACGAACAAAATAAAAAGAAACATGCATATTTCTCACATGTAGAAGAGGATTACAAAATAAGTAATAATCAACAATCACTTATTTCATAACGACGAGGTTCACGTCGAACCTCACTTATTTGTTCGCGTATATTATTATCTACATAATATAATTTTTTTGTCTTGTATTCATCTACTCTTTGCAAAAGTAAAATAAAAAAGCATATTTACTTTATATATTTCAGACTATCATACAAAATAAGTAATAGTAAATAGTTACTTATTTCATACTATGTATTCGTTCAAAGGCTGTTTATTGGCCTTCATTACTTTCTCATTGCGTTTTGTAAAGGTACCTTTATAGAATTTTCTAATAACTGCAACAATTAAATTTAATCAAAGAAAAAGAATCGATTGTGTATACGTTGTATCGAAGAATAGCTCAACATTAATTAAGTACAGAGGGAATAATTAATTTAATACATAAAAAAATATCGAACTTGCCCTGTTTCTTAAGTACGTATATCTCAGAGCTTGCTATTCAACGTATATATCTATATATATATTATAATCGAGCTTAGCTCATAAATCTTTTTTCGTATACCTCCAATCCGCGTGTATACACCATTGTTAAATCGTAAATCGTTATTGTCAGCACCGCTTAAAACGAGAAATATACGCGAGGCTTTTCTTTCTATTTTTCCTTTTCATTAGACAATCTTTCTAGAATATAGACAATAAATATTATAATAACAATTGGAATTTCTCTATCTATGTATGTATATATATAGACTAACACGTTCAACTCGCACTCCACTTGCACACAGTCTCACAATAAGCACTTGGCAGGCAAATTCGAGTAACTTTAACAATGCCCCTTTATTAGTTCTCAAATCAATTGTTTTTTTTTTTCGAATAGTTTTGTCGTATTCACATAATAATTTTTCTAATTTCGCATCTTGCAATTTTTCGCCGTCACGCGCACATGATTTACAGAGATTTAACGTTTTACAACAATATCATCGTAACCTTTTACAATTCAAAAAGCACAGGTGCATCGTCGATTTACAATGTACGTATATCTCGTCGAACTTTACAAAAACCGCTATGAAAATTATAAAAATGCAAGTATTGTAAACAGGCTGCTTGTTTCGCTTTTTTTGTGTTTTTCCAATTTTCTTCTTTTTTGAACATTCATGGGTGATTTTTTTCTACGCCTTTATAAGATTTTCAGGAAGCAAACAGATAAAATATACTGGGGCGGACTTTTTTCGTAATTACACACGCTGCCTTGAAAATTGACACATAATTAGCAATATACTTCTAAAATAATATCGTAGTCTTGATAAAGCATTGTACTTCCTTATTAAGTTTCACAGTCATAAGGTCGTTAGTTTCCGTCTAAATTAAACTGCCACTTATGTTGCTCAGTGAGTCTAACAAACCGTAATTAACAAATGCTCTGATTAGCAGCACCGATCTTCTTCAAACGAATAAGTATTATTCTTTTTCAATTAATCCGAATGCCTGGCCTAAAATTTCAAAAACAAATCTCGCATTTTCAAAGTTTCAGGCATGGCAAATAAGTATTCTGAATTCATCTATCGCACAATAGTTGTTTTACACGTCGAGCTAAAAAAAAATCATAAAAGCATACCGCCTAAAATCACATATTGAAGATACATTTTGTAAAAATTCACTTAAAACAATGAATCTTTCCTTTTATTTTTATGAATTTTTCTGTTAAACAAAAGCTAAAAAACAATTACTGTGACAAGCAAACGTTAAAAAAATTTCATCTAAAAGAAAATCCACTTCCTCGGGGAAATTACAAAGCGAACGGAGAAAAAAGAGTTGAAGACGATCGATGCCAGTATAATGTCTCCAACAGTCGTTCGCGTGTTAGCGAACACCTATGAAATCATGCCTATATGCTCATCGTTCAGTCAACACAAACGTCGCGTCCTTTGATAGCTTCTCCTCAAACATGCTCCAGCTTTTTCCCAGAACATCCAGTCTTCATACCCTCTTTCCTCCATTCTTCATATACATGATCTTACGTGGTGTAGATGTGTGTACTTGTGTGTGAGCATGTATGTGTGTAAGTCCTATAGGTAACTCGCTGAAATGCAGTGGCATTATTTGCGCGCGCTGTTGCTTTCTCTATCGTGTTCCGCGCCGTCCCATCTTAGCCGTATCAACAGTACTCTCACTCACGCTTCTATTCGCAATCCCTCGCAGCCTCTCGAATTAATATAACATAGGAGTGCACGCATAAAAATCGGCTGCACAGTACTTTTAAATTCGTCGTATACAGGTGAAATATACGTTAAAAACAAACATTATTAATTTTTTGTTACATTTTTGAATTCGCAAACATATAAATCAAAACGGATTATACGCCAACAAAAGAGTGAAAGAGAAACAAACGAACAAACCGGCGACGGCGCGGGCTTCAAAGACGAGCGGGGAAATTATTCCCCTCGACTGACTTTTATCTATGAGGCTGCTCTGGCCACCCGCGTGCAGAACAGCGCAACACTCCGGCGAGCATGCAACGCATCTGATACCGTCGCACTCATCGCTATACTATATAGTATATATTATATATATATATATATATATATATATCATCGTGTACGTCTCGGATCAGTCGTTTCGTTAAAGTATGAGAGTCCATCATCGTCGTCGGCTCCTTCACTACGCCTGTATACCTCTCTCCTCGTTTTACCGATCGAGTCGATTCGCGCGCCTTGTCTTCGTCTACGATATGTTCGTGCGTCTGGTATAGTCTGTCGTCTTTTTTATTCGTGTGTCTGATCGGTCGCGAATCCTCAAGCCGTGTTCACGCTAACTATACTGTGGTATTGATCTGTCCCCGGTTCGAGGTGGTCGGGCTGTCGCCTGGGGGCCGCTCACACCGGGGTGTAGTTGCCCTTCGGCTTGTAGAAGATCTGGCCGCTCATCAAGCGCCTCGTGATCTCCGCGAGCAGCAGCTGCTTTTCCTTCTTGATCTTCTTAAGTACGCCGCGGTTCTCCTGCGCTCGCCGCGACAGGTACGGCAGTACCTCCTTCACCGGCCCGTAGGGGATGTATTTGTACGCAGAGTAGCCCGATTGACCTGCAAATCCATGTCTCTTTAGTTTATGCTCGATGCACGAATGTTTTAAAGCTGTTGAAGTTACAAGACCAAACTTACCGAGCGGGAATGTCAGGTAATCGCACATGCCGAATAATTGACCAAAGCAGATGACTTTGTCCTCGGGAGAAATACCAATCTCCTTCATTCTGAAATTCAGACAGATTGCGTAAGTGTGCGTACAGAAAACAGCAGTAAGCAAAGGAATAGGATTTATAATAGCAAAATAGCGTTGATTTACTTTTCAATGGCGAAGCGCACAGTGTCCTCGTTGTGCGAAGCCACCATAATGCCAATCTTCTTCGGGTCCTCTCCTTTATCCTTGTACTGCTTCATCCTGCGCAGACACTCCATGAGGGTCCTGTGGTACGACTCGGTCGTTGCCTCGTAGGTTGGGTTCGTTGGATCCGCGTAGCCCATCGCCGCAGCTCGAGCTCTCTCCTTTATTATTAGTGCAAGTTAAATCAGTAATTTTTTTTTTTTTTTTCATGTCACAACGCGAGTAAGGAATGATAAAAATGAGCAATATACGCGATATACATGACTTCCCTTGAACAAATTAAAATCGTGACACAACTCACCAATGGTTTTTTTACACAAGCACTACTTCATTAAATGCTGTGAGCAACAAAACATTATTGATTATGCATCAGATTAAAATAAACTGTGAAATGAAATTATAGCTATACTTTTGGACGAGTTCAGCACTTGGTTTCTCGCCGTTGTATTGCAACAAATGCTGACAGCGAGAAAAATTCCGTTGATACAGTCGTACATAAGAATCGATGCAACTAATGAATTCGTACAGCATCACTCGCAATCAGTGCAGAGATTGCATCAACCTCTCATTCGCGCCCATGCACGCCTCCGATAATGCGAAGCAGCAGGTGGTACAACGCTAAAAATCTTCCACAAGCATCCTGTTCGAGCCAATAGAATCTTTTTAAAGCTTTTCAAAGGAACGTCGAAACAAAAAGAAAAAAGAAGCTAACGAATGGATGGAAACGAGTCCCAAATGAACGAATAGGCGCGGAAAGTTCCACAGCACAGTATACGCATGAGAACGATCGGATCAGAAGCGTTGGCTGCGGACTCGTATACGTTACCTGCTCGATATACGCGCCCCGCACGATCTTGGCGCCGAAATAGAAGTTCTGCCGCTCAGCCTGTTCGAGATCAGTCTTGACTTCGGTAAAGGCGTCCTGCAGATACGTCTGGTATGTGTTGAACACCACAGCCTAGGGAGGGGGTAGACCACACATTGAGATTTGAGAGCTCATTCACTGATAACCTCTGTAACGATACACATTTGATGGAACTATTCTTATGGTCACGAGTAATTACCCTCTTTGTATTGTACTTGCGCATCATCTCCAGTGTCAGTCGGGAGATTGCCGGCTGGAAGTACGTCTGCTCCGCGTCGATCATGATGCGCACGTCCAGCTTGTCCGCCACCTATGAATAGCAACATTTCGTTTCGTCAGTCAAATTGCTCGTACTCGCTAATTATTTACCTCTTATACATTTTCATGACTTGCTTTTTTCAACTTTCTTACATTCAGAACAGCGTGGTACATTTATGTATCACACAGATATCAACGGAAATACGGTATTGAAAATGATCGAATCGAAAGATTATGCATAATGACATGATGTTTATAGCGTGACAGACACTGCGGTCGAAAGAAACACGATGACTCAAGCAATCCCACATGTAAAAAATTCTCGAATAAAGTGGTTTGTTTATCACACTTTACAATATCCCAATACACACTATACACGTTTCATGAATTTCCGGAACGTTTTGAGAAATTAACTTACTTTATTTTAGCAACATTACTCATCCGTTTACTGAAGTAGAACATTGTATAATAGATTAGAAAACGCAGTCGACGACGAAGTCGCTACTCGACTTACCGATACGATGTTGTTGAGCCGTCTGATCATGTTCCGGAACATCTCTTCCTCTTTCCTCGTCAGCTGCGTCATAAGTCTCACCATTTTTCCCGTTTTGATGTCCGGCACTTGGAAGGTCTCGCTCAGCTCGTAGTTCTCGTCCAGGATTCCGCTCCAGGGGAACAAGTGGATCACACTGAATAGAACAATCGGCATTAGTAATGCTGCGAAACGGCCGAGAAACCTCAGCACAAAGAGAGTGACAGTATACAACACTTAAAAGTAACTAAAATCTTTATCTATCGATGTAAAATAATACGCCGAATTTATCGAAATCTGCTAATTTTGTGACGATAAGTTCCTCTCTATAGTGTATTAGCAAATCTTAATAAACTCGAGTGGTATGTCTATAACATTACTATGAAAATCGTTAGAGGTAATAAAGATCAATCAAAATGTTAAGAAGCGACTACTTTGAAGTAACTTTCCAAGGGTCTGTTCCTCTACCATGTGAGAAAAGCATAAAAAATAGTTGAAAAATGTCAGCACTGTATAAAATAAAAATCGTCCAATTCAATGCCTAAATAACAAAAAGTGTATAATGCACGAAGGCGAAAGGATACATTCACGGATATCTTGCGTGAACATACTTAATGCGGGGGTCTCTACTGGAAACCAATATATAAACAGAAAACGAACTGGAGAATGAAAGTTTCATAGAAAAAATGCATTATTAAAGTTGTTTTCTTACTTTCTGCACATCCAAAGACAGCATCCATGTAATGAAAAAAATACGTTACATTAGCGTAATTGAATTTACTATTGGTCGGTTGCAACTGATAATCGCTTTCGGAATACACACGCGCTTAACAATGTTTATGCCGTATCGTATACACATCTAGCACATCACACATTTATTCACGTATCGTTCGGTCTCGACGCGGCGAGTCGAGAGAAAATTCCGAGCGTAAAGCCGCGCAAAAGTGCGGGAGCTATTTTTGCTCCGGTAAGTATACGTACCCTTCTTTGTCGGATTGAATCTTTTGCAAGAACTTCTGAACCGGCGCCGACTCTCGAATGTGCGCCTCCTCGAACTTTCTTTCGAAAATCTCAGGCTTCGCGTGATGTGCCAGCACCGCTCCTTCGCCGCCCACGACGTCCGAGACGTACTGTCGAGCGCGCATTATCACCTCGGACAGTTGGAGCTGAAACAGAGATCGTATCGGTTAATCGTTGTTATCAAATTTTGGAAATGGAAAAACTTTCTTGTTTTTTGTACGTACCAAAAGTTGCGGCCTGCCGAGAGCGGTCAGTTTTACAGCCGTGAATCCAGCCCCATGTGAATTGTCTGTGTGAGCAAAAGTCGTTGATTAATATAAAGAGCAATATTGGAGGTACGTTTTGTCATTGTTATGCAGAGTATGTAATAAAGGAAAACATTACTTGCTACAGCCTCGAGACATCTGACAAAAATGTCCATGTTCCTCTCGCAGGAAGCTTCGTTTAGATAAAAGTACGTTCTGGCAGAGGAGACCTTGTATCGCCTGTCCGCGAAAGACTTCTCCACGTGGTACTTCTTCAGAGTACCCGAATTCTTCTCGTCACCGGCTTCCGACACGGAGGCCCTGTAAAGTATAATTATTAAGTAAATAAATAAAGTTATATAATTGAAAGTGACTTTTTAAAATTATTATTCATTGACTAGACGTATTTTATACATTTTTTTAAATTTATTAGCATTAAGGTAAAGATAAACTAGAAAAACTTGACGATATCTTGTACCGACGTTATTTTTGTTTATTACAGCATTAAAATTACAAATAAATTAGAAGGACCTTTTTAAAATTTTAATCTATTTTCTGTAAATTCATGAGACGTTTTTAACTGCGCAATACTCACTTGACTTCACGTCGCTCAGCTTCTTCCTGTGTGATGTCCTCCTCTACCGAGTAATCGAGAATCGGCTTCACTCCGAACTGTCGCAACCTGCTGAGGACCGGTGCGATTTTAATTTCGTCTTCTCCAGCTACGAAATGGCCGTAGAACGTAGACTTCATGACAAACGAGAACAGCCTTTCGCCCATCAACGTCTGCATAAGTCTCATCAACTGCAAACAAAAAAGTTCAATGCGTTAGCTTCGTGAATGCATAACGTGCATTTTCATTGCGTGCGCTTATTGCGAGGTTCGCAAAGTGCGGAAAAAACTTTCTAGTCTCGTCGGTTCAACTAAACTTATAATATAATTGGTTCATTATTTTTTTTTTAAGTGGCATTTCGAACTCGAAAGTTCATCGCCTCATCTACGCAAGCCTTCCACGTATCTCTATTTTGTGCCAACCCCATCCATTGCGCACCCTCCCTCCCGATTTCAGTTAAGTCCGTTTTTACGTTGTCCCCCCACCTGCGCCTAGGTCTACCTAGAGGTCGCGGTGTGCCTGGCTTTCCTTTCATTATACGCGCTGCCGTGCAATCGTCTCCCATTCTTGCCACGTGCCCTGCCCATCTTAGTCTACGCGATTTAATTATTCTGTTTATATTCGGTGACGAGTATAAATTGTGTAGCTCGTCATTGTGCAGTTTCCTCCACTCCCCGGTTTCTTCACCTTTCTTTGGCCCGTATATTTTCCGCAGAACCTTATTTTCGAACACCCTAAAACGGTTTTCTTCCGCTTTAGTTAGCGCCCAGGTTTCGCACCCATACAAAATTACCGGCATTATTATAGTCCTATATATCCTTACTTTTACATTTCTAGACAGCAGTTTTGATTTTAGTAATCTATTCACGGCGTAGAAGCAGGCATTACCCGAATGAAATCTCTTGTTAATCTCGGCTTTAATTTCGTTTCGATCGTTTATGGTTGTGCCTAAATATCTGAATTCGCTAACCTTTTCGAAAGTATAATTTCCGACTCTAAGATCACCCTCACCTTCGCAAATGCCCAGTTTGTCCATGATCATATATTTCGTTTTCGATTCGCTCACCTCTAGCCCCGTGTCCTCAGCCGCATTTATGAGAATTTCCGCATTTCTCGCAACCGCTGCACCGTTATCCCCCAGTATGTCCAAGTCATCCGCATATCCCAGAATTTGTGTTTTTCCGTTAAGGGTTACACCTAGCCCGCTAGTCTGCATTTTTCTAACAACATACTCTAGCGTTAAGAGTTAAAGAGTACCGTAGAAAGACCGTCACCTTGTTTCAAACCGTCGCGTATCATGAATGATTCGGATACGTTACCGCCTACTCGGACCTTTCCCGTGCTTCCGTTCAGACATATTTGAATTAATTTCACGAGTTTTTTTGGTACTCCGAGGAGCACAAGGATTTGATACATTTTGCTTCGTTTGATAGAGTCGTACGCTTTTTTAAAGTCTATAAATAGTTGGTGTATTGTTTCGCAATGTTCCCATTTTTTCTCTAACAACTGTCTTATAGTAAACATTTGATCGCTCGTCGACCTGTTACGCCGGAATCCACACTGATACTCTCCTATTATATCTT
Organism: Nasonia oneida; assembly: GCA_037356405.1. NCBI lineage: Eukaryota > Metazoa > Arthropoda > Insecta > Hymenoptera > Pteromalidae > Nasonia > Nasonia oneida. The sequence continues at coordinate 1,876,954 of JAZHPH010000021.1, read as the reverse complement.
CCGCGAAGGGCGTGAGTCTGGCCTGTATTACGTTTGATAGAACTTTGTAGCAGGTAGCTAAAAGTGAGATTCCCCG